>JBBHKE010003237.1:0-89952 GCA_037447655.1 Zygnema cylindricum
AAAAACGCATAGCGCATAATTTGAATCTGCGCCCGCGCACGTCGTCCTTTACGGCTCGGATCATGCATCCTTAACCAGTTGATGTAGATGTTGCGATACAGAAATAAAGGGTGATAATACTTTATTTAATTAATGTTTTTCACCGCTCATTTAACGGAAAGCGTACAAACTGCGGTACATCTTCAATTCAATTTTTTTAAATGTACGGATTTGTACGGAAAAAAATCATTAACGTTTTTTTCAAATCGACCTCTCCAGTTTCTACATATTGTACGCGCGTTCGAAACGTGCGTGATATACGTTTTGAACAACTATGCTTAAGACCCATATTGTATTGGTCGCAAAATGAAAAAAAATAGTAACAGGGTTGAGTTGCACATCGATCGATAGAGAATTAAACGTCATGTCTAAATTTTGAAAGACATTCGGACAAAAAAATACTTTTCTGCGAGTTGAGGTATTTTTTTTTTTAAACCGTCACCTTTGGACGATCGGACAGTCGCTGATCAAAGTAGCGATCTAAGAAGATCACATGAAAAGCCTATAACACAACTTACAATAAGACTATCGTCAGATTTGGACGATCGGACGGTCACTGATCAAAGTAGCGGCTTAAGAAGATCACATGAAAAGCCCATAACACAACTTACGATAAAGGCGCCGACAAAAGGCCTACAATAGAAACGCCTACTTTTGAACTATGGTCTCAACACAAATTCTAAAAGCAAAAGCTAGACGCCTACCGTACTTCAAAAGGTAAACAAAAGAATATGACACATAAACCTTACTAAGGGTAACGTTCCATCAGCAAAAAAAGTGGGGCACACCGCGAATCGTGATTAGAGTAAAAAAATAATTAGAGTAAAAAACGAAAAAAAAAAATTAGAGTTATTAACTCTATTTTGGGGAATCAAACCTTTTCAAAAAAATATTTTACTCTAATTTATCAATAAATCTAATTTGGGTGTAAATTTGGGCGCTGAATATATCTACTGTAAATTAGGTACACATACAAAATCTGACAAAACCTACAGTTTTACGTCATTATGACGTTTGCATTAAGTTGTTTGTTAAAACGCAGTTACATGATAACGGCCTTTATGAAATCATTATTTGTACTTTTTTACCTAATAGAGTACATTCTGCCCGGTCAACGTCGACCGTACGCAACACTATTTAAAACGACACTGTATTAGAGTTATTAACTCTCATTCAAAAAGTACCTTAAACAATGCACAGAATAATTTAGAATAATGTACTCTATTTACGGTGATAGATTCAAAATTTGAGGTGATGGAATTAGGGTGCATAACTCTAATTACGATTCGCCGTGTAGTTTACAAAAATCCGCGACTATCCGTACCAAACTACCGCTTATTTCTATTTTATAAGAAAAACAACATTACAGAGAATCCTGTTGATACTCTCCGAAGGTCTGGGAGGTAATACTGACCATCGGATGTTCATCCGCGAGGCGTTCGCTTCATTTTTCTCGTACACCGCGAATTGCTATTAGCATTAACAAATATTTAGTGTTAAAGGACAATTAGTGTGACTAACGCTAATTGTGAATTTGGAGATTTTCAAGGAAATCAGACACTCTAATTTGTTTTTTATGGTTTTTTTAATCACTCTATTTAAGAATTTGGGTAAAAATTTAGGGACGTCGAATTAGCGTGATTAACCCTAATAGCGATTCTTTGTGTGGTACATAGGCGCAAAACAATAAATTACACGGTGAACCCGATACTTCCGCCGGTTCAAATGAAATAGCGGCAAATATTGAAGTGCCCGATTCCACGATTTAATCCAACATCTTTTGCTTTCAAATTTCAAGAGTGAGCTTAAGATCCTTTTTACTAGTATCTTTAGCCACGTGGCACTTTTCCACATCCTCCATTACGCATGTGATTAGAGAGTCTGTGCCTAATTTTGTTTTGTCCTTCTCTTTTCGCAGTTCGGGTTATGATTTCGTTTAAAGTCTTATTTTTTAAGCTTGCTCTAATAAAATGTAAACCATCAGACCTTAATTTTATATTTAAGGTCTATTGTTCTCCTATTGCGAAGTCTGTGAACAAAGAGGAGCGCAACGAACTAAGAAAAAGGAAGAAGAAAAAGGGGTAGGAAATGAGGCGATAAAAGGTGCTTTGGTGGGAGACACACTATGTAAGAGGTACTTGAAAGCACGAATATTAGCACTTAGATGTTAGTTTAAATAAATATAGGTTTCTTTTACATTTATTTAATTAGTTCGGTGCTTCCAATGAAATATTTGTCTTTTTGACAAAGATATGTCGGTAGGTGCTGAATATGAAAAACTTGTGGACGTAAACCCCAAGTCTGGCCAAAGGTGTACGTTTTGAGGAAATCCGAAAATTCAGTTCATTTGGTCTAGAATATAGTGGAAGAAGCATTAACGGAGTTCCGTTTTCTTAGCCCATTCTTGTCGTGAATACTTAAATATTGAAAACAAACATTTAGTCACTCTGAACCTCTATTTGGAGGGTGAAATTAATAGTGTTGTGTATCGGTAAGAAATTAATCGCAATAACACCGATACCAATAGTTATCGGTTATCGAACGGTGAGGGGTCCCGATATATCGCTTCGAGCCAACAAATTTCTTATCGGGGATAAGTGGAAAAAATATAGCACGCTATATAATAGTACTGTATAATGTGCTGCATTATGTTTTTCATTGTATATAGCGTGGCATGCCATGTGTAACAATCTGTTATGTATTATGTGTAAACGGAAAAATGGTGGCTTAGTACGACGGAATAAACCGACGAATGTTTTCCGACGAATTTGGCTCCTTACTTTTTTAGGCGTCCCATTGACAAGAATGGCGACAACCAAATATTGTAACAATATTTATTTTCGAAAACCAACAACAATAAGAAAATAATAACAAAGAGCTAAAATAGAAATGGCTAAAAGAAAAATTGCAAGAATAAAATAGTGTAGCGTGTTACTTGGTGTTAATGATTTAGCCCATGTGTTGAGCCTCTCTCCCCCGCTCTCTCCCTCCATCCTTTCTCCTCTCCCTCTCTCCCCCGCTCTCTCCCTCCATCCTTTCTCCTCTCCCTCTCTCCCTCCCTCTCTCCCTCCCTCCCTCTCTCCCTCCCTCCCTCCCTCTCTCCCTCTCTCCTCCGCATCTACGTTTGCCAAAGATCTGTGCTGAAATTTTTCTTTGTGATTTCTCTCCCCCTTCTATGTCTTCTTTCCCTGTGGGAGTAAGCGACTTGCTGCTTGTGAAGATTACGTCGCTATAACATTGAAGATGAAATCTTTGGAAACCCTAGCTCCGGCCAAAACTCGTCCCCTGTTTCTTAAACCACTATCGTCGGATAATCCTTTGCCTGCCCCTAACCCTAAAGCGGTCCCAGAGGCCGACACTATCTTATTGCGGAGATTAGTCAATGGCTCTCAAAGTGAACAAATGACGGCTGCTGAGAACCTAAGAAACCGGACACGAGAAATACCAGAGAGCAGAAAAGCAGTTTTAGATTCAGATGGAGGACCAGCCGCCATTATTGGTTCTTTACGATCACCAAATTTAGAGTTGATGGAGCACGCTATTGCGATACTTCATAATGCATGTCTTTCGGATGATCTCCATAGTCTTTTTGTGTCAAATCAGGAGCTTGTTTCCGCGCTAACATATGTTTTAAGAAAGGGGAATAGTAGTTCGAAGGCGACAGCTGCTGCAACAATTTTCATTGTAGGAAGAAGTGTAGATATGGCTATGAAACTTATAGATTATGTAGGACTGTTTAGTCCTCTTGTCGATCTTCTCAAACAAGGGACTGAAAGGGGCCAAAAAGATGCAGCATATGCTTTATACTGTCTAACTATTTGTGAAAAAGGGAGGATGGAGGCAGAGAAAGCTGGAGCTGTCGATGGTTTGCTAGAAGTGTTAGATAAAGGAAGTGCATCACTGGACGAGAAAGCTGTTGCAGTTTTGGCAAACTTAGCCAGGTGCGAATGCGGGAGGGTAGCGATTTGGAAAAAAGGAGGCTTAGAAGCCTTGAGCTCTGTTTTGGAGAATGGTTCTTCAAGGGCCATGGAAGACGCCATCTCAGCCGTGTTTTTAATGTCCAAGGAGAGTCCCGGTTTGTTTATGCAAGTTGTGGCCGAAGGTCTTATGCCATCAATCATTCCTCTCTCCACGTCGAACAAGTTGTCGTGTAAAACACAACAGAAGGTGAGAGACAATGCAGGTTTATGACATGATTATGTTATGTTGGTGTGTCAAAGACAGACTGATAAATTATCTCATCAAATAAGCTATGGTGAGTTTTGTTGACGACATATGTTCAACTTGTGGTGAAGGAAACGTTTGTTTCAATTGCCTCTGAAGGTTCATTTGTTCAGATAAAATGGGACAAGTCAATGAACATTAAAGATCTGTTGTGGTTAAGTACTACGTTACATGAATGTGTTGACAATCACTCTATAGCTGGAGTATTAAAGGTTGTAGAAGACCCAAGAATAAAGCCCTGTAAACATATTCTGATTCTGTAACGTTTTTGTTCTTGTTGAACAAATTGGACTAGCTCATTCACAGTACAGGCTGAGATTTTTGCATGTCCTTGCAATTGGGACTGAGTCTGAAGTCTTTTGCCTTTATGTTTGGAGTAACATTTTGTTTTTATCCGTTTGGTTGGACTTTAGAAGTTCTGCCTTAATTCATGACCTAATTTCTCCCCACTTACCTGATAGGCTTTTTGCCCGTGTAAACAATGTTGCTCAGGTCTTTGATGTAGTTTTTAACACATAGGACTACTTACTATACATAAATTTGACTCATAGATTCTCCCAAGTGGATCATCAAAGGTCTGTGAAGGATCTGCTTATTTGTAGTTTATGCTGTGGTGGATGGTGATCAGCTGAATGTATCACCCTTTGACATAAGTTTCAATGTCCCTTTTTCGTATGGATATACATTTCCCCTGCCAAAAAGACGGGCTACTAAAATTTTCCCTGACTGAACGCTACCCACCAAAATTAGTGCAAAAACCTCATTCTGAACTTAGAATCCTAATCCCGCGCTGTCACTTTCCTATTTTCTGTTTATAGCTATTAGTGTTAATGTTTTTTACACCTTTCCCCGTGCACACGTGTCACAATTTCATTTGGACACCACCAATCAGAAGTTTAGATTCTCCCACATGTCCGTCACGAAGAAACATGAGTTCAAAGGCCGGAGAAGACATTAACAGCTAATAGTGATGCACGGTGTGTATGTGATGTTGCTGGAAGAAATTTACGACACAGTCAGAAGCTAGGTGGTGAGCTCACTGTGAACAATCGTGGTTTCTTTTGTGGATCTCGCAGGCAAAAGTTATTGTTGATCAGTTTCGTGCTCTACGTCTTAAAGTGCCGAATATGGAAGTTCCGCGGGAGTCCTGGGGCTCCTTTTCGAGTCAAAATTCTTCCAGTTTTGCCTCTTTCAGAAGTGATAGTGAAAGAGAGGATTAAAGCACTTGATTGATGGGAGTTCTGAGTGTTCACTATGTATTTAGGTTTCATATTTTTTAGATAGGATACGCTATCGTTGAAGCTGAATAGTTTTTTGCCCCATTTACAGCTGAAGTGAACCAGTCGATTATTTTCGTTTTAGCACGTGGTTTATATTCTACTGCTTGTTTATTCGCTTGCGGTATATTGTTAGATGTGGTCGATTCCGTGGAATAGACTACAGTTAACTGAACTAGCTCAAGGAACTCCTCTTAACAAAATTTATTATGTATGTCTGTACAGTAAGAACCCGAGGGTTGTAGGAGGAACTTAATATTGATTGTTCTTTGTTTACAGGTTGTCGAAATGCATATAGGGGGAAAAGGTAAACCTCATAATGTTTACGCCATTTTTAGGGTCGTTTTCAGATAGACTGTTGTTTTCTGGCTGACTCAGCTTTGTTTTGTTATCAACAAAAGTTGTCGACTATTTTTGTTTTTAATTTTTTTGGTGTAATTCTGATCCAAGGTTACCTATCGTCCTGCAAGTCGTTTACTTTCCTGCACGAAAAAGTGGTTCTCTTTATTTCTCTATCGGATCAACGTCACAGAATTGGAGTCTTTACTGTGCTGTTTGGGGTTTTATACAATCCAAGGGAGTAAAGGTAATTGATGGCAACAATTCTCCCTTAGCGGAGGTTTAGTCAGGAAAACAAGTCACTGTAAGCGGAGGATAAGAAACCCTGTGAAAGTGCTCATGGAGAATGTTTAATGTGTTACAGATGGTATATTTAGAGAAGCACATTGTATTCCATAGAATGCCTGTTAGGAGAGTTCCTTAGCCAAGAACTCTGGCAATAGCACCTGGACCTTCTGACTTCATCAAATTTGGGCAGACTGAGACTGCACTGTTTATGGCTATCAGAGTTAAAACTTTATGGTAATGTAGTATGTGGGAATTTAAAATGTCAGTTAGACTAACTGAAGTTTACAACGAGTCAGTTCATCATCCTACCATAAAGTAACGCCTTCATTGTGTAAATGCATAGCATGAACTCACGTATGCTTGCAATAATGCCGGACATAGTTTCTTCAACATCTCGGAACTCCCTCCACGTGCTCCTCCGGGATTCGGGGACTTATGTGGTTGCTTTTCGTATATTTTTAGTTATGTTGGGGTTTTGTTGATAGATGTTGGCTCTTTCTTTTGATGTTTCGTTTGTTGCTTTTTGCTTCTTTGGGTGTTTTCGGTTTACTGGCCATCTTTTCGTATTTTTGTTGCTTTTGCCTTGCTTATCTTTTTTGTTCCTTCCCCCAACATGTAGTTTTTCAGTTTTTGCCATGCTACTTCCTTTTGTTCCCATGGACTCGGATGGTTTACCATCGCGCTTTTTAGTAAAGTCAGCCATTACTTTTCAACATAAGGAACTCATTACAAAAGATTCGCAAATAAGGAAGTTGCTGAATGTTATATGGGAATGATCATGTGTGCACATTGTCATTTTTTGATATAGAGTATAAATGATCATGTGTGCACATTGTCATTTTTTGATATAGAGTATAAATCAGTATTATTTACGCGTGAATTTTCAAGTTTTTCAATTACAAAACTAACCATATACATATTTGCAGGTGCACTTTCTTGTAAAATGTGAATTAAAATGTGATTTCTACATTCCTCGTTTTAGTGGAAAAAAAAGTATTGTGGGGTTAGTCTTACTTATCTTAACCTAGTCTCAACAAAGACTAAATTTTTTGAAATTGATAGTGCTGAAACTACGGTGATCCGTGTAATGGATACAATGCATGTTTCTACATTTAAGCAGTTTCAGGTGATGAAGGGCTTATACTAGTTTAGCACAACGAATGGACACGGATGTTAACACAAACTAGTGTTGCAAACATAGTTGAGGGTTTTTTTTTCTGTGTAAAAAGAAAAATAAAGATATAGTGATAGAAATTGCCATACAGTAAACAAAGTGTATTCTTGGGCTTTTCCAACTTTGAATTGTGAACTTCCTTAAAATGAGAACTTATGTTCGATAATAATAATAAATTTAACTTGGCTACACCGAAACTAGTCAATGTTTTGTCTTGCCAAAGTGGTGTCATTTTTTCAATACTCAACAGCATCAACAAAAAACATTCCTCCTTAGAACTTGACATAATGTTCCGACAATATTTTGCAATCTGAAAACAAACAAGCAGCTTGAGGTCCTCCCAAGAGTTCCTCCTCCTTTAATCCTTTTCTCAAGTTGATTTGCAACAATTTTTTCTTCTATCCGGTTTGGAAGTTCCAAGACTGTTCTGCCATCAAAAACTCTTGTGTTCTCCCTTCTAGTATCCCTCTCGGTTGCAATAAGCACCTACGAATCGAAAAGGGCTTCTTCTCTCATTGGTGGAAAGTCCCTACAAGTCATGATTAGGTATTTCTTTTCCTTTAAGAAGAGGAGACATGGTTTACAAGGTTGTCTATCAATTCCATCTCCTTTAAGATTGAGAGAATAGAACTAGGCCTCCCTCATCCACTTTAACTGGCTCTCTCGGTTGCTTATGTAGTTGTATATTTGAGCCTGATGGCATCTATTTGCTTCGTTGCTGCCATAAGAGAGAATTGAATCAGGCGCAGATATTGTTCGCGACACCATTGCGGCCATCGCTCATGAGGGGGGATTTTGTGTGCGTTAGGAGATTTCCCATGTTATTCCTTCACGCCAGATTGATATTGTTTTGCTTCATGGTGCACGTCGCTTTGGTGACATCGTTTTGGCTAACCCTACATAGGCCACAGTTGTTGATCAAACAGCTTGACATGTTGGAGTGGCTGCTTCTGGTGCGGCTAAGACGAAGGAGCGTGGTTATGCACACCGAGATCCTATGGATGACTTTATTCCGATGGTGGTGAAAATATTTGGTTGTTTAGATGTTGCTTTGGTTTATTTTCTCCATACTTGTGACCGGCTCTCATTCGAGCGACGGGTACGTGGGAGCCCTTTTGCTTTGGTCCATACTTCTTCTTATCGTCAACGTTTATGTGTGGCTTTACAACGAGTGCAAAAATTTATCTTCTTCCGATCGACTATTGCAGTTATGGATTGTCGCGTGTTTCGGAACTCCCTCAACGTGCTCCTCCAGGCTTGGGAGACTTATCAGGTTGCTTTTCGTAGATATTTAATTATGTCGAGGTTGGGTTGGGTAATGTAGTGTTGGTTTAAGTGTTTTTTTTGGGGTTGTTGCCTTTTTTAGTGTCTTTGTTTTTACGTGCCATTTTTATGTGTGTTCACGCTGCTTTTCTTTTTTGCCCCGCTTGTAGCTATTCAGTTTTGGCCATGCCACCATTTTTGTACCCTTGGACTCAAATGGTTTACATTGCGCTTTTTAATTCTCAATTTTTTTTCTCTTTAAGATGGTTGGAAAAATAAGCGAATTTGCAGACAACGACTCTTAAAAAAGGAGTATTATATAGAATGACAAGGAGAATGTACCATTATATTGTGTTGTTATCCATCTCAAGGTGAAAATCGGATCACAACGGTGAATATGAAGAAAATCGTGTGGAAGAACTTGCCTAAGAAAAATGACGTCTTCCCAAACTTTATCAATCTTCCTTCGTTTAGGTAGGACTTGACTCTTACCTAACACCTTGTAGACTAGCAATTAGCTAGTAGACCTTCTCCCTAACACAAGAACTTAATCTGTTGTCTTGTTGCATTGGGGTAAGGACAGACTTTTCCTAGCCGGTACATTACTGAACGTATGCACGCGCAACTTTAAACGACTTTTGCATGCAAGGGTTACGATTTATGCACTGACTCACGGAGTGAGGGTTGAAGCCGTGCCGGCCGTCTAAAGATAAGATTCCATCCGTGGCAGTCACATTTTGTCAGAAGAGAGAGTTTGTCGGTTATCAGTCATAGATGTCCTATGCGCATAAAACGCACGGAGTAAACTAACGAATACTACGTAAAGTGAGCATAAAACAATTTCAAAATTTTAAATTAGAAGGTAAAATTCGTACTTTTTGTGGACTTTCAAATTTCAATTTTTTTCAATATTCAATACCCTAAAAAACTGAAACGTGCAACAAACCAGCGACTAGACTGCCTCGTCGCTGAACCAGCGACCAGACTGCCACGTCGCAGAACCAACGACCAAACTCGTCGCTAAACCAGCGACCAGACTGCCTCGTCGCAAAACCAGCGACCAAACTTCCTGGTGGCTAGTATACAAGAACTTAGTGGATTGAGGGTAGAATAGAGCAGCTGCTATGGCTACGATGTTCGACCAGCGCAGCTGCGATGTCAGACTAGCGCAGCATAACAACGCATCAATAGCAAGGCAGTAGCATAGCAACGCTATGCTATAGCGTAGCATAGCAACGCAGCATGTCCATGACAGCATAGAAACGCAGCAGGATGTGATTTGATTTTATGCATTACTAGTGAGTGTAGCACCCCTTGTGTGTAATTTCATCACCCTTATTATATGGCTGAACTAGCGACCAAACTGACTAGTTGCTGAACCAACGACCATACTGCCTTGTTGTTGGTACAACACGGCTTTGTTAAAAAATGTCTGCAATAAAAAAAACCATGTCCACAATCAAAATTGACAAAGTTCACATTGAAGCAAATAAAAACAAACTTTGTATTAATCGGAGGGATATGGTTTAATTCTCACATTAAAAATATGTCAACTCATTGTAGGCTGTGAATACATATATCTCCCCTATCTCTCTTTACTCCAAATCTACGTCAAACATGTTTTCATCAAACTCCTCTTCTCCAACCTCCCCTTCCTTTTCCTCCCATGCTACCATTTCCTATTCGTAACTAACATCTTTAGTGTTATGTAATAATCTGATATTGCTAAAGACCCAAACCAAATCATTGGCTCTTTTAGGTGTCAACCTGTTCATTTTCTTAGAGTGAATATGGTCATAGGTTGACGAATTCCTCTCACATGAGCTGGCAACTATGCACTGGGCAAGGATCCTATTTTTGTAAGATAGGGGTGACAGACCCAAACTGCTGCCACCACTTCCACCTTGGCATTTGCGTAACATAAGTCTTTGTCACCTCTCTCCCAAATATGCCCTCAAAACCATAATACTTAGACAACTCAGAGTAGGCCGCAGCCTGGTCAGCCACAGCTGGTAACATCTTAGCATTATTTGAAAACCTTCCATTATTTTAACATTTGAAAGTTGATCATAGTCAGCACTTTGGTACTCAGGGTCGATTACAAAACCGGTAGCATATATAGGGCTATGTGCCATCTCCCATCTAGCGATGAAAGACACCTTCAGCTCCTCCAAAATTTTGCAGGCCTTCGTAATATCGCGCACCTCCATTGTTGGATAACTTCTCCAAACACTCCCCAATAGTGTTAAAACCATGATAAACCTTCCCCACATTTGGGCTCCCTTTGTCGCACTCCCTCATCAGCCGCACCACAAGTTCTGAAAAATGTCACAGCCTTAGTCACTCTCGTCCAAAACTTTGGGCTCAAGATAATGCCTTTGATCTTAGCACCTTCTACCTTGTATGTAGACTTCGATAACCACTGTTTGTAAGCACCATAAAACATCAACATCTCCAAGCTATCCTTCACCTCTAAAAATCTTTGTAGCATGATAAAATTTGTAGCAAACCTGGTCTCTCCAGGTTTCAAAAGCCTAAGTTTGGAGATTTTCGGAACAAGGCTGCAGTCGTGTGATGATTCATGATAAATTTCAACACCTCTTTTGCCTCTCGAACAGGTGTTGAAATAAATGATATCTTGCCCCAATCCTCCAACATTAGGTCCAATACGTGGGCAACGCATGGCGTCCACGTGATAGAATAATACTTTCCCACGAGCATCGAGGCGGCAACCTTGTTCACACTAGCAGAATCTGTCACAACTTGTACCACATGCTTGACCCCCAACGCACGAACTCCTTTCTCTAACACCTGACAAACGTATTCAACTTCATTGATTTTCCCTCGAGTGACTTCCGCCTTGAGAAACATGTCACCTTTGGGGGTGATCGCTATAATGTTTAAGAGAGGCGTATCATCAACGGTCGTCCAACCGTCTGATGTGATGGAGGCACCGGTGATTTTTAATGGTCTCCATGTAGCTTGCCAAATCATTAATGATCGTTGCTTTCATCTCGGACAGATGCCGATTTCTCATGGTATTCTTGTGCGGGAACTTGTAAGACGACCCTATATCCCCAGTCTTCTTTACTGTTGCCTTAAAATATGGATCGCCCAATAGTGAAAACGGCAAACCATTGGCAAATAAAGCTTTTGCCTATGCTACATCCACCTCTTTTTTGTTATGCATATTTAATACATTATTTATTTTGGTCTGAACTCCTTCGACCTTGCTACTCTGGCTAGATCCATGACATCTAGTATGTTCATCCAAATCGGATATGACACGTTTTTGAGAGCCATAAGAAGATTTTGCGGTTTCCAATGCATTTAACTGCGCTTGCACCTCATTTGGACATAAAATGCAACCTCTAATGCCCCCACTTTTACCATTTCCAAGCAGATGATTTCTAATCCCTGTGGCTTGACCATTATATTCAAAATTGCAATATAGACAGATGCATATTCTATTATTTCCAAGCAGCTCTTTGTCTTAACGTGCTCCCACTCAAATTCCTCGTGGCCTAGGCATGGATGCTTCTGTTTTGGTTCATGGAAGCTTAAAGGGTGGCTTCAATGACAGGTACGTAAAGACAAAAAGTGACTGTGCGCAACAATTTTATTTACATGTGGTTGCCGCAGTTTTGCTACGGTAAACCTTCGCCGGCCGTGTGAATTGCTAATTTTATTATGACGGTCGACTTTCCCAAGCTTGGCAAAACTTTAAGCGGTTGTAACAATATTTTGAAAGTTAAAGCTGTCGAACCGATTGACCGTCAAATTTATACTCAGTGGTACTTTACTTGTACCATTGTGTATTTCAACCGTACAATTTTTCACAAAATGATGTAAGTGATTGTGCGCAACCAAAATAGTCATTGCCATGATCAATTCCCTTATTGAAATATTTATAATTTTTTAGCGCTCATTTAAAGGAAAACTTACAAATTGCGGTATATGTAAAATGCATTTTTTTTACATGTGCGGAATAGTATGTATGAAAATTCACTATCAATGTAAAACACTTGATTCTGAAAGGAGTTTTGTCTGGGATTTTTTTTTTAAGGATGTTATTTATGGAGACTATCAAACCATTGGCATTAACACTATTTACGAGTGATAATGCGAAGGAATGTTTTAGATTTTAGAGGTTTTGAAACTACCAGCATCTGAGCTTTTATTTGTTTAGATGAAGCCACTCACAGTCAACACTATTTATTGTTTCGGGTGTGTTTATTTTTTAGGATATTTTGCCGATTGTGCTCCCAGACCGGCCAATCCCGTGGCTTATGATACCTCTCTCGGAAACGAGTGGTGGGAAGAGAGTGCGAAATTGGTGGGATTGGAAAACTGATGAAAGAATAAAAAAGGTGGAGGGACTAAAAACGTGATTAGAAGCCATTTAAGTTGAACCTGAGGTCTATGTACTGGGAATGCACTTTTTGTATGACTAGACAGCTTCTTTTATTGTAATTAATTTGTATCCGGCATATTTTACTCGGCTGGTGTAATTTATATAGTCAATTGCTATTGCCTACTGTTCATTTTTTCTTGTGGAGGACAAACGCTGTGATGGCAATTATATTGGCTTTGAGAAATGTGAATATGTTAAACCATGGAGGTGATCATTTTGTTCACCGTTTTATTATTCGTTGGGTAAATATGATGGACCAGACGACGAGATTTTTTTTGATAGTATCAGTTAATTTATTCTTTGGAGAGTTTTAATGAAGAGCTCACAGAAGAACAAGTTTTTACCTTTTAAGTCTTGTACAGAATTTTAACAATAATTATCTATATCATAAAAGCGCGCGATGAATAACAACATCAGACTTTTAGACATGGAATCCATTCAAGTTATATGTAAATTTTGTCAAAAACTCTGAAACACTAAAGTTATAAATGCTGGAGCACAACAATAAATAGATACATATGTAACTTGTAAAAGTTAAACTATGATAGAAAATTTGTAGCTACGTTCGAAATACATTTGAATACTAGGATATAATATTTTACAAATTTACATGATCTACACTTCAGTTGCATATTTTATTATGTGTTTATAAGATTTTTAGATATACCATAGGATTGTATCGCATCACAATGGTGTACCGTGTATCGTAGTTTCATTTTATCTGCTACACCATGAATCGTTATTAGTGTTTAACACTAATAGCGATACACGGTGTACACGACAGAGACCGGAACCTCAACCTCTTTTCATAGTCACCGGTGCCGCGACATTGAGACTCACAAGGTCAACTATGATGGAACCCCAGTGTAACAAGAGGTAACATGAATTAGAATAAGATAATTTTTTTTTATTTTTTTTGAGAATTGCGAAATGACCGGGTAATAATAATCAGAATGAGAACAAATCGGGAATGTCCATAAGCATCGGACAGTACGCATGAAAATTTTGAAAACAATTTTTTAATGGTAAGTTACATGCAAGGTCTGACAAAAGTAGTGTTGTGTATCGGTAAGGATTTGCCGATAACCGATATGGGCCTTTTTTCGGGTATCAGATAATCGATATATTGGTACGATATATCGACATCGGTCTTATCGCCGATAAGTAGCCGATAATATCGGGTACTTATCGGCGATAATGCCGATAACGATAACTATCGGCGATAACTATACAGGCCGTACAGATAATTGTACGGCATGTACACTCAACAGTACGTCTTATTCCCCGGACGTGTAAAAGCACAGAAAGTACAGTAGTCGCCATGAGATTTGTACAGTTTTGATACGGATCCAGTAAAAACGATGTACCTTTCACATCCGACACCATGGCTTTGTCCTTTTATTCATGAGATCAACTGGGACATGCCACGTGTCAACCTGTCGAGTTTTTTGGCATAAGCTGCCAAAAGAGCCATTCCGGGATGCCGTCGCTCACGCTGGCCCGTCCGCTCGTGTTTTCTCATTCCAAGTCGTCCGTTCAATTCCGGCGGCGCGCAGAATGTTATTTTGCGTCCGTTGTACTTTTGTGTCCGCCGTCCTTTTCCAGTTCCATGTTCACCAGTTTTATAGTAAAATTACGTACGCCGCCGTAAAATTTTTGTTCAGTTAACCGGCCAACGTTTATATGCTGCGCTATCCGTAATAAATTGCAGTTAAGCGGTAACGGAACAGATTTTTATACGTGGCATGCCACGCTATATAAAATCAATAAAATAATACAGTATGTTATAAAGTACTATTGTATACATCCTATATATTTTTTAAGTTATCGCCGATATGGAATTTGTTGGTCCCATACCGATATATCGGAATCTCTGACCGTTCGATAACCAATAACTATTGGTATCGGTGTTATCGCGATAAGTTTTTTACCGATACACAACACTAGAAATTGTAGACGTTTAGGGTTTGGTGACATTGTGACGTCATGCTCACTTGTGACTACGTCGACGTCACAGATTCAATAACTTTTCGCCATGGTTTGCCGATTTCGTTTTATTTGCTTTTCTCACTCGGCTTGCCATTAAAAAAAAACCTATAAATTGTCAATAAAAATATTTTTAAAATATCTTTCATTTTATACCAATATCGTCGTGTTTCATTCTAGTAAGTGTGAGATATAAGCGATAGTGTGAGAGGGAGAGGGGAGAGGCGACGACGACGAAAAAATATTCAAAGGACCCATGAATGAAAGTGGAGGTCCGAGACCCCTGCAATTTTTTTCCGTACATGCGCGTGACGGGCACAGAGAAAAATAGCGAGGACTCTCCCTCGTCCTAAAATTTTTACACTCTTGTGGCGCGTGCGTGGTTCGTTTTTCATTCGCTGTTTGGGCGGTACTTAACTAAAATCTAGTGTTGTGTATCGTTAAGGATTTACCGATAACCGATATGGACATTTTTTCGGGTTCCCGATAATCGATATATTGGTATGATATATCGACATTGGTCTTATCGCCAATAAGTAGCCGATAATATCGGGTAATTATCGGCGATAATGCCGATAACGATAACTATCGGCGATAAATGTACGGACCGTACAGATAAATGTACGGCATGTACACTCAACTGTACGTGTTATTCCCTCGGACGTGTACAAGCACATAAAGTACAGTAGCCGCCATGAGATCTGTACGGTTTTAATACGGATCCAATAGAAACGATGTACCTTTCACATCCCACGCCATGGCTTTGTCCCTTTATTCCTTGAGATCCACTGGGGATTTGCCACGTGTCAATTTGTCGGCTTTTTTGGCATAAGCTGCCAAAAGAGTCATTCCAGGATGCCGGTGCTCACGCTGGCCCGTCTGCTCGTGTTTTCTCATTCCAAGTCGTCCGTTCGATTCCGGCGGCGCGCAGAATGTTACTTTGCGTCCGTTGTACTTGTGTCCCCCGTCCTGATCCCGTTCCATGTTCACTAGTTTGACAGTAAAATTCCGTACGCTCCCGTAATTTTTTTGTTCAGCTAACCGGCAAACGTTTATGTGTTGCGCTGTCCGTAATAAATTGCAGTTAAACGGAGACGGAACATATTTTTATACGTGGCATGCCACGCTATATAAAGTCAACAATATAATACAGTATGTTATAAAGTACTATTGTATGCATACTATATTTTTTTTTGTTATCGCCGATATGGAATTTGTTGGTCTCAGACCGATAAATCGGAACCTTTGACCGTTCGATAACCGATATCTATCGGTATCGGTGTTATCGCGATAATTTTTTTACCGATACACAACACTACTAAAATCACCCCCTCGAGGCAGAGGTCGCAAACGGTCAACCGAAATCGTGACCGACCGTTAACCGACCGCCCGCGCCCGATCCGGAACGGATTCGGTTGCCAAATTTTGGGGGTCGGGCGGTTACGTTTGGTTGATTCACCAGAAAAAAAAACGGTCAGTTACGGTCGGTCAACCAAAAAACCAAAAAAAATGAAAATTTTGTACTGTCCCTATAATCCAACATTCTTGTACTTTGTACTCTTTGGCATCGTGGAAGTACGTGACATCATGATTAGCGTCGCAAATCTGACACGGTACTGTAGTAAGCTATTTATTTCGCAAATCAAAGGGAACGCGACAAAGCGTCGCAAATCTGACACGGTAGTCACTATTCATTTCGAAAATCTTAGGGAACGCGACAAAGCGTCGCAAATCTGACACGGTAGTACAATATTCATTTCGCAAATCTTAGGGAACGCGACAAAGCGTCGCAAATCTGACACGGTAGTAACACTATTCATTTCGCAAATCTTAGGGAACGCGACAAATCGTAATTATTGGCTTATTCTGTCGTACATTGATTAATTTTGTACTTTTTCGGTTACGGGCGGGCACGGTTAGTCACGAAAAATCAAGATTCGGTTTTTTTTTTTTTCGTAAACGACGGTCGGTTAACGGTTAACAATTTTGGAGCGTGACAAAACTCGGTCGGGCGTCGGTTAGGGTGTGTCCCCATGTACTTGTAACTTAGCGAAATTACTTTGTATTTTAGCGCGGATCCGCCGGACCCGCTGTTCAAGTGTCCCTATGTCTGTAAGGACGAAATCGTAACTTACGCTTGTGACGATTGTATACGTCGACAGTACCTGTGACGGTTGTCAACGTCTACAATCTGTGGTCGCACGTTGTTTTTTGTACCTGCGTGTGACGTCGCATGTCTTACCGTGACATTGTAGACGTAGCGCCTTCCAGCCTGTGCAATTTCACGGTCGAAGAAGATGCGCTTTGTCTTCGCGTCGCCTGTCCGCTCGACGTGAAATGGCATCGTAATTTGAAGACCCCTGCAAAAAAAGAAAAGAAATCCGTACTAGCAAAAACGGACAAATCCAAACAAGTTGTGTACTTATCTTTGTCGTATTAGAACGCAAACGGACAAAACATAGCGAACTATGTACTTTTCTTTGTCCTTGGAAATCGTAGGATTTTTGTCGAAATTTACGGCACGTGCGAAAGTATGTTCCTATTTGTCAATCGAAAAAACCTAATTTTAAATCACATCGCGCATGTGTTTTAAAGATAAGGTTGAAGATGACGTTTTTTGTCGTCGAAGTGGGTCGAAAAGCACAAGACGACAACTTTTCGTACATCCTAAGTTCAGGGATGACGCAAATTGTACTCTACAAATTTGCGATTCATTCGTACGGTTGCAACTTAGGCAGTACGGCGCTAAGTTTTACAGCAAAACGACAGGAAAAAACCCTTACTTATGCACATGGGGACACACCCTTACTTAGATTTTGAAAAAAAAAACGGTCGGTTTCGGGTATGATTTTTTTTGACTTTTGCGACCTCTGCCTCGAGGTGATTTTGGATGAAGTTTTTTTTTGGGTTGGATTCTCTTGCACGGGGGTCGAAAAAGGGAAAACGCCAAAATGCGTTCACATGACGACAAACACGCCGTACATCCAAAGTATGAATTGACGTTCACTCTACTTTGGTAAAAATGATTTTCTCGTACGGCTAAAGTTTTTGTCAAAGTTCCCTGAATTTTAGGGCAAAAAGACAGAGAAAAGTAGATACTTTAATACATGGGGACGTACCCTTAGAAGCTCCTTGTACAACTCTGATTATCGTCTAGCAATCTAAGAGTTGGACATATACCGCTTTGCTGTTTTGACTTCTGTTCGTTAGTATTTTCTTTTCCTGTGCGAGGCAGGAAGCCCCACCGAAACAGGTCATTTGAAAATGAAGAGAGGATTGATACAGCGTAAGGTTGAGGAATTGACAGCCAAAATTGAAGAGGTAATAGGATTGCCCTTCTCTTGAGATTTTTTTTCCGTTTATTAACTTGTTTTATGCATACTATCCAGTACCTAAAGTTTTCTTTGAATTCCCTGCCAGCTTCCCTGTATGCAAACAAGTGATTGTATAAGAACATATTATTGGGCAAATTAGATTTTTTCCGGACGATTTTTTTTGGAATATATTATGACCTCCGTATATCCTCTTACGACCTGGTATCAGGGGATTTAGTTCTCATAAGGAATTTGAATTAGAGGATGTGTTCTCATTAGAGTTCGTTAAAGTTAAAGTGATTCTTAGAATCTAATCTGCTTGTCCATCATTGCCTCCTATTTTTGCGTTGTAACCGCCTGTACGGTTATTATGAAGCATTTTATCCTCCACCAGTCACTGTCTGAAACCGGCCCTTCCAAAGTCCCTTTCATTTGTGCTATCATCTGTCTTAGTTTAGTTTGTGGAGTGCAATTGAGCAAAGATTTGAGTATCACACATTGATCGTCAGGAATGGTAAATACATTCAAAATGCACCATTTGGCAAATTTCCTTGTGATTTTTTTTCACTTATCAAATTAAAAAGCAAGCTTGGGAATACTCGAAACGAGTATGGGCAACAGAAAAAGCATTGCAGCTGTCCTAATTTGCAGTTGTTTCCTTTTCCTTGTTCACAGTTAGAGCGTCAAATTATGGATGTGACGAGAATGAGAGCATCGGTGCGTAAAAGCAAGACACAGGCAGCTAAAGCTGCTTTGGAGCAAAGCAGCAAAAAAGGAAAAGCGGGAACTCCTCTTACTGCAAAGATGTCTAAGGATGATGCTGCAAAAATCAATCAAGCCAGAGCGAAACGAATGGCTGATCTCGTCCGTATATCAGGCAAAATACTGCAACAGGTCAGTTTCTCCATTAGGGCTCTGAGTGGGCAGCTGCCAGCAGTAGATAATCTCCTATTTAAGATGTTGATTGTAGTTTAACGGGCTGTTTATTGAAGTTATTGCCCTTTGGCTTTTTTCAACGATGGAACTGTGTTTATGGAATCAATCTGACTCGTACATCCTTGCGACCTGTGTCTATTGTCTGCAGCTTATGAAGGACAAGTGGGCGTGGCCATTCGAGAAGCCTGTAGACGCGATCAAGCTCCGTTTATATGATTATCATCAGGTACACCTCTACACTATCTGCGTTAGGCGCAGGCATGTAAATATCCGGGATGGAAAAAATAAGCTTTGCATGTTATTAATTTTACTTTCCTTTTGGCCTTATCCTCAAGTTCTGATCATTTGGCATGTAATACATGTGTAGGTCTTCATTGTGTTTCCTGAAAGTCGATTTATGTAAATGATGGATGCATTGGATGTACTTAGCTACTAGAAAGTGTAACGTTTTTTCCTTTTGATTGCAATTGTTGGGCTAACACACTTGCGAATTTCTCTGTTTTTATCGCCCTCATGTGCCGTTTCTTTTTTACCCGGTTTTCTACATGTTTATATGCGTAATAAATAAAATACCGGGATTGCCACTCCCACTTCAGGTTCTTACGTTGGTATGGATGCAGATATATCAGGCTTTAGCCTTTTTTTTCAATTTATTCAGTGTCACTGATAGAAGCCATTGTTAGGTCTTAGTCAGTTATCTCAGTCCCTTTTGCAAGCCGGAGATGCATTTTGAATTAGGAATTTCCAATGGCTTGGCAATGAGCTGTGGTATATGGTTATTACATATGACAAGGATACCGGGGTTACTGCCAGTAACCCCAGCAACGTCCCGAATGGTTTTACATTGCCTGTATTGTGGACTATAAAATTCCGAAAATAACCTAAAATCGCTGTTGTTATTGGCGGTACCCGCAGTATTTTACTCCTAATAGCCAGTTAAAAGAAAAGAGTAAGGCCAGTTTTGCCTAGAATAATCACTCCCTTTATGTTTTTTGCGTACTTTCCTGTGTGGAATTTGTCACTGTTGTGGTCAGAAATTTAAAGTATTCTTAATCGTGGTTTCTTGGTTATTCCTGTATGTGCTACATCAGAAATACTGGAGTTACTTTGCTTGCCAGTATTTTCCTCTTATTTAATTGCCATATCGAATACCTCTCAGCCTCGAATTGCTTGGTTTGTATAGATTATTAAGGAGCCGATGGATCTTGGGACCATAAAGGATTGTGTGGATGGAAAGGGCGAAAAAAATTATACTCATCCTCAACAAGTTTGCGATGATGTACGACTGACTTTTCGCAACGCTCTCACATATAACCCGAAAGAACATGATATCCATACGATGGCGGAAACTCTATTGAAAAAGTGGGAGGAGAAATGGGATTCCACTCTTGTTCCAAGACTGGCAGATGAGGTGAGGCTCGTACAAAAACAAAAAAGGCTGACTTTTCAGTAGTCATTTATATTATGTGAAACGTATAAGTTTTTGCTCATGAAGTTCATGTTTTGGTCCTTTGAAAATGGAGGTTGCATGGAGCTCCTAAGTCTCCAATCTACAAGTGAGGGTTATATTGGAGTCCAAGCTGAAGGATGACAGGAGTGTTCGGTGAAGCTAGTCATTTGGCATATTATCGTCAGTTACATTTTTCTGGTCATGTTTTGGTCATATTTTGGCAATGTTAGCCGATATTTGACCAAATATCAACAAATCATCACCAAAAGGTGACCAAAATAATGTAAAAAAGTGAGAAGCTGCCTAGTGTGGGAACCTATACATTTGAAACGTATAATATGATGGTTTCACATTCAACATGACTGCATTTCTTGAGGACTCATGACTTCAAAATTTGCCTCTGTCTTGGATTTTCTTGTGATAGGAAGTGAAGCGACAGAAGGAGGAGGAAGATTTGAAGGAAAGAGAGGCCATGGCGGCTCATGCCGCAGAGGAGGCTGCAGCAGAAAAGAAGGCTCAAGAATTGAGTAAGCAGGCGAGTGGAATTCTTTCTTGCTTAGAATTGCTTAGAAAATGGTCGATTAAACAAGTTTCCCATGCATTCGTGTGAATGAACGAGTGTTAATTGTTGGTCAAACCTTGTCATATACTCCTTGAAATGCTGAAATCAGTTCAACAAAGGATGAGCTCATGCTGTCTATGGTATCTGGTTTGCATCCAAGTTCCACTCGTGATATATATGTTATTTTGTTATGCAATTGTGTGTATAGTTATATCGCTATGTTGATTGTTAGTCTGATTGTTATGTTAACTGTCATAAATGTTGTTTTGTTATGCCAATTCTGTATATTGTTATATTGCTATCGTTATGTATTGTTATGTTTATTGTTGTATGCTATATAATAGATATGTCATGTATATTTACATATTGTGTGTGTGTTTGTAACATATATACAAGCTGGATGCCTGAGCATTATATTATTTTTGAAACACTACACGGCTGAGAATCGAAGCTCTACAAAGGGAAAAGTCTTGTCCGTAATTGAGCACCAACTCAATTTTTGTGCTCCTCAGCTTAGTTAATGAAGTATTTGGGGTCCATTTAGAGACAAGCCTTTCAATGGAAAATCTGCAATTGGCACTGACCGCTATTGGTGTGGCTTTTGTTTGTTACCAAGTGTGCATGAGTGTTACTAATATTAATCTAGAATAAAGCCCAGCACTTAATTCATATTTTGTACTTTACAGGTTCACCTAATTCATTCCCTTGGAAAGCATAAAACGAGGTTTGTTGAGAAGTCATGTTGGCCAAAATAACAATGTGTGGCTGGTCTTGCAGTTGGATGAGCTCGCCCGGGTCCTTCAAGAACTCAACGAAAAAGCAGCAGCAAAATGCAGGTAAAAGATTTTGTAAAGTTTTATTTTTTTTGTTTCTATATTTTGGGAGAAGAGAGGGGAGATTGTACAATAGCGGCTGTGGCTGCAGGCAAGAAAGACCGAATGCAGTTAAGGGATCCTACATAATGTTTGTTACTCTTTTTTTTTTTTTGGATTTCCTCGTACGACTGGCAACACTTATACTAACAGCAAATGAATAAAATGCAATCCAAACAATGTTTCAAATTTTTGAAATTATTGGAAACGTGAAATGTGTTTACCTCGTACTATATGCCTATGCTATGGTTTTTTCGTGTATAGTAACCTCAGAGTACGCTTTTTGTACAGGAACTACATATATCATTTCCAATTGTTTTCTCACTTTTTAACCATGGTTTAAATGTAAGATTTTTCTTCGTCTTTTAAAGTTCTGCCAGCCAAGTTCTGGTCAAGAATTGTTGCAGTCATTGAGGTTTTTTAGCCAACACCGCATATGGGACCCCGTTATTACCATAATTTTTTATTGAATCTCATTTTTGTGATTGGTCAACATTTGCAGAGCAACCATATATGATCAGTTTTTTTCTTTCTTTCTTTCTTTTCGGTTCTGGTGTTATATCCATATCCACTCCAACAGCTTCTATGCTTGCTGGACTATAAGCATTTATTTTCTTTTCTTAAAACCATACAATAGTGGTCAATCATGAATTCCTTAAAACACTTATTTTATAATAGAAACATCAGTTTGTGGAACGTTGACATAGTTTAAGTTTTCCACACTTGGATTTTTCTTTTGCAGGCTTATGACGGTGGAAGAAAAACGACAACTTGGTTTCGATTTGGGACTCCTACCGGCTCCAAACCTCAACCGTGTTATTCATATCATTGCCGAAAAACAGCCCAGTGTCAATACAGCAGCTGAAGAGGTCGAAGTCGACATAGATGCCCAGGTAACAAATAGAGGACGAGCCAAACTTCACTTTCGCTTTTGCACTTATGGCCTTTGACAGAAAGTTTATACTGTTCTTACTTGGTGAAAGTTTCTTATGGTTCATGTGTCGATGAAAGTTTATATTGTTCTTACTTTTGCCTCTCTCGCAACCGTATTTGACAGTTTTAACTGAATTTTTTGACTTCAACATGGGAATGTAAAAACTTTTCATAGGGAGTCGGTTAATTTTTGTCAGGAGACCAGACATTTCAACTTTCTAATTGTTTCCACATTGTATGAGGTCCACATTGGATGAGGTTTACATATAGGCTGTCCGCATTTCTTTGTCAAGGTTTTATATACACAAATAATCCGTAAAAACTTGAACTTGTCCGGTGGATTTAAAACATCATTCAACGAGAAAAGATTTTAAGACATAAAAGATTCTTAAAAACCTAAAATCCTTCCATTCCAAATTTTTCCACTTGTCATATCATATGAAGGTTTTGCATAGATTGTCCTTGTTCCTTTGCTAAGGTATGCTAAGGTATTTTGTTTAAGCACGATAAAAACTTTTAAAGCTTTAAAAACCTTCCATTTGGGTTTTCGTGTTGGGTGGATTTTAAACAGGATCCAGCGACACTATGGAGGCTTCATCGCTATGTCCAGAGTGTTTTGTTTCCGGGACCTCTGAGTGGAATGTCGGGAGTTAAAGGGACCGGTTCAAATGCAAATAAAGGGAATGGAAATAAAAGCACCGAAAAAACGAACAAGGTGGCGGGTTGAAGTGTATTTCTTCCAGAATAGAACCGAGGAACTGAAGTACTGATTACAGAAGGGGAATAGAACATTGAATTCATCTTGGAGAATGTCATCGGGTTAAGGCGAAAGCCAGGTAGGGATATTTATTTCACAAGTTTAAGAAGTGTATTTCTCCAAGAAATAGAGGAGAGGGGATCTCTCTCTCTCTCTCTCTCTCTCTCTCTCTCTCTCTCTCTCTCACTCTCTCACTCTCTCTCTCTCTCTCTCTCTCTCTCTCTCTCTCTCTCTCTCTCTCTCTCCCTCTCCCTCTCTCTCCCTCTCTCCCTCTCTCCCTCCCCTCTCCTCCCTTTCCCTCCTCTCCCTCCCCTCTCCTCCCTCCTCTCCCACCCTCTCCTTTCCTCTCCCTCCTCCCTCCCTCTCTCCCCTCTCTCTCTCTCTCTCTCTCTCTCCCTCTCTCCCCTCTCTCCCCCTCTCTCCCTCTCTCTCTCCCTCTCTCCCTCTCTCCCTCTCTCCCTCTCTCCAAAGATTAATGACTTAGAATATTTTTTGTGAAAAGTTGTAATACTTACCCTTATTAGTGTTGCAGTAACAAAAGGACATTAGAGTGTATTGTACGAACACGTGTCAGCAAGGGGAGGACTATGCAGGTTTTACGGAATAGTGTCGACGACCACTTACACGCGGCGTACATTTGACGAGCGGATTGACATGATCGCCGCATATCTGGGAAATGTATGGTACGGTGAGCTATAGTGACCGTTGATTGGCATCGTGTAGACGGACGCGATTTATATGGGACCACAAGTGACGAAGCACACTTGTACAAACTCAGGTGCTTCGTACTATACGACCACAGTCGGCTAGACGTTAGTGACCACTGCTGACTAAGCACCTGAAACATTTATTTTACGGTCTCCTATTTGTATATATTTGGAGAACATTGTTTTGTAGTTTAGCCTATTAAAAAAAAATAGTGTCGCACTATTGAGTTTTTGGAGAGTTGCAATTAGGGTTTTTGGAAGTACTCACAGTAACAAAGTACGGTTAGGGAACTTTGTCGTAGCATAGTACAGTATTGTAGTACAGTCACCGGAATTAGTATTGATCAGTAGATACTCACTGTGAGTATATAGTTTAGGACTTAGCCAAATTTATGTATCCAGTCTTGGGAATATAGCTATCTAAAGGCAATTTATGAGAAACTTGCAGAGACTATATCTTATGGTTGATTGGGTCAATTGGTCTGCAATTTTGGGAATTGTCATTACATTGTGTTCTGAATATGGTGTTGAATTTGAGTCAGTTTGGACTTGTATATCACATTCTGTGTTAGTTGAAAGTTGGTTGTTGGAGAAGGTACTTGATAGCTTTTGCTGAGTAGATGTCTACTTCCACTACTACTGCTGGTTCTCCTCCTCCAACGGTGGTTGTAGAACAACAAGTTATGGGCCTTTCGTCAAGAATTCTTATCTTCAATAGCCAAAAGTATGCATATTGGGCGGCGATGGTTGAATCATCTTTTGAAACTGCTGATTTATTGGGGGTGTTGGATGGCTCCTTTGATGAGACAGATCCAAGTTGGGCTAAGAAAAACTCCTTGGCTCGGAACAATCTGATTCTTTGATTCTCGGAAAATTTGGTTGTCTCGGTTGAAAATGAAAAAGGCCAGAGAGATCTGGACTTCACTGAAATCTGTTTTTGAGAAATCAAACGTCCAAGAGGAGCTCCTAGTGGTTGGACAAATTTGGGATTACAAATACTCCGGGGGGAATATGGTCGAATATTGCGAGAATTTTCGTGCGCTCGTTGATGCACACTCGTCTGCTGTTGTTGGTGGTGTTGGTGGTTCTTTTCCGGAGTGTCAGCAAGCAACTTTACTTGTCAGAGGTCTCCCAAGTACTATGAAAGGAGTGTCTGTTCAGCTGAAAAATCATGACAAGGCTAACTGGTCATTTCAGATAGCATACAATCTTATACTACAAGAGGAATCTACAACTAAAATACTTAATGGTGAAAGACAGGTTGATGCCTTGAGCACAGAATTTGAGAAAAGAGCACAGCTAAATTAGAAGAGAAATTAGTTTAATCAGGACAGAAATTTGCTTTACCAGAATCAGAATCAGTTTAATCAGTTCAATAACAGGCCACATAGGCAGTCTTCTACTACATGTTTTTCTTGTTCTAAAAAGGGACATGGATATACATGTACTGTGCAAAATTGAAAAAGGCAAATGAAACAGTGTTATACAGGCCAAGCTGGAAGTAGAGTCAATATCATAAGTGCTTTGCTAGCAATCCATCACGTGGAAATTCTATTTTCTTCGCTTTCGCACCTGACGAGGATGAGTCGTTGAGCTTCGCAGACCAAGAGGAAGCCGAGTTATTTGCTATGGCAGCAGCAATGGAGGGTTCAAAGGATGCAGGCTGGATCATGGACACCAGAGCATCGTCCCACATGTGCTGGAACAAGGTCATTTTTCAAACCTCAAACCGACTCCTCCAAAGAATATCTACTATGCATGCGACATTAGTGTTTAGATTTTAGCTCTTGGTGATGTATCTTTGATGGTAGATGTGGGGGGGGGGAAACATGTCGAGAGGACTCTCCACAATGTGTTGTATGTACCAGATTTTAATAAGAATCTTTTTTTTACATCCTTGGTGGAAAGCAAGGGCTTTGAAGTAATCCTTAAAGGTGGCAGACAGGTTGTTAGCAAGCTAGGCAAAGTTGCAGTAACAAATACTAGAGATGTAAGCAAGATGAATCGGATAGACATGGCTGAATGTAAAGAAAATGATGTTTCATCTGAAAATGAGTTATGGCATAAAAGATTAGGTCATTAATTGTGACAGTCTGAACAAAATGAAGAAAATGGTGAATGCAAGAAAGGTTTATGGTGTTTCTCTTACATCTAAGCCTCTCAAAACATGCGATGGATAATCACTAGGCAAGATCCACAGATTACCATTTCCCCAAGAATCTGAACACAGATCAGAAAATGTTATGCAGCTCGTTCACTCAGATGTTCTTGATCCTTCCCAAGTGGCATCGGCGGGAGGTGTCCACTATATAGTCAAGTTCACAGATGACTATTCTAGGTACACCAAAGTCTACTTTATGCAGCACAAGAGTGATTTGCTGACACACTTCAAACACTATAAAACATGGGCAGAAAATCTCATGGAGTTCCGATATTGGCGTTGAGATCGGACAACGGAGGAGAATATACTTCAAATGAATTCGAACAGTTTCTCCTCCAAGAAGGTACTAGTCACAATCTGACAGTTCCATATACGCCAAAACAAAATGGTGTTTCTGGGAGGTTAAATAAAACAGTGACAAAAGTGCTAGGTCCATGCTTGCAGATAAAAGTCTAGATCTGAAATTCTGGGCCGAGGCACTTAACTGTGCAGTTTACATTAAAAATAGAATAACATCTAGATTTGTTAGCACTACACCTTATGAGTTGTTGACAAGGATGAAACCTGATGTTAGTCACTTTAAAGTATTTGGTAGCAAGTGTTTTATTTTAGATACGTCACAGGGTAGATGGAAAATGGAAGCACAGGGCTTACCAAGATTTTTTATGGGGTATGATGAGTATGCAAAAGGTATAAGAGTCGTTGTATTAGAGAAAAAGAAAGTAGTTGTTTCCAAGAGTATGCAAATTAAAGATGAAAAGGATTCAGTTGATATGTTTAGACAGACAGACACACGACAACAGCAACACCTCAAGAGTACGTAACTTGCCATCATACATAACGGTGTCTTTTCTTTCTCAGTCACCTACACTAGTAATGTAGAAATTAATGGTCCGTTTTTAAGTATTTTCTAGGTCTAAATAGAAATATAGAAAACAGCCGAGGCTGTCTACCTCTAACTTCTCTCTCCAACTCTCAAACTTGTCGCAGTCACTGAGAAATTGGAAAGGGAGCTAGAGCCATGGCTACCTAGGCTATCTAGAGGTTTATGGGAAATATATATTAGTTAGGGGTTTATTTAATAAAAGGTATGTGCCGGCCGCAGGATTTTATCCTGGTACCTTCCTGACGGGAGACAGCCGGTAGCCGGTAGCCTTAGCCGTTAAGTCTTTAACTAGTGTTAAGTACTATATTGTTCGATATTTAATTAAACATTATCAGATAGGATAATTCATTTCACTGTAATTGTTTACGGGATACATAGATCCAGTAATGTAAAAGTATGGATTACGGTACGGATAAGAAACCAATACTGCGCATTTATTTCTTTAATGAAACGAATACCGCGCATGTATTTATTACGGCTACGATTAAATGTGAATTTAATCGGACGGCCAGAATTAACGCCGAGATCGCGGAAGAGGATTTCGGCGGTTTTTGGTCATCCCCACATCGGATGACACGTGGCGGAATGACATTGGATCGCGGCATCTCAGAGGATTAATGGAGCGAAACCGGACATACCACTTGTCGACATTAGGGCCATGTCGTACAGTGTCTGTACAGAAAGTACACAGGCAACTGTACTTTTGTGTACGGAACTTTAATCTGATTCGATCCGCACATCAGTAGATAGAGTTTGTGAGAGAGATAGGACTTAGAAAAATTAGGAGATAGGACCCTCTCTCCTATAGAGCTTCTGTACAAAAGGTCAACTTTGACCCTCCATAACTTACTGCTCAGGGGAGCAAATTCAGAGATTATTTTTGCTATCGACTAAAGGGAGTCTTGTCTTTACAAGGGTGAAGGTGGTTAGAGTTATTGTCTGCCAGGGTGGCAGTTGTTTTTGCTGAAACACAAAGGCGTCAGGGTTATCCTAGAGGCTTCTTGGAAGCTCTCCACTCTGAGGACTTATGGAGGTCTTAGAGTTTCATGTTATGGGCCCACCCTGTAGGGTACCAATCTTTAATGGAACTTGCTTCGTATACTGGGAAAGTATGATGATAGGAGCTCTATGCGAAAAAATGTTTTGGGGGATAGTGAGTGGACGGTTGGGGCGTCCAATAAGTCTTAGAATCCCTCCAGGGTTTGGAGGAAGCATATTCACCAGGAAAGAGGAACCACCTTCAACGGAGGAAACAAATGAAGGAGAGGTGGTGGACAAAGGAAAAGAGAAATATGCGACCACACTTATAGCAACGGGTTCGGCATTCATGTCACCTATTCGAAGGAACGAGGAGAATGATACTAAAACATGGGACTTCAACAATATGGCGGCAAAGCACTTCATCCTATGCCATCTCACTCAAGGACTTGCATGTCCTCATTTGCAGGTAGAAAGGGCATCCGATCTTTTGATGGCTCTCATAGAGATGTAACGAAGAGGTACGATTCAGCAACAACAATTAGCTGATCAGAAAGTTAAGGAGTATGTATACAAAGGGGGGAAGATGTTGGATTTTTGCAATGAGCTTGCTACACTCTTCATGGAGCTAGAGAGTGCCGGAAAAGATTTTAGTGAAAAAGAAAAGGTTAATTGTTTACTCAGGAAGTTACCCGATGAGTTCGAGAACATAGTCAACCGTGTGCAAGACTTGCTGGACTCAAGGTGGATATGGAACTCAGGAGTAGAGATGACTCTCGTTCGGGAAATACGATTGAGATCCAAAGGGGAGGAATGACTAAGCAAGCCTTCGCAGCTACGATCGATTGGGGGAACAAGGATTCCCGAAGACCGGTCGAAAACTAAAGGGGGAGGAAGCAGAAAAATCAAACCGATGCGTTCGGACCAAGGGCTCCCAAAGGATTATGTCATTTTTGTAAGAAACCGGGGCACTATATGGCGGAGTGCACTAAGCTAACCGAGCTTCGGTTAAAGGAGGGGCAGACCCGTGGAACCGCGAGATGTAAAAAAATGCCCTTGTGACACAGGTGCATGAGGCAGAATCCGAAGATGAGGACGATGAGCTCCTATTGGATGAGGAGTTGGAGGAGAAAAACGAGGTCAAAATTCCACGAAGGCATAAATGTGCTTACAGAGGATTGAAAGGTGAATCAGGTTGGATTATAGATTCAGGTGCCTCCATGCACATGTGTAAGGATAAGCACCTGTTCACTAAGATAAGCAAGATTCCCACCGTAGAGATAGAGTACGGGGATGGGAGGATAGTCACTACTACTCTTGTAAGATCGGAGATCTGAAAGTGTTAGTAAAAGGAAAGACATCTATAGTAACATTCTTCGATAAATTTTTTATTCCGGAAACAAAAACCTCATCTCTACATCTGTATTAGACGATAAGGGTTTTTTCACTAATATTAGGGAAGGAGTCTTTACTGCTAGTTTTGAGGAGGAGGTCTATTTCATTGTTGAGAAGGTAGCTAAGGGATGTTTAGGCTAATTTAAAGTAATGAAAAAAAGAAAATTTATTATGCTGGTGTTCATGATATTATGATGTGGCATAAGAGGCTTGGGCATGTGAGTCTAGACAAGTTAAGAGAGATGAAAAAGATGGGAGTGGTGGAAGGGATTAAGTTCAATGAGAGTTGATTGTAGTGGATGTGCTCAAGGTAAAACACACAGATTACCCTTTCCTAAAACAACCACTTTTAAGGGAGAAAAAATTCTAGATCTAGTACACACAGATATTTGGGGACCGGCTAAAGTGCCCTTACCGGGGGGGAAGAGATTTTTGATGACTATCATTGATGATTGGTCTCGGTATTCTCACGTGTATTTGTTGAAAAACAAGTCAGAAGCTCAGGATTGATTTAGACAATATAAAGCATGGAGCGAAAAACTCCATGAAACTCCAATTAAGAGAGTAAGGAGTGAGAATGGTGGAGAGTATACTTTTTACTAGTTTGAGGATTTTCTGAGGGAAGATGGAGTCCAACACCAAAAGACAGTCCCAGAAAACTCGGAACAAAATGGGGTAGCTGAAAGGTTAAATAGAACACTAAGTGATAGTGCTAGAAGTATGTTGCTAGATAAAAAGATAGGAAAAAGGTTTTGGGAAGAAACAATGAACTATGCTAATTACCTCAAAAATAGAGTTCTTACTTCAGCTATAAAAGATCAAACACCTTATGAGAGATGGACAGGCCGGAAACCAAATGTAGAAACTAATGGTTTTAAAGTATTTTCTAGGTCTGAATAGACATAAAGAAGATGAGGCAGTCTACCTCTAACTTCTCTCTCCAACTCTCAAACTTGTGGCAGTCACTGAGAAATCGGAGAGGAAGCTAGAGCCATGGCTACCTAGGCTATCTTGAGGTTTACGGAAAATTTATACTAGTTAAGGGATTATTTACTAAAAAGTATATGCCAGCAACAGGATTTGATCCTGGTACCTGTCGTCCGACAACCAGAAATAGCCGGTAGCTTTAGCCGTTAAGTCTAGCAGTAGTGTTACGTATTATATAGTACGATTTTTAGTTAAACATTAAAACGTAGGTTAAATCATTTAACTGTAACTGTTTACGGTATACATAGATTCGGTATAAGTACGGAATACGGTACATGCACGAAATCAATACCGCGCATTTATTTCGTAAGTGAAACGAATACCGCGCATGTATTTATTACGGGTACGATTAAATTAGATTCAAATCGGACGGCCGTAATTAGCGCCGAGATCGCGGAAGAAGATTTCAGCGGTTTGTGGCCATCGCCACATCGGATGACGCATGGCAAAATTTCATTGGATCGTGGAATCTCCGGACATTATGGCACCGAATCTGGATATGATATGTGTCGACATTTGGGCCATGTCCTACAATGCATGTACATAAAGTACACCGGCAGCTGTACTTTTGCGTACGGAATTGTATTCTGATTGGTTCCGTACATCAGTAGATAGAGTCTGTGAGAGAGATAGGACTTAGAAAAATTAGGAGATACGACCCTCTCTCCCAGAGAGCTTCTGTACAAAAGGTCAAATTTGACCCTCCATAACTTACTGCTTAGGTGAGCAAATTCAGAGATTAATTTTGCTATCGACTCAAGGGAGTCTTGCCTTCACAGGGGTGCAGGTGGTCAGACTTTTTGTCTGCCAGGGTGGCAGGTATTTTTGCTGAAACTCAAAGGGGTCAGGATTATCCTAAAGGCTTCTTGGAAGCTGTCCACTCTGAGGACTTATGGAGGTCTCAGAGTTTCAGGTTATGGGCCCACCCTATAGGGTACGAATCTTTAATAGAACTGGATTCATATACTGGGAAAGTATGATGATAGGAGCTCTATAAGGAAAAAGGTTTTGGGGGATAGTGAGTGGACGGCTGAGGCGTCCATCATGTCTTGGAATTCCTCCAAGGTTTGGAGGAAGCAGATTCACCAGGAAAGAAGATCCACCTTCACGGAGGAAACAAAAGAAGGAGAGGTGGTAGACAAAGGAAAGGAGAAGGAGGCGACCACACCAATAACAACTGGTTTAGCATTCATGTCACCTATTCCGAGGAACGAGGAGAATGATACTGAAACCTCAGACTTCAACAATATAGCGGCAAAGCAGTTCATCGTACGCCATCTCACTCAAAGACTTGCATGTCCTCATTTGCAGGTAGAAAGGGCATCTGATCTTTGGATGGCTCTCATAGAGATGTACCGAAGTGGTACGATTCAGCAACAACAGTTGGGTGATCAGAAAGTTAAAGAGTATGTATACAAAGGGGGAATTATGTTCGATTTTTGCAATGAGCTTGGTACACTCTTCATGGAGCTAGAGAGTGCGGGAAAAGATTTTAGTGAAAAAGAAAAGGTTAACTGTTTACTGATGAAGTTACTTGATGAGTTCGAGAACATAGTCAACCGTGTGCAAGACTTGCCGGACTCAAGGTGGATATGGAACTTAGTGGTAGGGATGATTCTCGTTCGGGAGAATACGATTGAGATTCGAAGAGGAGGAAAGAGTGGCCAAGCCTTGGCAACTGCAACCGATTGGAGGAACAAGGATTTCTGGAAACCGGTCGGAAACTATCGGGGGAGGGAGCAGAAAAATCAGACCGACGAGTTCGGACCAAGGGCTCCCAAAGGTTTATGTCATCTTTGTAAGGAACCTGGGCACTATATGGCAAAGTGCACTAAGCTAACCGAGCTTCGATTAAAAGAGGGGCAGACCGGTGGTACCCTGAGAGGAAAGAAAAAGGCCCTTGTGACACAGGTACATGAGGCGGAATCCGAGGACGAGGAGGATGAGCTTCTTTTGGATGAGGAGTTGGAGGCGGAAAACGAGGTCGAAATACCACGAAGGCAGAAATGTGCTTACGGTGGATTGAAAGGTGAAGCAGGCTGGATTGTAGTTTCAGGTGCCTCCATGCACATGTGTAAGGATAGGCACGTGTTCACTAAGATAAGAAATATTCCTACCGTAGAGATAGAGTACAGGGATGAAATGATAGTCACCACTACTCTTGTAGGATCGGTAGATTTGAAAGTGTTAGTAGAAGGAAAGACATCCATAGTAACATTCTCCGATGTATTGTTTAATCCGGAGCTGAAAAAAACCTCATCTCTACATCCGTATTACATGATAAGGGTTTTTTTACTAGCACTAGGGAAGGAGTTTTTACTGCTAGTCTTGAGGAGTATGTCTATTTCATTGGTGAGAAAGGTAGCCAAGGGATATTTAGGCTGATTTTAAGTAATGAAACAAATAAACTTTATTTTCTTGGTGGTCATGATATTATGATGTGGCATAAGAGGCTTGGGCATGTGAATCTAGATAAGTTCAGAGAGATGAAAAAGATGGGAGTGGAAGAAGGGATTCAGTTTAGTGAGAGTGATAATATAAGTGATTGTAGTGGATGTGCTCAAGGTAAAGCACACAGATTACCCTTTCCCAAAACAACCACCTTTAAGGGAGAAAAAATTCTAGATTTAGGACGCACAGATATTTGGGGACCGGCTAAAGTGCCCTCACCGGGGGGGAAGAGATTTATGATGACTATCACCGATGATTGGTCTCGGTATTCCAGGGTGTATTTTTTGAAAAACAAGTCAAAAGCTCAAGATTGTTTTAGACAATATAAAACATAGAGCAAAAAACTCAATGAAACTTCAATCAAGAGAGTAAGGAGTGACAATGGTGGAGAGTATACTTCTAACCAGTTTGAGGATTTTCTGAGGGAAGATAGAGTCCAACACGAAAAGACAGTTCCAGAAAACTCGAAACAGAATGGGGTAGCTGAAAGGATAAATAGAACACTAAGTGATAGTGATAGAAGTATGTTGTCAGATAAGAAGATAGGAAAAAGGTTTTGGGCAGAAACAATAAACAGTGCTAATTACCTCAAAAATGTGTTCTTACTTCAACTATAAAAGATCAAACACCTTATGAGAGATGGACAGGCCGGAAACTAGACTTATCTCACTTAAAGGTTTTCGGCAGTCAAGTATTCAGTCTAGATACAGATCGGTCTAATTAGAAGCTAGATCCTAAAGGAAAACCGGGATACTTATAAGGATATGATGAGGATGTTAAAGGGTATAGAGTTTATGATCTAAAAAAGGAAGATATAATCTTAGTAAAACATCTAGTAGTTATGGATGAAGGAAAGTCTGTGGATCCCTTCAAATATACAAAGTCAGTAAAAATCAGATTTGAGTGAGAATATTCCGATGACTTTGAGCTCCCTAACTATCCGGGTTTTAGAGAAGATGACATTCTTGCAGATACAAATCAGACCGAAAAGAACTCGGCTGTGGAAACTCTAGTGACAACTCTACCTGAAGCGGAAGACCCGGTGGAAATTGATTCGGAATCAAGGGATAAGGGAGAAGCCGAGTTTGTTCGAAAGAATCCACGAGAACAATCTATTCCGGCCTCAGATTTTGAGGGGGGAAGGAGAAGTAGCAAAAGATTGTAAGAAAAATAGGTTAATAACAAGGTAACTAAACTATCTCATCAAGATGAACCTCAAACTTATGGAGAGGCGATGACTTGTCCAGAAAGAAACTGGTGGAAGATAGCCATCAATGAGGAGATGGCCTCTATTATGGCAGCCGATACTTGGGAGCTGGTGGATTGTCCACTAACCGAAAACAAATCGGTTGTAAGTGGGTTTTCAAATTAAAACTGAACCCAGATAGCACAATCGAGCGCTACAAGGCTCGATTAGTGGCAAAGGGATTTACACAAAAGTAGGGAATTGACTACGAGGAAACCTTTGCCCCAGTCATCAGATTTCCCTATGTTCGCATACTTCTCACTCTGGCAGCAGCGTAAGACATGGAAGTGCACCACATGGACATCAAGACAACCTTTTTGCATGGAGAATTGGAAGAGGAGATCTTCATGCGAGAACCCGAAGGGTTTGTGAAGGAAGGAGAGGAGAGTAAGGTATGCCGGTTGATTAAATCTCTTTATGGTTTGAAACAGGCACCTCGACAATGGAATAAGAAGCTTGATGAGTTTCTTACCGGTCTTGGATATATTCGGATCAGCTCAGATCACTCAATCTATGTTTTCGAAGATGAGGAAGGTTTTATATGTATTGCAATTTATGTTGATGATTTGCTTGTTTTAAGTAAATCAATGGAAAAAATTAACAAACTGAAAACCGATCTTAAGGGGAGATTTGAAATGAAGTATATGGGAGAAGCAAGATATATTTTGGGAATTCAAGTAGAGAGAGACCGAAAAAGGAAAATTATAAGACTGACTCAAAAGGAAGTAATACGGAACATGCTTGAAAAATTTCAAATAGATAAAGCTAATAGTTGTACAACTCCAATGGAGTTGAAAAAGGGAAGTGAGGGGAGTGAGGAAGAGGAGTCATAGTCTTAGACGAGGAATTATCTCCTGATGAACAGAAGTTCATGCAGACTATTCCTTACAGGCAAGTAGTGGGAAGTCTGATCTGTTTTAATGAATTGTACCCGGCCGGATTAAGCTGCAGCTGTAGGAGTGCTGAGTAGAAGTCTAAATGCTCCCATTAAGAAGGATTGGGAGGCAGCTAAGAGAGTCCTTAGATATTTGATAGGAAATAGGGTTCTATGGTTGCATTTGGGTGGGGAGAATACTGACATCACTACTTCGAGTGATGCCAGTTATGGTGATGCTCCGATGAGGAGATGCACTTCTGGATATGTATTATATGTGGGTGATGGGGCTTGCTGTTCGAGTAGCAAACAACAAAAGCTTATTGCTCAGTCCACCATGGAGGCTGAGTATATGGCCTCTTGCTCTGCTGTAAAATAATTGATGTGGGTCAAGTCTTTGCTTGGTGAGCTTGGTCACCTTAAGAGTGGTGTGCAGAAAATATTTTGTGATAATCAGGCATCAATCGCTATTTCTACCAATCCTAAACATCATTTTAAAGCTAAACACATGGACATCAGACTCAGCTTTGTTAGAGAGAAAGTTGAAAAAAAAAAATCAGTTTAGAGAACAGACCAGATAGTGAGATGGTCTGTGCCTTCCCCTAAACTAATTTTCTGCAGGGAGAAGTGCGGTCTGAAATTAAAGATTGACTAGAAAATAAGGGGAGTGTAGAAATTAATGGTCCATTTATAGTATTTTCTAGGTCTAATATAGAAAGAAGCCGAGGCAGTCTACCTCTAACTTCTTTCTCCAACTCTCAAACTTGTCGCAGTCACTGAGAAATTGGAGAGGGAGCTAGAGCCATGGCTACCTAGGCTATCCAGAGGTTTACGGGAAATTTATATTAGTTAAAGGGTTTATTTTATCTAAAAGGTATGTGCCGGCCACAGGATTTGATACTTGTACCTACCGGCCTGTAGACAGCAGATAGCAGGTAGCATTAGCCGTTAAGTCTAAGACTAGTATTACGTAGTATATAGTTTGATATTTATTTAAACATGTATACGTAGGATTAATCATTTAACTGTAATTTATTACGGGATACATAGATTCGGTAATGTGTAAGGTACGGATTACGGTACGGACAGGAAATCAATACCGCGCATTTATTTTTTAAGTGAAACGAATGTCGCGCATGTATTTATTACGGCTACGATTAAATCCGCATTTAATCGGACGGCCGGAATTAGCGCCGAGATCGCGAAAGAAAATTTCGGCGGTTTGTGGGCATCGCTACATCGGATGACACGTGGCGAAATTACATTGGATCGTGGAATCTCCGGAGATTATGGCACCAATCCGGATATGACATGTGTCGACATTTAGGCCATGTCGTACAATGTCCGTACATAAAGTACACCGGCAGCTGTACTTTTGCGTACGGAACTGTATTCTAATTGGTTCTGTACATAAGTAGATAGAGTCTGTGAGAGAGATAGGACTTAGAAAAATTAGGAGATAGGACCCTCTCTCCCAGAGAGCTTCTGTACAAAAGGTCAACATTGACCCTCCATAACTTACTGCTCAGGGGAGAAAATTCAGAGATTCTTTTTGCTATAGACTCAAGGGAGTCTTGCCTTCACAAGGGTGCAGGTGGTCAGAGTTTTTGTGTGCCAGGGAGGCAGTTAGTTTGCTGAAACACAAGGGGTCAGGATTATCCTAGAGGCTTCTTAGAAGCTATCCACTCTGAGGACTTATGGAGGTCTCAGAGTTTCACCAAACATATCTCACTTGAAGGTTTTCGGCAGTCAAGTATTCAGTCTAGATACAGACCAGTCTAATTGGAAACTAGATCCTAAAGGAAAACTAGGACACTTATAGGGATATGATAAGGATGTTAAAAGATATAGAGTTTACGATATGAAAAGGGAAGATATAATCTTAGTAAATCATCAAGTACTTATGGATGAAGGAAAGTCTGTGGATCCCTTCAAGTATACAACGTCAGTAAAATTCAGATTTGAGTTAGAAAATTTCGATGACTTTGAGCTTCCTAACTATCCATGTTTTAAAGAAGATGATATTCTTGCAGGTACAAATCACACCAAAAAGGACTCGGCTGCTGAAACTCCAGTGACAACTCTACCCGAAGCGGAAGACGTGGTGGAAATTTATTCGGAATTAAAGGATAGGAGAGAAGCTGAGATTGTTCGAAAGAACCCACGAGAACCATCTATTCCGGCCACAAATTTTGAGGGGGGAAGGAAAAGTAGCAAAAGATTGCAAGAAAAATAGGTTAATAACAAGGTAACAAAACTATCTCATCAAGATGAACCTCAAACTTATAGAGAGGCGATGACTTGTCCAGAAAAAGAACCGGTGGAAGACAGCCATCAATGAGGAGATGGCCTTAATTATGGCAGCCGATACTTGGGAGCTGGTGGATTGTCCACCAAACAGAAAACCAATCGGTTGTAAGTGGGTTTTCAAATTTAAACTAAACCTGGATAACACCATTGAATGTTACAAAGCGCAATTAGTGGCAAAAGGATTTACACAGAAAGAAGGAATTGACTACGAGGAAACCTTTACCCCGGTCGTCAGATTTCCCTTCGTCCGCATACTTCTCAGTCTTGCAGCAGCGGAAGACATGGAGGTGCACCAGATGGACATCAAGACAACCTTTTTGCATGGAGAATTGGATGAGGAGATCTTCATGCGACAACCCGAAGGGTTTGTGGAGTAAGGAGAGGAGAGTAAGGTATGCCGGCTGATTAAATCTCTTTATGGTTTGAAACAAGCGCCTCGACAGTGGAATAAGAAGCTTGATGAGTTTCTTACCGGTCTAGGATATATTCGGATCAGCTCAGATCACTCAATCTATGTTGTCGAAGATGAGGAAGGTATTATATTTATTGCAATTTATGTTGATGATTTGCTTGTTTTAAGTAAATCAATGGAAAAAATAAACTAACTGAAAACCGATCTTAAGGGGAGATTTGAAATGAAGGATATAGGGGAAGCAAAATATATTTTGGGAATTCAAGTAGGAAGAGACCGAAAAATAAAGATTATAAGATTGACTCAAAATGAAGCAATAGGGAACATGCTTGAAAAATTTCAGATGGATAAAACTAATAGTTGTACAACTCCAATGAAGTTTAAGAAGGGAAGTGAGGGGAGTGACATAGAAGGAGTCATAGTCTTAGACGAGGAATTATCTTTTGAAGAACAGAAGTTCATGCAGACTATTCGTTACAGGCAAGTAGTGGGAAGTCTAATCTATTTTATGAATTGTACCGGCCGGATTTAGCTGCAGCTATAGGATTGCTGAGTAGAAGTCTAAATGCTCTCACTAAGAGAGATTGGGAGGCATCTAAGAGAGTCCTTAGATATTTGATAGGAACTAGGGATTTATGGTTGCATTTGGGTGAGGAGAATACTAACATCACTACTTGGAGTGATGCCAGTTATGGTGATGCTCCGATGAGGAGATGCACTTCTAGATATGTATTATATGTGGGTGATGGGGCTTACTGTTGGAGTAGCAAACAACAAAAAGTTATTGCTCAGTCCACCATGGAGGCTGAGTATTTGACCTCTTGCTCTACTGTAAAAGAATTGATGTGGGTCAAGTCTTTGCTTGGTGAGCTTGGTCACCTTAAGAGTGGTGTGCAGAATTTGTTTTGTGATAATCAGGCAGCAATCGCTATTTTTGCCAATCCTAAACATCATTTTAAAGCCAAACACATGGACATCAGACTCAGCTTTGTTAGAGAGAAAGTAGAAAACAAAATAATCAATTTAGAGTACAGACCAGACAGTGAGATGGTAGCAGATATGATGACCCAACCTGTGCCTTCCCCTAAGCTAATTTTTACATGGAGAAGTGTGGTCTGAAATTAAAGATTGAATAGAAAATAAGGGGAGTGTAGAAATTAATGGTCCATTTTTAAGTATTTTCTAGGTCTAAATAGAAATTTAGAAAAATACTGAGGCAACGTATCTCTAACTTCTCTCTCCCACTCTGAAACTTGTCGCAGTCATTTAGAAATTGGAGAGGAAGCTAGAGCCATGGCTACCTAGGCTCTCCAAAGGTTTACACGAAATATATTAGTTTATTTATCGTTAGGGGTTTATTTACTAAAAATATAAATGCCGCATTCAGGATTTGATCTTGGTACCTGCCGGACGGTGAGCAGCCGGTAGCCGGTAACCTTATCCGTTAAGTCTAGAACTAATGATACATACTATATGGTTTGATATTTGATTAAACATTACCATGTAGGATAATTCATTTAACCGAAACTGTTTACGGGATAGATAGATCCAAGAATGTAAAAGTACGAATCAAGGTACGGACAAAAAACATGTACGGCGCATTTGTTTTAATAGCGAAAACGAATACCGCCCAAGTATTTATTACGACTACGATTAAATGTGCATTTAATCAGACGGCCGAAATGAATGCCAAGATCGCGGAAGAGGATTTTGTTGATTTTTGGTCATCACCATATCGGATGACTCGTGGCAGAATAACATTGATCGCGACATCTCCGAGGATTAAGGAAGCAAATTCGGATATACCACATGTCAACATTTAGAGCATGTCATACAGTGTCCGTACAGAAAGTACACCGGCAATTGTACTTTTGTGTACGGAAGTGTAATATGATTGGCTCGGTACATCAGTAGATAGAGTATGTGAGAGAGATAAGACTTAGAATAATTAGTAGATAGGACCCTCTCTCCCAGAGAGCTTCTGTACAAAAGGTCAACTTTGACCCTCCATAACTTACTGCCCAGGGGAGCAAATTCAGAGATTCTTTTTGCTATCGACTCAAGGGAGTCTTCCCTTCACGGGGGTGAAGGTGGTAAGAGTTTTTGTTTGCCAAGGTGGCAGTTGTTCTTGCTGAAACACAAAGGGGTCAGGGTTATCCTAGAGGCTTCTTGGAAGCTGTCCATTCTGAGGACTTATGGAGGTCTCAGAGTTTCAAGTAACTCTTACAGACGCATCACCGGAGTCTCCCGCTCAGGCAGGACCATTTGTCACAGGTCAAAAATGGCAAAAAAAAATCCAAACTGCCTTCGATTTTAACCTCATAATTTCCTAGTGGAATGGGATATAGCAGCTGGTTGCAAGCAAGCTCTCATTTTGCTTTTTCAGCTGCCACTGAGGAACCTCTAACTATTCAGGAGGCTTTCCCATCACCAGAGAGAAATCCCTCGATCGTGGCGGCAAACGATGAAATGAAGTCAGGTGGATCTTCCTCTGGGCAAAAAAGATATTTGTAGCAAATGGGTGTTTAAGGTGAAACTCAAACCGAACAACAACATCGAAAGATACAAGTCCAGACTTGTGGTGAAGGGGTACAATAAAAACGAAAGTATTGAATTTGAAGAAACCTTCTCTCTAGTTGTCAAATTTCTCACTGTGAGAATTCTGTTGAGTCTAGCTGCTATAGAGAATATAGAATCCATCAGATGGATGTTGAAACTGCTTTCTTGCATCGCGAATTGGAGGAACCATTCATATGAACCAACTTGAAATGTATGAAGAGAAAGGAAAGGAAGAACTAGTTTGTAATCAAATAAAATCTCTGTATGGGCTGACACAAGCCCCTGCGTAATCGAATCTCAAGGTAGATGAGTTTTTGACTGGACTAGGCTTTAAAAAAATTAGCTTTGATCACTCTGTATATGTTTTACAAGGGGAGTATGGGATTCTTTACATTGTTGTATATGTTGATGACTTACTATTAATAAGCAAGTCAATGGATGTTATAAACCGCATTGAAGCAACTTTAAGGTATAGATTCGAGATGAAGGACCTGGGTGAGGCCAAGTATATCTTAGGCATACAGGTAGAAAGAGACAGGAACAAAAGGTTTGTTATGTTGACTCACAAAGAAGCAATAGGTAATATGCTTCAAAAATTTGAAATGAAGGATGCAAAAGGTTTTGTAACTCCCATGGAATTTAGACAGAAGCAGGATGGAAGTGATTCAGACTCAAGCATAATGGTTAGTGAGAGCCTAAAGTCAGGGGAGGAAGAGTTTATGGCTACAGGGCCATATCAATAGGTAGTCGGAAATCTCATTTTTTTTATGAGCTGTACGAGACCCGATGTTGCAGCAACCGTGGGATTTTTGAGCAGGAGTCTGCAAAATCCTAAAATGGCAGACTGGGAAGCAGCAAAAAGGGTTATGAGATATCTTGCAGGTTCTCGAAATGTCAAGCTTATACTCGAAGGCTGAGAGGTGAAAGTACAGACGTGGAGTGACGCCAGCTATCGAGATATGCCAAGTCAAAATTCTACAACCGGTTTTGTTCTGAAAATTGGAGATGGAGCGTGCTGCAGCTACAAAAAGTTACAGCTCAGTCTACAATGGAGTCAGAATATATGGGAGTTGCTTCTGCCCTCAAGGAACTCTTATGGGTTAAGTCCATCTTATAGGAACTTGATACATGCAAACAGGGCCTTATTTTATCTAGTGTGATAACCAGGCAGCCATTGCTATTGCCTCCAACCCCAATCACCACTTCAAGAACAAACACATGGATGTTAACTTCATTTTTTCTGAGAAAATGTACTTGCAAGAGCTATAAAATCATGTTATTTACCTGATGAGAAAATGGTGGTTGACATGTTAATTAAACCCCTTCTTACTCCTAAGTTGCAGTATTGCGGAGAGGCTATTGGGTTGAGAGAGTAACCGAGTATAAAGATTTAGATGAGTGTTGAAATATGAAATATTTAGTTAGTAGATGAAGTTGTGAGGGGAGATTAATGACTTAGAATATTTTTTGTGAAAAGTTGTAATACTTACCCTTTTTAGTGTTATAGTAACAAAAGGACATTATAGTATATTGTACGCCTACAAGGACAAGTGTCAGCAAGGGGAGGACTATGCAAGTTTTACGGAATAACGTATAAGACCACTTACACTCAGCGTACACTTGACGAGCGGATTGACATGATCGGACGAACAAAGAATCAACCGCATATCTAGGAAATGTATGGTACGGTGAGCTGCAATTCTGTGGTCTCTATTGACACAGAGAATGAGCAGCCTATGTAAAGCCTCTAGGATAATATTTGCCCCTTCTACTTTCCCGCTAAATAAGCGCCACCCAGGCACACAAATATTTTGACCACTCTCACCCCTGTGAGGACAAGACTCCCTTGAGTCAAACGCAAAAAGAATCACTGAATTTGCTCCCTTGAGCAGTAAGTTATGGTTGGTTAAAGATGACCTTTATAGTTACAAGCTCTCTTAGAGAGAGGTACCTAAATTTCACAAAGTCCTGGTCTGCCTACTTACGACTGCCTACTACTACACCCTAGTCCAATAGAAACACTATATAGTACAAGAAAGTACACTAGGCGATGTACGTATTGTACGACCATTGTACGACATGGCTTTCAAAGTGACGCGTGTCAAAACGGGAGCCATGGTTCCTCCTCCCATCTTCTCCGATATCCAATAGTATGGTGCCACGTGGCATCACGTGACGCTATCCCCAAAGGCCGCCGAAAGTTTATTGCGGGTGGCGGCTGCAATTGTGGCCGTCCGATCATTTGTATTTATGCGGCTTCGATTCGCTTCCATGCATGAATTGATTAATGCGTGTTTTCGTTACCATGCATGAATTGATTGATGCGTGTTTTCGTTAGTCTGCTGTAAATTAGTCCGTTTAATAAATAGATGAATATGCGTGAAACGTAGTACGTATATCGTTTCGCTAGTGCCGTAATGGATAACTTTTAGGTCTACATAGTAGTTTGTAGACCCCGCTTCAATTCCGGCCAGAGGCAGTATTTTCCTACAAATAGTAAAATACCTTCTATTTCATTCTGCCTCCTTCTAATTGACGCGGCAACCATGACATACCTTTGGTTCTCTCTTTCTCTCTCTTTACATTCTAACTTAAATATAAAAGTGAACTATTAATTACCTCTTTTCAACATGAGCTATAGTGACCGTTGATTTGTATTGCGTCAACGACCCGATTTATATGGGACCACAAGTGACGAAGCACATTTGTACGAACTCAGGTGCTTCGTACTATACGACCACAATCGACTGGACGTTAGTGACCACTGCTGGCTAAAGACTTGAAACATTTGTTGTACGGTCTCCTATTTGTATATATTTGGAGAACATTGTTTTGTAGATTAGTCTATTAAAAAATATGGTCGCACTATTGAGTTTTTTGAGAGTTGCAATTAGGGTTTTTGGAGGTATTCACAGTACAGTGAAGTACAGTTATAGTACTTTGTCGTAGCATAGTATAGTATTGTAGTACAGTTACCCTAATTAGTATTGATCAGTAGATACTCACTGTGAGTATATAGTTTAGGACTTAGCCAAATTTATGTATCCAGTTTTGGGAATATAGTTATCTAAAGGCAATTTATGAGAAATATGCAAAGACTATATGTTATGGTTGACTGGGTCAATTGGTTTGCAATTTTGGGAATTCTCAGTACATTGTGTTTTGAATATGGTGTTGAACTTGAGTCATTTTAGACTTGTATATCGCATTCTGTGTTAGTTGAAAGCTGGTTTTTGGAGAAGGTACTTGGTAGATTTTGTTGAGTAGATGTCTAGTAGTGTTGTGTAGTAGTCTCTTCCACTACTACTGCTGGTTCTCCTCCCGTAACGGTGGTTGTAGAAAAACATCCCTCTCTCTTCCTCTCTCTTTCTCCCTCTCTCTCCCTCTCTCTCCCTCTCTCTCCTTCTCTCTTGTTGGGATATTGACATATTGTCGTTATATCGCGAAGCTGCATACTAACAATTATTAGTTTGACGTGGAGTGTCACGTCATCGTACCAAATTACGAGATGATGTTTCGTGTCCGCATTTGTGGCGTCCGCGAACAAAATGTACAATTTCGATTAGCGTCACTTTTGTTTTAGTGTGCAGGATGGATTAGTTCGTGTGCAGGTGTTCATTCCGTGTGCACACAACGAACGCACGAAACTTTTTCTTTGGAGTTTCGCGTTTGGAAAGAGAAGGCGTGTACGCCTTCTTTCGCGAAAACTTCCTTTTAATGTTTTTTGCCAGGAATAAGACAAAAGTTTGCCGCAATGCTAGCTTAGGTTACTTGCCATGTAATCTAGTTAGGGAAGGTATATAGTCTGCAGATTAATGCTGCAAAAATTAACCTTTTATGAGTAAGAGATTGAAAGAGAGAGAAGAGAGGTGAAAGATGAGATTTTGTAAAAAGGCTTTTGGCCAAAAACACTTATAAAACCTTTTTGGCTGAATTTTCTTTTTGTCTATGAGTTTCCGCTGTGTAAGAAATTTGTGTATTTCTTCTGTGAATTGTTTTGTGATTATTTATTATAAGATCCTACAATTGGTATCAGAGCTAGTGCTTCAAAGATATAGAGAGCGCATGGGGAGGAAGAAGAATATAAATACTCCTTCCCCCATGACGACTTCCGAGAGATATAGAGACTTCAATTTTTCTGGTACTCAGTTTGAGGAGAACCGGAACACGGAGGAGAAATTTGAAAAAATGTTTGATACATTAATGAGATATGTAGATTCCCGATTTCAAACTTAATCTAGTGAGAAAAGAGAATTTACTTCATTTCAGGCTGCCGATCCATGTAGTGGAGGAGCGAATGAAGAAAAGAGAAGAGAGAGAATTAGGAAAGGAAAAACAAAGATCGAGGAGGATTCAGATTTTGAAGAAGCATTGGAAAACCAAGATGATTATAATATGTCGGGGAAATTCGTGGCCTTTAATGGCACCAATTATGCGGTATGGAAGAAGTTTATCTCGAATCAACTTATTCTCAAGAGGCTTTGGAGGATTATCAATGGAGAGGAGAAGATGCCAACCGAGAGCAAGGCTCGTGGTCAATGGAGGTTGAAGGATATCGCGGCAACGACCGGCTTGATGAAAAATTGTACTTCCTCCGTTCTTGATCATTTCCTCGCTCACGGCACGCCCCATGAGTGTTGGCAAGCACTTGAGAAGCAATACGAGAAAGGTGTTGAAAATAAGGGTCAATATGTTTATACCGATTTTATGAACTTTAAAATCAAATCGAATGAATCAATGGACGATACCGTGAAGCTCTTCAATATTATACTCGAGCAATTACTCAACAATGGACGAGTTATCTTGGATGCGGATAAATTGAGCGTCTTCTTTAATGCTCTACCGGATAAGCTTTCACATCTTAAAGCTATATGACGAGCAAAGGCGGATAACACCTTTAGATTCACCGTCAATTTTATTAAAATGTCGGAGGGAGCTTCAATGGCTTCTTCAGGTGGAGGAGGAGTTCTTAACTCCACCAATGCCGAAACCCTAGATCTAAATTTTGTCGGTGGTGGATGGGGTGGTAAAAGAGGTGGTCTGTGTTGAAATCAATAGATTTTTAGAGTATTTTCTAGGTCTAAATAACTTAGTGAAAAAGAAAAAAAAAACGCTGGCAGTCTGCCTCCACCGCCTCTCCCTATCCCCCATACTTGTTGTAGCTATTGAAAGAAAGAGAGGGTGGTGGAGCCATGGCTGTCTCAACTCCATAAGCAAGTTTGAAGAGTGACATCAATCACTCTCAAAAGGTTGAGTGCTCCAACCGGCAAAGCGAGGCTAAGCCATCAACTCTAACCGGTCTGTCGTAGAAGTTTGTTAGAGTACATAGGGTGTGATTTATACTTAAACATTGTTTAGAGGATCTGGTCCATTTAATGGAACTACGGATAGAAGGCATACAGATCAGTTACATATGGTACGAACACGTCACGCACGAAACAAATGATTCGGACATTTTGTTTCGACGACTAACATTAAGAGCCGATTTGGATCCGACGAAACATACTCACGCCGAGATCCCGAAATGGCCGCTTTGGCGCTCTTCAGGCGAGACATGACTTGGCGCCACGTGGCTAGATGACATTGGGACGCAGAAATCTCGGGGAACATAAAGACGAGTAAAAAAAAGACTGGCATCCACCCAATAACCTTGACGTACATACGCAGTACAGAAAAGACACCAACATAGTAGCTTTTGTACTATACAGTCCTATGATTATTCCTACTCTAATAGATAGGGTTTGTGAGAGAGGTTTATTCTTTAGAGAATTCAATAGGTAGCCCCCTCTCTCCTTGAGAGTTTGTATAAAACTTGGCATGTTTGCCGCTTTATAATTTATCGGCTGGTTGGTTGTTTTCTGTGATTTTTTTTGCAATAGACTCAGGGGAGTCCAGACTGCACAAGGGTGCAGTTAGATTGTCAGCTTGTCATCTTAGGCAACAATAGTTGTAGTTGAAAGTAGGTTAGCCAAAAGCTACCTAGAGGCTTTCTGGATTCTGTGGTCCAATGGAGGACACATAATTGCAAGTTATGGGCCCACCCTCTAGGGTGCCCATCTTCAACGGACCTTGGTTCATTTATTGGGAAACCATGATGACAGGAGATTTGTGCGAGATACGATACTGGGGTCTTGTCATTGGACAAGTGAAACGTCCACCTTAAGGAACCCCACCAGGGTTTGGTGGAATAAGGTTTTCTGCAGTAGCATCTGCTCCAACTGAGGAGGGAGATAAAGGGGACAACAGTGTGTCCAAAAAAGGGAAAGAGAAGTAGACACCTCTTACTCCTATTGCCACGGCACCCGGAGCGGCGTCCGTGAAGACCGTAGAGAACAATACCCAAACGTGGGAAGACACGAACATGGCTGCCAAAAGTTTTTTTTTGAGACATCTCACCCAAGCTTTGGCAACCCCCCATCTTTACATTTACAAGGCCAGGGAAATGTGCGTGAGTTAAGTGGAGATCTATAGAGCTGGTACGATTTAGGAACTCCAGTTGGCCGAGCAAAAGTTAGGGAATTATACTTACAAAGGGGGAAAAATGTTGGACTACTGTAATGATCTCTCTTGCTTGTATATGGAGATGGAGAGTGCCGGGTGGACAGGTACAATGAAGATGAAAGTCAACACCCTCATCATGAAGTTACTTGACCAGTATGAGAACATAGTTTACCGAGTGCAGGAAATGAATGACGGTTCATGGAAGTGGAATACGGTGGTCCGAATGATACTTGTGCAAGAAAACACGATTAAGATTCACAGAGGAGGAAAGAGCATTCAAGCCTTAGCTGTTGGAGCGGACCAGTGGGGGAAGGACCCGAAGAAGCCGTACAAAAGAGAAAGAGATCAGTCTAGAGGACCCAGCCCCCCAAAGGGTTTTTGTCATTTTTGCAAGAAGCCAGGACACTTCATAGCGGATTGTGTGGGCTCCAAGAGAACCGTGGAGGGTATTTTTTTGGATGGAAGAAAAACGCACTTTTGGTCACGAAAGTGAAAGGAGAGACCGAGGACGAGTCCTTTGAGGAAGAGGATGGAGAGCACCTTCTTGATGAAAATTTAGAGGAGAAGGAGATCCCTGGGCAACAAAAGTGTGCTCTTAGAGCCATTCGGGAAGCTCCACAGGAAGGATGGATAATCGACTCAGGTGCATCCATGCATACGTGCCGTGACATGCACCTCTTTACCAAGCTAAGAAAGATTCCCACGGTAGAGACAGAGTATGGGGATGGGAGAGTAGTTACTACAGATCTAGTGGGATCGGTAGATCTGAAAGTCTTAGTGGAGGGTAAGACTTCTATACTCACCTTCTCAGATGTCTACTCTACATACCTCAGCTGAGTAAAAATCTTGTCTTTACGTCTGTGTTAGATGACAAAGAGTTTGATACTTTCACTAGAAAGGGAGTCTTTAAAGCTAAGTATGGGGATGAAGTCTACTTCAAAGCAGATAAGGGTAGCCAAGGAATGTTTAGGCTTAAGTTTAGTAATGAAAAGAAGAATGCTTACTATGTTGGTGTCCCAAAGTTGATGATTTTACATAAGCGGTTGGAGCATGTGCATTTTGATATGCTGAGGGAAATGAAGAAGCATGGTGTAGTAAAAGGCATTCAATTTGGGGGTAATGAAGTGGTGGATGATTGCAATGGTTGTGCCCAAAGTAAGGCTCACAGACTTCCCTTTCCAAAAGCCGCCACATATAGGGGTGAGTAAGTACTAGATCTAGTTCACACAGATATCTAGGGACCGACAAAAGTACCCTCGGTTAGAGGGAAGAGATTTAAGCTGACAATAACTGATGACTGGTCCGGATACCGTAGAGTCTACTTCCTAACGACAAAGTTTGAAGCATAAACTTACTTCAAAGAATATAAAACTTGGAGTGATAAGTTGCACGGAGCCCCCATTAAGAGAATAAGAAGTGATAACGTGGGAGAGTACACCTCTAACTAGTTTGAGAAATACTTGAGGGATGAAGGAGTTCAGCATCACAAAACTGTACGATATAATCTTGAACAAAATGGGGTAGATGAGAGGTTGAATCTGACTCTAGGAGATAGTGTGTGGAGTAAGTTGGCCGACAAGAAGATAGGAAAAAGGTTTTGGATAGAAGCCATGAAATGTTCCAACTACATTAAAAACATAGTCTTTACATCAACCGTGAAAGGAATGACACCTTATGAGAGATGGGCTGGAAGGAAACTAGATATCTCTCACCTGAAAGTATTCGGTAGTCAAGTCTAGAGTCTTGATATGGATATGAAAAACTGGAGACTAGATGCTAAGGGAAAACTTAGATATTTTGTGGGATATGATGAGGATGTCAAGGGATGTAGAGTCTATCACTTAGCAAAACAAGATATCATTCTCATAAAACACCTAGTTGTCATGGATGAAGGGAAGTCATTTGATCCTTTCAAATATACCAAGAAGATAAGAATCAATTTTGAGTTCGAGAGTGAGGAGGACTCGGTCTTTCCCGAAAAGGACCTGAGTGAAACACTGATTGCAGATTGTTGGAGATCCAAGATAGGGGAGATATACTGGAAGCTCCACATACCTTACGTCCTCCGAGGAGACACAAGAGGAGGAACCGTAATCGACCTCCATGGATAGGGGAGCCGATGAGACAGTGAGGAAAATTCCGAGACTTCTCTCCATTCCAGCTTCGGATTTTGAGGGAAGGCGAAGAAGCAGCAAAAAGATACGGGAAAAACATGCCGCTTATAAGGTAACTAAGTTGTCTCACTCTGATGAGCCTCAATCATACTTGGAGGCAGTGAACAGTCTAGAGAAAGACAGATGGGTTAGTGCCATAAATGATGAGATGGCCTCCAACATAGAAGCAAATACTTGGGAACTAGTGGAGTGTCATCCGGACAGAATATCGATTGGATGGAAATGGGTGTTTAAACTAAATTTGAACCCAGATAATACCATTGAAAGATAAAAGGCTTGGTTAGTAGCAAATGGGTTCACTCAAAAGGAGGGGATTGAATATGAGGATACTTTTGCTATAGTTGTTCGGTTCACATCATTAAGGATTTTCCTCAGTCTCGCAAAAACGGAAGACATGGAAATATGTTGTCCATAGCCATTTTCAGCCATGGATTTATCCTCGGAGGCACCACAGACCACCCCAAAAACAACCTGCTTTGAGTCCACTCTGAATTCTACAGAATAAACAAAACACGCTGAAAGTGCAATAACAAATATTTTCTAAGCCATTTAGTGTTCCCACAAAATTTCCTATAAAAATACGAACCAGACTTATCACACCACTCAGTCAAAGTTGCAGAAAAACAATCTACCATAACTTTGATAAATCTAACCAATTTCACAATAAAGTCCCAAGCAAACCAAACACACAATATGTATGCAAATTTTCCACAATATTTCCAATATAAAGTGGAACACACATGCAAAATTTCAGATAATTCTGCTTATGCAACTGAGAGAAACCCTCAGATGAAAATTTGCCAAAATGGAGCAAAAACAGTTTTTGTCCAAAAAGTTCCTAAGTCCAAAAATGACTGTGTCCTACAGATATACACTAGAGCTAACTACTGACTGTACGGAGGCATACCAGCCGTACGTATCTATCAACTATCTCTATTAATTTGAGTAATTCCCGAATACTTCGTGATATGCCAGAATGAATAGATCTACACTAATAACTAATACACATAGGACAAAACATTGTTGTAAATATTTACAAACCCTGCGAACTTCGTCAAACGAATCTGGGCTGTCCAAAATAAATATCATGTGATGGACGCGATTTCGCATCCCTCACCAAAATGAACAAACTGACGGCGCCGCCGTCAATAGCTCCGGCGACGTCCAATTCATCAAATGTCGCCCGTCGCACTACGTTTCGTACGTGCGACGTTTAATTATAACCTCGTCGACTATTTAACGTCGAATCCCTTCGTGATCCGCCGTCCATTTCCCTCAACGCAAACTGTACTTTCGCCTATGTTTCTTCGCGTCACTTGAGATCACTTACTTCACTTTACTATTATTCGTACTTTCGCTCCCCAAATCCGTGAATCCACCTCTATACTAAATCCAGTTAATACGTAACATACGAAATGTTCTGTGCGCAAAAAATGTCGCGTATGCATGAAACTAACTTTTCAAAACAAAAAAATACACCAGATAGACATTAAGACCGCTTTCCTCAATGGTGAGTTAGAGGAAAAGATCTTCATGTGGCAACTAGAGGGGTTTGTGGAAGATGGAGAAGAGAGCAAAATCTGCAGGCTCATAAAGTCCTTATATGTACTGAAACAAGCTCCCCACCAGTGAAATAAGAAAATATATGAGTTTCTCACCGGTCTGGGATATATCAGGATCAGTTCTAACCATTCTATCTATATGTTTGAAGATGAGAATGGTGTCATTTTATAGCAATCTTCGCTGATGATTTGCTAGTGTTAAGTAAGTCTTTGGAAAAGATCAATAAGTTAAAGAAAGATCTTAGAAGTAGATTTGACATGAAGGATTTAGGGGAGGCGAGATATATTTTGGGTATTCAAATGGAAAGAGACAAGGGGAAAAGGATTATCAGACTTACTTCGAAAGAAGCAATAGGAAATATGCTTGAAAAATTTCAGATGGAAAAGGCAAACAGTTGTACCACTCCCATGGACTTGAAAAAAGTGATCGAAGTGTAGAAGGAGGAGTGATAATCTTAAATGATCAAATGAGCCCAGAAGAGAGAGAGAGTTTATGAAGTCTATCCTTTAGAGGCACGTTGTAAGAAGTTTAATGTACTTTATAAACTGTACCAGACTGGACATAGCGGCAGCAGTTGGAGTACTCAGTAGGAGTCTTAATGAGTTTTAATGATCATAGGCACAAAGATTGGGAGGCCGCCTAGAGAGTCATGAGATATCTGGTGGGAACCAAAGAGTTATGGTTGCATTTAGGAGGGGAGCACACTGACATCACTACTTGGAGTGGTGCCAGTTATGGGGATGCACCTATGAGAAGATGCACTTCAAGGTATGTGTTATATGTGGGGGAAGGTGTTTGTTGTTGGAGCAGAAAACAACAAAAGGTTATTTCTCAGTCTACTATGGAGGTTGAGTACATGGCCTCTTGTTCTGCTGTGAAAGAGTTGATGTGGGTCAAGTCTTTGTTGCAAGAACTGGAGTATATGAACGAGGGAGTACATGAAGTATTTTGTGATAATCAGGCTGCCATTGCAATTGCAGCCAATCCAAAACATAATTTCAAAGCAAAGCATATGGACATAACATTATGTTTTCGTGAGGGAAAAAGTTGAAAATAAAATTGTGAATCTTGTGTATAGGTTGATGAGGATGTCAACGGATATAGAGTCTATGACTTAGCAAAGCAAGATATTATTCTGGTCAAACACTTAGTTGTCATAGATGAAGGGAAGTCATTTGACCCCTTTAATTATACCAAGAAGATAAAAATCCGTTTTAAGTCTAAAAGCGAGGAGAGCCCTGTCTTTCCGAAAAGAATATGAGTTAAACAGTGATTGTAGATTAAGGGAAAATCCAAGATACAAGAGATCCACCAAAAACCTCACATATTCCTATGGACTTTGAGGAGACAGAAGAGATAGAACTGGAACCGGCTTCCATAAATATGGGAGCCGATGAGACAGTAAGGAGAAACCCGAGACTTCCTTCCATTCCAACTTCAAAGTTCGAGGGAGGGAGGAGCAACAAAAGGATACAAGAGAGACAGGCTGCTCATAAGGTAACTAAGCTATCTCATCCTGATGAGCCTCAGTCATACTTGGAGGCAGTGAACAACCCTGAAAAAGAGAGATGGATTAGAGCCATAAATGATGAGATGGCTTCCATCATTGAAGCAAATACCTGGAAACTAGCAGATTGTCCTCCAGACAAAAAACCTATTGGCTGTAAATGGGTGTTTACGATAAAACTGAACCCAGATTATAACATTGAGAGATATAAGGTTCGATTGGTAGCGAAAGGGTTCACTAAAAAAGAGAGGATTGACTATGAGGAGACCTTTGCTCCAGTTGTTCGGTTCCCGTCAGTAAGGATTCTGCTCAGTCTCGCAGCAGCGGAAAACATAGAAATACACCATATGGACATTCATAGTGCTTTCCTTAATGGTGAGTTAGAGGAAGAAATTTTCATGAGGCAACCCGAGGGGTTCGTGGAGGAAGGAGAAGAGAGCAAAGTTTGCAGGCTCATAAAGTCCTTATATGGACTGAAGCAGGCTCCCCGACAGTGGAATGAGAAACTAGATGAGTTCCTCACCGGTCTGGGATATATCGGGATAAGCTCTGACCATTCTATCTATGTGTTTGAAGATGAGAATGGTGTCATTTTTATTGCAATCTATGTGGATGATTTGCTTGTGCTGAGTAAGTCTTTGGAAAAGATCAATAGGCTAAAAAAAGATCTTAGAAGCAGATTTGATATGAAAGATTTAGGTGAGGCAAGATACATTTTGGGGATCCAAATGATAAAGGAAAAAGGATTATTAGACTTACTCAGAAAGAAGCAATAGGTAACATGTTTCAGAAGTTCCATATGGAAAAGGCTAACAGTTGTACCACTCCCATGGACTTGAAAAAAGTAAGTGATGGGAGTGTTGAAGGAGGAGTGATAAGCTTAGATGGTCAAATGAGTTAGAGGAGGGAGAGTTTATGAAGTCTATCTCTTATTAACAGGATGTAGGAAGTTTGATCAATTTTATGAACTGTAGAAGCCCAGACATAGCGACAGCAATAGGAGTCCTCGGTAGGAGTCTTAACGATCTTAGGAAGAGAGATTAGGAGGCAACTACGAGTGTCATGAGATATTTGGTAGGAACTAGAGAGTTATGGTTGCATTTGGGAGGGGAGCACACTGATATCACTACTTGAAGTGATGACAGTTGTGGGGATGCACCTTTGAGAAGATGCACTTCTGGGTATGTGTTGTATGTGGGGGAAGGTGCTTGCTGTTGGAGCAGTTAACAACAAAAGGTGGTTGCTCACTCTGCTATGGAAGCTGAGTATATGGCCTCTTGTTCGGCTGTGAAAGACTTGATGTGGTTCAAATCCTTGTTGCAAGAATTAGGGTATATGAAAGAGAGAGTGCATGAAGTTTTTTGTGATAATCAAGCTGCCATTGCTATTGCAGCCAATCTAAAACATCATTTCAATGCTAAGCATATGGACACAAGGTTGAGCTCCGTGAGGGAAAAGGTTGAAAATAATATTGTAAATCTTGTGTATAAATCAGATGAAGAAATGGTGGCTGACATGATGACCAAACCTGTGCCCTCTCCCAAGCTAAAATATTGTAAGGAAAAATGTGGATTAAAAGAAAAGTTAAAATTAGACTAGAAAATAACGGGAGTGTTGAAATAAATAGTTTTGGGGTATTTTCTAGGTCTAAATATATTAGCGGAAACATATAAAAAAAATACAGGCAACCTGCCTCCATCTCTTCTCTCTTGCCCCCATACTTGTTGTAGTCAGTGAATGAGAGAGAGAGAGAGAGTGATGGAGCCATGGCTACATCAACTTCATAGGCAGGACTAAAGAGTGACTTAAGTCACTCTCAACAAAAGGTTGAGTCTGGTAGGACTCGAACCTCTGACCAGCAGAGCGCGGCGTAGCCGTTAGCTCTAACCAGTCTGTCATAGGAATCTGTTAGGATATATAGGGTTTGATATGTATTTAAACTATTGTATGGTGCTAAAACCGATTAACTTAAATATGTTCGAAAGAACATAGAATTAGTTAAAGTTTAGTGCGCAAGCTCGTACTATTCTGAAATTTTGTATATCTGAGGACTTAAGTATGTCTCGGATAAAAATTAAAAAGGCAATTGATATCTTGAAATATCTTACAAATGATTATGAAAAGGCGAATGTCCAGAAAGAACTCAAATTTGCTGGAAAAAATTTGGGACTTTAAATACACTGGCGGTACAATGGTTAAATATTCTGACAAGTTTCGCATCCTTCTAGATGCACATGGTTGTGCACGTGGGGAGTTTGCTCAGTTTCAACAGGCAGCATTGCTTATGAGAGGTCTACCTCGTAGTATGAAAGGGGCATCTGACATGCTCAAACAGTAAGAGAAAGTTAGCTGGACTCTACAGTTAGCTATCAATATTTTGCTAGAGGAGGAAGCTACATCTAATACTCTCAATGTTGAGCAAGTAGAGGCTTTTAATTCAAACTTTGAGAGGAAATGATAGTTTAATAAGCATAGAAATCAGTTTAATCAACTGAGAGAGTTTAATCAGTGTGGGAATAGACAATCCAACAATGCATGTTTTTATTGTAGGGAGAGGGGTCATGGATAAAAATTTTGTCCTAAGCTTAAAAAAGCTAACGATACAAGTTTATACAGGCCAAGGTGGCAACAAAGTTAGTTTTACAAAAACTTCACGGGGCCTCCACCTCGTGGAAATGCACTGTATTCAGCCACTTCATCACTCCAAGACGAGACTCTGACACTTTCTGAGGAAAATGACACGGATCTCTTTGCTATGGCGGCAGCCATGGAGGGCGCGAAGGACCCTAGATAGATAATGGATAGTGGAGCGTCAGCCCACATGTGCTGGAACAAAGCCATCTTCAAATATCTGAGAACAACGCCGGAGAAAAACATTTATTATGTCTATGGAATGAGTGTTCAGACTTGTGCTGTGAGTGATAGGTCTTTGCTAGTGGATGTGGAAGGCAAAGCAACTGAAAGAACTCTTCACAATGTCTTATTTGTGCCTGACTTTAAGAAAAATTTGTTTTCTATGTCTTTGGTATAGAGTAAAGGCTTTGAGGTTAATTTGAAAAATGGTAGGCAGATTGTCAGCAAAAATGGCAAAGTCGCAGTTACAGGTACTAGAGATAATAGCAAGATGTACCGAAAGGATATGGCTAATACCAAGGAGAATGATGTTTTGTACTCCGGTGTTTTGCATTCAGATGAGTTGTGGCATAAAAGATTAGGCCATGTAAACTATGATATTTTGAGAAAAATGGTACTTTCTGGGAAAATAGAGGGTGTATCAATCACAGATCAGCCGGTCAAAACATGTGATGGTTGCGCTTTAGGTAAAATCCACAGACTGCCATTTCCTAAAGAGTCTGAGCATCGGTCAACAAAAAATTTACAACAAATTCACTCGGATGTTTTTAGTCCTGCGAAGGTTCCATCTGCCGAGGGGATGAAATATATGGTCACCTTCACATATGATTTCTCCAGATTTAAAAAAGTTTACTTCATGAAGGAAAAGAGTGAAGTGTTTGGTCACTTCAAACACCATAAAGCATGGGTTGAAAAACTTCATAATTTATCTATTTTGCAGCTCAGATCGGACAATAGTGGTGAATATACATCAAAAGAGTTTGAAACCTTTTTACTCGAGGAAGGTATAAGTCATCTGTTGACTGTTCCATATTCACCGAAACAAAATGGGGTGTCGGAGAGATTAAATAGAACTCTCACGTAGAGCTATAGGTCGATGCTCGCAGATAAAAATGTGGATCCGAAATTCTGGGCTGAGGCACTAAATTGTGCAGTTTATATTAAAAATAGGATAGTATCAAGATCGGTAGACTTTACTCCTTATGAGATCTGGACAGGTAGCAAACCAGATGTTAGCCATTTCAAAGTCTTTGGTAGTCAATGCTTTATCTTAGATACGTCTTCGGACAGATGGAAAATGGAACCGAAGGGATTACCGGGTATTTTGTTAGGATATGATGATCACTCTAAAGGTTAAAGAGTCTTTGTATTTGAGAAGGAGAAAATAGTTGTAGCAAGGAATATCAATTTCAAAGATGAACTAGACTCGATAGATTTATTTAAAGTGACAGAGCAACATAAGCAGCAAAAAGTACTAGAGTATGTCATTTTAGATTACATGCAAGAAATGGTCCCGCGTGTGCAACTTTCTCCGGTGGTCACTCTGGAGTCAAACTCTCTCCGAATTCCTCAACAAGTTCAGTTCCACCCGGACAAACAACAGTCAATACACACGGATAGCAACCAGCGCAATCAACGCAATGCGCGGCATCCGACGATCTCAGCCTCAAAATTTCCGGGGGGAAGAAGATCCAGCAGCCGCCTACAAGCAAGCTCTCATTTTACCTACTCGTCAGCCTCAAGGGAGCCCTTGACCATCCAAGAGGCCTTTTCATCACCAGAGCGGAATCAGTGGATCGAGGCAGCAAATGACGAAATGAAGTCTATCATGGAGGCTCAAACATGGGAGCTTGTGAAACTTTCTCCGGACAGAAAAGCAATCAACAGCAAATGGTATTCAAGGTGAAGTTAAATCTCGATAACACCATTGAACAATATTAGGCCAGACTTGTGGCGAAAGGTTATAATCAAAACAAAGGAATCGATTTTGAAGAAACATTCTCTCCGGTTGTAAGATTTCCGACAGTTAGGATTTTTCTGTGCCTAGTTGCAATAGAGGATATGGAAATACATCAGATGGATGTAAAGACAGCATTTTTGCATGGGGAACTAGAGTAGACTATTTACATGCAAGAGCCTGAAAAATATGCAGAACCACGAAAAGAGCACTTAGTATGCAAATTGTTAAAATCTCTATATGGCCTAAAACAGGCCCCAAGGCAATGGAATCTGAAGCTTGATGAATTCTTCACTAGCCTAGGATTTCAAAGGATAAGTTCTTATCACTCTGTCTATATTCTAAAAGGTGAAAATGGGATAGTGTATATAGCGGTGTATGTAGATGATTTACTATTAATTAGCAAATCAATGGTTGAAATTAACAAAATCAAAACTGCTCTAAACTCACGATTCGAGATGAAAGATCTCGGTGAGGCAAAATGTATTTTGGGTATTCAAGTAGAAAGGGACAGAAATAAAAAAGTTATAAAACTGACTCAAAAAGAAGCTATTGGAAACATGTTAGATGAGTACGGAATGCGGGGGGCAAAAGGATGTCAAACTCAAATGGAATTTCGGTAGAAGCTAGAGGGAGAAGAGACAGAGATAGGTGTTGATATTTGGGTATTTTCTAGGTCTTTATTAGATAGAAAAGAGTAGAGGCAGTCTGCCCCTGACTCCCTTCTCCAAGCCCCCACACTTGTCGTAGTCACTGAAGGCTGGAAAGGGAGCTAGAGCCATGGCTGCCTAGGCTCTCCAGAGAGACAGGAATAGATAATAAAGGTATGTTTACCAAAAAGGCAGTTGACGGACCCAGGAATTGATCCTGGTACCTACCGTCGGTGAATCGTCCCATAGGAGTTAGCTTTGTCCATTTAGTCTAGGACCAGTGCTAGAACATATAGGGTTTGATAGATATTTATATAGTTACAGGTAGGGAATTCCATTTAACTGGGTTACGGTCTATAGAACATAGAATCAGTTGTACTATTAGTACCGGACGAAACAAATAGTACGGACATTTGTTTCGACGGTTCGTATTTAATCTCTATATGAATCGGACGGCCGTGGTTAGCGCCGGTCTCGAGGAAAGGACAATTTGGCTGTTTGCGGACTCCGCCACTCCGAATGACACGTGGCAACAACGTACTAGATTACGGAATTTACGGAACGGCAGAAAACAAATCCGGAAGTGACAAATGTCGCACTATGGCGACATCGTACAATGTACGTACAGAAAGTACTCCGGCACTAGTACTTTCTTGTACGGTACCGTTTTCTGACGCGGCATGACCTGGCGCCACGTGGAGAGATAAGATTTGGAGGCAGGAATTCCGGAGAATACAAGAGCGAATCCAAATAGGACAATTGTTGACTTTTGAGCCATGTCGTACGATGTCCGTACAAAAGGTACACCGGCATCTGTACCTTTATGTACTATACAGTAATGTGATTGGTCCGTACCTCAGTACTAGAGGGTTTAGAGAGGGGTTTAGAACTTAGAATATTTTTTGGTAGGTAGCTGCCTCTCCCAGAGAGCACCTTGTATAAATGTCAAACTTTGGCCAGCCATAACTATCAATTCAGTTGACCAAATTCAGTGATTCTTGTTGCTGCGGACTCAGGGGAGTCCAGGCTACATAGGGGTGTAGTCGGTCAGAGTTTTTGCCTGCCTGGGTGGCTGCATTTCTAAGGGAAAGTCAAAGTGGGGAATGTTATCCTATACTCATATTCTAACTTTGCATTCTGTAGTGAAACTGAGCACACAGAGAGTCTTACTTCACAGGGGTGAAGCAATAATGGGGTTCTGATTGTCAAGGGGTCAATCATTTGGGTTTATATTAACTTGGAGTCGGCACTATCTAGATTAGCTTCCTTTGGACCTGCGAATTCTGTGTGGCAATGGAGCCCATAGAATTTCAGGTTATGGGCCCACCATCTAGGTTGCCTATGTTCGATGGAACAGACTTCACTTATTGGGAGTTTACGATGGAGGGATTACTTTTCGAAAAGCACTTGTGGGGAATTGTTTCGGGACAAGTGAGGTGTCCGCCACCGGGCTTTGGAGGAGATCACTATGGAGAATCATCTGGGGCTGCCCAGAAAACCAACCGGAGTTCAGGTGCAACGGAAGGTGAAGGGAAGATCATTACCGTGGAAGGGGAAATAGGGGAGAAGGATAAAGGGACACCTATGGTGAGGGGAGCTAGGCTCTCGCCTACGGTTCCACTTGTGGGGGTTATAACTGAACCAAAAACTGAAGAAAATGATAGAAAAATTTGGGAATATAAAAACACTATAGCAAAACATCTCATACTTAGATATGTGTCTAAGTCTATAGCTATCACTCTTTTAAATCTAACCAAGTCGTCGGAAATTTGGGACACACTAATTCAGATTTATAAGAGTGAGACTATACAGAGGCAGCAGTTAGTAAGACAAGAGATATAGGCCTATGTTTATAAAGGCGGTAGCATGATAGAGTTTTGCAATGATATTGCTGGGTTATATGTTGAGCTTGCTAGTACGGGATATGTAGAATCTGAGGAGAGAAAGATTAATACACTAATCATAAAGCTTCCATATGAGTACGAAGACATCATTTACAGTATGCACGGAATGGATGTCTCCTCGTGGACTTGGAGCATTACCATGGGAATAATTCTTGTGAGAGAAAGCACTTTGGAGCTTCGTAGGGGAAGTGAAAGGGTGACTGCATTTACAGCTGGTGGTGACTGGCGGAAGCGTGATGTGAGGAACGGCGGTGACGAGCGGAAGCGTGATGAAAGGAAGAAGGACAAAGGTAAACCTTATCGGAACCTCGGTGGAAAGAGAGGGAGAGGAAAAGAAAGGGGAGCTTTGAAACAAGGGGTTTGCTTCGCTTGTAGGAAACCGGGTCACTATATGGAGGAGTGTCCTCGTTTGGAAGAACTTAGAAGTTGGAGTGTGAATGAGGAGGAAGAAGGGGAAGAGGAGAAAGAGGATGAAAAAATCTTGGAGCTTCTTCACATTGGTAGAATGGAGAAGAGAGAAAAGTACACAGAAATTCCACGAAGGCAACAGTGTGCTTTTGGAGGTATAAGGGAAGTAAAGAGAGAGGAGGTACTTGAGGATGTGGAGGAGTGTAAAGTGTATGACTTAGAAATGAGAAAGTCAGAACTAGGATCAATAAGTGAAAACGGGAAAAATAAAATTAATGAGGATAATTTTATAGGTAGTTTGGAATTAGAAAACTGGTCGGAAAGGGAGACTTCAACGGATTACGAGGAAAGGGGAGAAGTGAAACTAGAAGGGGTTTTAAAGGATAAGGGAGAAGAGGAATATTTAATGAAAGGTTTAGGGGAGGATAAATATTTATTGGGAATAAATTTAGAAAGTGAGAGTGGAAAGAAATCCATGGGAGAGAGTGAGGAAAGTTCATGTTTTGGGGTTAATGGGTTTGACATCACTAAAGGGAGTGATGACATTTATGAAGGTGTGCCTGTAAAAGGGTTAGCCTCAGGATGTGTGTTGCAGATTGGAGATGGGGCTGGCTGTTTGAATTGCAAGAGGGAAATCGGATTTAGTGTGGATGGAAAAGAGGTGAGGTGGATAAAAACTTTGCTCGGATTTATAATAAGTGGGATGCTAAATGAAATGTGTGATGCAATTATTATTTCATTTCATCTAATGCATTGTTTTAAATACGAGAGCATAATTCTTAAGTTATATAAAAGGAAAAAGAAAAGAAAAAGGAAAAAGGGGAGGGAGTGTTTTGTTTATTTTGTTTGTAATAGTTGAAAGGAAGTAGACTAGAAAATAAGGGGAGTGTTGATATTTGGGTATTTTCTAGGTCTTTATTAGATAGAAAAGAGTAGAGGCAGTCTGCCCCTGACTCCCTTCTCCAAGCCCCCACACTTGTCGTAGTCACTGAAGGCTGGAAAGGGAGCTAGAGCCATGGCTGCCTAGGCTCTCCAGAGAGACAAGAATAGATAATAAAGGTATGTTTACCAAAAAGGCAGTTGACGGACCCAGGAATTGATCCTGGTACCTACCGTCGGTGAATCATCCCATAGGAGTTAGCTTTGTCCATTTAGTCTAGGACCAGTGCTAGAACATATAGGGTTTGATAGATATTTATATAGTTACAGGTAGGGAATTCCATTTAACTGGGTTACGGTCTATAGAACATAGAATCAGTTGTACTATTAGTACCGGACGAAACAAATAGTACAGACATTTGTTTCGACGGTTCGTATTTAATCTCTATATGAATCGGACGGCCGTGGTTAGCGCCGGTCTCGAGGAAAGGACAATTTGGCGGTTTGCGGACTCCGCCACTCCGGATGACACGTGGCAACAACGTACTGGATTACGGAATTTACGGAACGGCAAAAAAACAAATCCGGAAGTGACAAATGTCGCACTATGGCGACATCGTACAATGTACGTACAGAAAGTACTCCGGCACTAGTACTTTCTTGTACGGTACCGTTTTCTGACGCGGCATGACCTGGCGCCACGTGGAGAGATAAGATTTGGAGGCAGGAATTCCGGAGAATACAAGAGCGAATCCAGATAGGACAATTGTTGACTTTTGAGCCATGTCGTACGATGTCCGTACAAAAGGTACACCGCCATCTGTACCTTTATGTACTATACAGTAATGTGATTCGTCCGTACCTCACTACTAGAGGGTTTAGAGAGGGGTTTAGAACTTAGAATATTTTTTGGTAGGTAGTTGCCTCTCCCAGAGAGCACCTTGTATAAATGTCAAACTTTGGCCAGCCATAACTATCAATTCAGTTGACCAAATTCAGTGATTCTTGTTGCTGCGGACTCAGGGGAGTCCAGGCTACACAGGGGTGTAGTCGGTCAGAGTTTTTGCCTGCCTGGGTGGCTGCATTTCTAAGGGAAAGTCAAAGTGGGGAATGTTATCCTATACTCATATTCTAACATTGCATTCTGTAGTGAAACTGAGCACACAGAGAGTCTTACTTCACAGGGGTGAAGCTGTAATGGGGTTCTGATTGTCAAGGGGTCAATCATTTGGGTTTATATTAACTTGGAGTCGGCACTATCTAGATTAGCTTCCTTTGGACCTGCGAATTCTGTGTGGCAATGGAGCCCATAGAATTTCAATAGGTGTCATTGTTAGCGAGCATTTAGAGTCAAGGGAGAATAATTATATGACACAAATACCTTACAGACAGATAGTGGGAAGCTTAATATATTTCATGAACTGTACTCGTCCTGACATTGCTGGAGCAGTCGGGGTACTGAGCAAGAGTCTAGAGAATCCGAGAAAATCTGATTTATATGCAACAAGGAGAGTCTTAAGATATTTGGCAGGAACAAAAGACCTCAAACTCACAGTAGGCGGAGGAGAAGTGAAGCTGCAAACGTGGAGTGATGCAAGCTATGGCAACATGCCAAGCCGGAAATCCATCACGAGATTCGTTTTGCAATTTGGGAACGGAAACATGCTGCTGGAGCAGCAAACTTCAAAAGGTCACAGCGCAGTCGATAATGGAGTCAGAATATATGGCAGCAAGCTCGGCCCTCAAATAACTCTTATGGGTAAAATCCATATTGCTAGAATAAGGATACATCCAGGTTGGGCCGCAGGTGATCTGGTGTGATAACCAGGCTGCCATTCTCATTGCCTCTAACCCAAGTCATAACTTCAAGAGTAAGCACATAGATGTACGATTACAATTTGTAACAGAAAAAGTGTTCTCTAGGGCTATCAAATTATGCTATCTGCCAGACGCAAGAATGGTTGGTGATATGCTTACTAAAGCTCTTCTTACTCCCAAGCTGAAGTATTATAGGGAGGCAGTAGGATTCGGTGAATAGATAACTAGCTCCACAGCGATACTGCCATGTTGCGCTAGTCCACAATCAGGGTGTATTGGGACTAGGTGACTAGTTCATCTACGGCGCTGCTATGTTGCTATGTTGCGCTGTTATGCTGTCATGTTGCGCTTAGTATGACATCGTAGTTGCGCGGCTTTGACATCACAACTACGCTCATACACTGAGTCTAAAGTTTTAGAGGAGTGTTGATTTTGGAAAACTTTAAGTCTCAGTAAATTAGTGTGACGACGAAATGTAGTAATCTGTAACGTATGTTCACAAGGACATCACATGAGTGTAGTACAGGACAACGCAGCTGCTATGCAAACAGAGCAGCGCAGCACCGCAGCTGCTATGCAGATAGAGCTGCGCAGCAGCGAAGCTGGGACATAAACAGGACAAACGTAGCTGCGGTTACTTTAGATATGATCCGTACAGACAACGCAGCTACTGTTATCTTGGATATGATTCAGTACGGGACACCGCATCCGCGGGTGATATGAATGTGATTCGGTACGGGACAACGCAGCTGCGATTGATATGAATCAAGTCAACAGACAAGATTCATAAGAGTATCACAAGTGACTTAACAGACAAGTATTTGTACAGTCACTTAATATAGATTCTGCGTAATATTGACTATACGATGATAGATTAGGTTGGCAAGATTAGGAACACGTAGATCTCTGAAATTGGGTTGATTTTGGACGTACCTCTTAGGTACACTTGTATCGGCGCTAGAACACCAAGAGTATAAGACTTAGGACTTAGAGCATTTTATGGATCCAGACTTCCAAGAAGTAAACTGCAGACAATTTTTGGGAAACTTTTGAGTATTATATCTTGAGTGTTGTCGGGTCAATTGTGCTGAAACTTTGGGAGTTCTCACTGTTTATGCTACTCTATATTCTGATACAGTTTTGTGAGGTTTGGATGCTTGTATAAGATTTCGTGAGCACTGTAAAACAGTTGTTTGATAGGATTCTTGATAGCTTCTGAGAGTGTATCATGTCTACTTCTACTACTACTGCTGCTCCTCCACCTGCACCGATGGTTGTTCTTTCCACCTGCACCGGTGGTTGTAGAACAACAGTTCCTACCAAGGCTACTCTCTCATCTTTGATTGCTACCTTTTTTCCCATTCTTTTGTAAAATTTCAAATCCTTTCATTTCAGCCACCGAAGTGGAAAACATTTTTTTCTTAAATTTTGGGATATAGAGAACATCATGTAGGGTTCTCTTTACAGTCTGACCATTGATGTCACATGCTAACTCCACGCTTCCCTTTGCCGTAGCCACCACACCGTTATCATCCGCGTAATAAATTTGACGAGTGGGAATTGGAGTAAGGGTTTTGAAGTAAGCTCGGTTGCCACACATGTGAGAAGAGCACCAGGAATCCATAATCCACCCGTTCTCTTGAGGTCCCTCCATGAGATCTTTCGCAAGAGCAAAGAATTCATCGTCATCCGATTGCGGAAATCTGACCACATCGTCTTTTTCTTCCGCTGGATTATCTTGTTCCATCTCGTCGATTGCAAAGAAAGCCGCATTTTTAATCGGCAGTTTTGATGCCGGAAATTTTGGTGATGAATCCTCCGATCGCACCTTCCATCTCGCACGATAAATTCCTATTTCCCATGCTTTTATAAATGTCGGATACAGCCGGAAAACTTGACCTTGACCAAAATAATAGACACATCTATCATATTACTTATAATTCGGATTAGGAGTAAAATTCCTATTTCCTGAAAAATCTTGCTGACCTATATGTCTGAGCATTGTAAGCTACTGCTGAATGTCCTCCATTCAATGCAATGTGATTTCCCTCTTCCTCTAGCATGTAAGCTTCGGCTACAGCTATATTCCATCTACTCTTCTCTAACCTCTTTAACTGTTCCGAAGCTCTTTTATATTTAGTAGGAATCCCTCTCATTAAAATCATTGCTTGATGATAGGGAGGAAAATTCCCCCCGGAGCATGCATTTTCCGACAACAAAAGTTAGAAACCACTACAGTATGATTTCATACCACCCCGGTATATTTATAATCCCAAATTTTTCCAGCAGTTATAACCGCATTCTGCTCAATAGCTATGAAATGAGATTCTCTCAAACTCTTCCATAATTCAGATGCCGTAGTGATATGGTTTTATGTCATATTTAAGTCTTCCTAAAAAATAAATGTGAGAACAGGCAATGCATCTGAAACTGTGAGACCTCCATAACTCCTCAGAGTGGACAGCTTCCAACAAGCCTCTAGGATAACCCTAACCCCTTTGTGTTACAGCAAAAATAATTGCCACCTTGGCAGAAAATAACTCTGACCAACTTCACCCCTCTGAACGCAAGACTCCCATTAGTCGATAACAAAAAGAATCTCTGAATTTGCTCCCTTGAGCAGTAATTTATGGAGGGTCAAAGTTGACCTTTTGTACAGAAGCTCTCTGGGAGAGAGGGTCCTATCTTCTAATTTTTCTAAGTCCTATCTCTCTCACAGACTCTATCTACCGATGTACGGAGCCAATCAGATTTCAGTTTGGTACACAAAAGTACAGCTGTCGGTGTACTTTCTGTACGCACACTATACGACATGGCCTTAATGTCGACACGTGGTATGTCCGGATTCGCTCCCTTAATCTTCCGAGATGCAGCAATCCAATGTCATTCCGCCACGTGTCATCCGATGTGGCGATGACCACAAACCGCCGAAATCCTCATCCGCGATCTCGGAGTTAATTCCGGCCGTCCGATTAAATTCACATTTAATCGTAGCTGTAATAAATACATGCGCGGTATTCGTTTCACTAAAGAAATAAATGCGCGGTATTGGTTTCGTATCCGTATCGGAATCCGCAATTTTACATTTACTGGATATATGTCTCCCGTAAACAGTTACAGTTAAATGAACTATCCTACGTTTAAATGTTTAAATAATTATCAAACCCTATAGTACGTAACACTACTTCTAGACTTAACGGCTATGGCTAACGGCAACCGGCTGTCTTCCGGCCGGTAGGTAACACGATGAAAACCTATGGCCGGCACATATCTTTTAGTAAATAAAACCACTAACTAAAATATATTTTCGCGTAAACCTCTGGATAGCCTAGGTAGCCATGGCTCTAACTCCCTCTCCAATTTCTCAGTGACTGCGACAAGTTTGAGAGTTGGAGAGAGAAGTTAGAGGTAGACTGCCTTGGCTTCTTTCTTATTTCTATCAGACCTAGAAAATACTTTAAAAGACCATTAATTTCTAAACTCCCCTTATTTTCTAGTCAATCTTTAATTTCATACCACAATTTTCCCTGCAGAAAATTAGCTTAGGGGAAGGCACAAGTTTGGTCATCATATCTGCTACCATCTCACTATCTGGTCGGTACTCTAAACTAATTATTTTGTTTTCTACTTTCTCTCTAACAAAGCTGAGTCCAATGTCCATGTGTTTAGCTTTAAAATGATGTTTAGGATTGGCAGAAATAGCAATCGCTGCCTGATTATCACAAAAAAAATTATGCACACCACTCTTAAGGTGACCAAGCTCACCAAGCAAAGACTTGACCCACATCAATTCTTTTACAGCAGAGCAAGAGGCCATATACTTAGCCTCCATGGTGGACTGAGCAATAACTTTTTGTTGTTTGCTACTCCAACTGCAAGCCCCATCACCCACATATAATACATATCCAGAAGTACATCTCCTCATCGGACCATCACCATAACTGGCATCACTCCAAGTAGTGATGTCAGTATTCTCCCCACCCAAATGCAACCATAGATCCCTAGTTCCTATCAAATATCTAAGGACTCTCTTAGCTGCCTCCCAATCCCTCTTAGTGGGAGCATTTAGACTTCTACTCAGCACTCCTACAGCTGCAGCTAAATCCGGTCGGGTAAAATTTATAAAATAGATTAGACTTCCCACTACTTGCCTGTAAGGAATAGTCTGCATGAACTTCTGTTCTTCATGATATAATTCCTCGTCTAAGACAATGACTCGTTCTTCCTCACTCCCCTCACTTCCCTTCTTCAACTCCATTGGAGTTGTACAACTATTAGCTTTATCCATTTGAAATTTTCAAGCATGTTCCCTATTGCTTCTTTTTGAGTCAATCTTATAATTTTTCTTTTTCGGTCTCTCTCTACTTGAATTCCCAAAATATATTTTTCTTCCCCCATATCCTTCATTTAAAATCTCCCCTTAAGATCAGTTTTCAGTTTATTAATTTTTTCCATTGATTTACTTAAGACAAGCAAATCATCAACATAAATCGCAATAAATATAAAACCTTCCTCATCTTCAAATACATAGATTGAGTAATCTGAGCTGATCTGGATATATCCCAAACCGGTAAGAAACTCATCAAGCTTGTTATTCCACTGTCGAGGCGCCTGTTTCAAACTATAAAGAGATTTAATCAGTCGGCATACCTTACTCTCCTCTCCTTCCTCCACAAACCCTTCGGGTTGTAGAATAAAGATCTCCTCTTCCAATTCTCCATGCAAAAAGGTTGTCTTGATGTCCATCTGGTGCACTTCCATGTCTTCCGCTGCTGCCAGGTTGAGAAGTATGCGGACTGAGGGAAAACTGACCACCGAAGCAAAGGTTTCCTCGTAGTCAATTCCCTCCTTTTGTGTAAATCCCTTTGCCACTAATCGGGCCTTGTAGCGCTCGATTGTGTTATCCGGGTTCAGTTTTAATTTGTAAAAAACCTAGTTACAACCGATTGATTTTCGGTTAGGTGGACAATCCACCATCTCCCAAGTATCGGCTGCCATAATTGAGGCCATCTCCTCATTGATGGTTATCTTCCACCGGTTTGTTTCTGGACAAGTCATCGCCTCTCCATAAGTTTGAGGTTCATCTTGATGAGATAGTTTAGTTACCTTGTTATTAACCTGTTTTTCTTGTAGTCTTTTGCTACTTCTCCTTCCCCCCTCAAAATCTGAGGCCGGAATAGATGGATCTCATGGATTCTTTCAAACAAACTCGGCTTCTCCCCTATCCCTTAATTACGGATCAATTTCCACCACGTCTTCCGCTTCGTTTAGAGTTATCACTGGAGTTTCCACAGCCGAGTCCTTTTCTGTCTGATTTGTACCTGCAAGAATGTCATCTTCTCTAAAACCTGGATAGTTAGAAAGCTCAAAGTCATCGGAATTTTCTGACTCAAATCTGATATTTACTGACTTTGTATATTTGAAGGGATCCACAAACTTTCCTTCATCCATAACTACTAGATGTTTTACTAAGATTATATCTTCCCTTTTTAGATCATAAACTCTATATCCTTTAACATCCTCATCATATCCTAATAAGTATCCCGGTTTTCCTTTAGAATCTAGCTTCCAATTAGACGAATCTGTTTTTAGATTGAATACTTGACTGCCGAAAACCTTTAAGTGAGATATGTCTGGTTTTCGGCCTGTCCATCTCTCATAAGGTGTTTGATCTTTTATAGCTGAAGTAAGAACTCTATTTTTGAGGTAATTAGCACAGTTCATTGCTTCTCCCCAAAACCTTTTTTCTATCTTCTTATCTGACAACATACTTCTAGCACTATCACTTAGTGTTCTATTTAACCTTTTAGCTACCCCATTCTGTTCCGTGTTTTTTGGAACTGTCTTTTGGTGTTAGACCCCATCTTCCCTCAGAAAATCCTCAAACTGGTTAGTAGTATACTCTCCACCATTGTCACTTCTTATTCTCTTGATTGGAGTTTCATGCAGTTTTTCGCTCCATGCTTTATATTGTCTAAAACAATCCTGAGCTTCTAACTTGTTTTTCAAAAAATACACTCGGGAATACCGAGACCAATCATTAGTGATAGTCATCAGAAATCTCTTCCCCCCTGGTGAGGGCACTTTAGCCGGTCCCCAAATATCAGTGTGTACTAGATCTAGATTTTTTTCTCCCATATAGGTGGTTGTTTTAGGAAAGGGTAATCTGTGTGTTTTACCTTGAGCACGTCCACTACAATCACTTATATTATCATTCTCACTAAACTTAATCCCTTCCACCACTCCCATCTTTTTCATCTCTCTTAACTTGTCTAGATTCACATGCCCAAGCCACTTATGCCACATCATAATATCATGAACACCAGCATAATAAAGTTTCTTCTTTTCATTACTTAAAACCAGCCTAAACATCCCATGGCTACCTTTCTCAACAATGAAATAGATATCCTCCTCAAAACTAGCAGTAAAGACTCCTTCCCTAGTGCTAGTTAAAAAACCCTTATCATCTAATACGGATGTAGAGATGAGGTTTTTGTTCAGCCCCGGAATAAACAATACATCGCAGAATGTTACTATGGATGTCTTTCCTTCTACTAACACTTTCAAATCTACCGATCCTACAAGAGTAGTGGTGACTATCCTCCCATCCCCGTACTCTATCTCTACGGTGGGAAACTTTCTTATCTTAGTGAACAGGTGCCTATCCTTACACATGTGCATGGAGGCAACTGAATCTACAATCCTGCTTGCTTCACCTTTCAATCCATCGTAAGCACATTTCTGCCTTCGTGGTATTTCAACCTCGTTTTTCACCTCCAACTCCTCATCTAAAAAAAGCTTTTCGTCCTCTTCCTCGGATTCTGCCTCATGTACCTGTGTCACAAGGGCCTTTTTCTTTCCTCTCGGGGTACCACTGGTCTGCCCCTCCTTTAACCGAAGCTCGGTTAGCTTAGTGCACTATGCCATATAGTGCCCAGGTTTCTTACAAAAATGATATAAACCTTTGGGAGCCCTTGGTCCGAACTCGTCGGTCTGATTTTTCAACTCCCTCCCCCCGGGGTTTATGACCAGTTTTCAGGAATCCTTGTTCCTCCAATCGGTCGCAGTTACCAAGGCTTGGCCACTCTTTCCTCCCCTTCGGATCTCAATCGTATTCTCTCGAACGAGAATCATCCCTACCACTGAGTTCCATATCCACCTTGAGTCCGGCAAGTCCTGCACACGGTTGACTATGTTGTCGAACTCATCGGGTAACTTCATCAGTAAACAGTTAACCTTTTCTTTTTCAATAAAATCTTTTCCTGCACTCTCTATTTCCATGAAGAGTTAGCAAGCTTATTGCAAAATCCAACATCTTCCCCCCTTTGTATACATACTCCTTAACTTTTTGATCAGCCAACTGTTGTTGCTGAATCGTACCACTTCGGTACTTCTCTATGAGTGCCATCCAAAGATCGGATGCCCTTTCTACCTGCAAATGAGGACATGCAAGTCCTTGAGTGAGATGGCGTAGGATGAAGTGCTTTGCCGCTATATTGTTGAAGTCCTAGGTTTCAGTATCATTCTCCTCGTTCCTCGGAATAGGTGACATGAATGCCGAACCTGTTGCTATTCGTGTGGTCGCCTCCTTCTCCTTTCCTTTGTCCACCACCTCTTTTTCTTTTGTTACCTCTTTTGAAGGTGGATCCTCTTTTCTGGTGAATCTGCTTCCTCCAAACCCGGAAGGAATTCGAAGACTTGATGGACGCCCCAACCGTCCACTCACTATCCCCCAAAACCTTTTTTCGCATAGAGCTCCTATCATCATACTTTCCCAATATATGAAGCCAGTTCCATTAAAGATTGGTACCCTAGAGGGTGGGCCCATAACCTGAAACTCTAAGACCTCCATAAGTCCTCAGAGTGGACAGCTTCCAAGAAGCCTCTAGGATAACCTTAACCCCTTTGTGTTACAGCAAAAATAACTGCCACCCTGGCAGAAAATAACTTTGACCAACTTCACCCTGGTGAAGGCAAGACTCCCCTAAGTGGATAGAAAAGGAATCTATATATTTGCTCCCCTGAGCAGTAAGTTATAGAGGGTCAAAGTTGACCTTTTGTACAAAAGCTCTCTGGGAGATAGGGTCCTATCTTCTAATTTTTCTAAGTCCTATCTCTCTCACAGACTCTATCTATTGATGTTCAAAGGCGATCAGATTTCAGTTCCCACACAAAAGTACAACTGCCGGTGTACTTTCTATACGGACATTGTACGACATGGCCTTAATGTCGACACGTGGAATGTTCGGATTCGCTCCCTTAATCTTCGGAGATGCCGCGATCCAATGTCATTCCGCCACGTGTCATCCGATGTGGCGATGACCAGAAACCGCCGAAATCTTCTTCCGCGATCTCGGCGTTAATTCCGGCCGTCCGATTAAATTCACATTTAATCGTAGCCGTAATAAATACATGCGCGGTATTCGTTTCACTAAAGAAATAAATGCGCGGTATTGGTTTCGTATCCGTACCGGAATCCGTACTTTTACAATTACTGGATATATGTCTCCCGTAAACAGTTACAGTTAAATGAACTATCCTACGTTTAAATGTTGAAATAATTATCAAACCCTATAGTACGTAACACTACTTTTAGAGTTATGGCTATGGCTAACGGCAACCGGCTGTCTGCCGGCCGGTAGGTACCACGATCAAATCGTGTGGCCGGCAGATATCTTTTAGTAAATAAAACCCCTAACTTAAATATATTTTCCCGTAAACCTCTGGATAGCCTGGGTAGCCATGGCACTAGCTCCCTCTCCAATTTCTTAGTGACAGAGACAAGTTTGAGAGTTGGAGAGAGAAGTTAGAGGTAGACTGCCTCGGCTTCTTTCTTATTTCTATTCAGACCTAGAAAATACTTTAAAAGACCATTAATTTCTACAGCATCCTCATTTTTCTTTTCAAATTTAGGGTTCGTATCCGGAAGAACACCAGAAACCACATCATACAGTTTTACTTGCTTAAGGTAAGTTTTTGTCAAATAAGCCCAATGCATATATTTTTCTCCATTAAACACCAAGATCCGTGAGGGAGGGCCCGTGACCTGTTGATTTGAGGCAGCTGGTGCCCCTGAAGAAGAAAAATAAGCAAAAGCAGCAGCAGTTGCCATAATCACAAGCAAAGTACAAAGAGGAAACTCTCACAAATACCCACAAATGACCAACTTCACAATAAAGTCCCAAGCAAACCACAAACACACTAGGTCTGCAAACTTGCCACAATAAAGAAAATACACCAAAGAAAACACATGCAGAATTTCACAAAGTTCTGCCAAAAGATCACAATGATCTTACAATTCAAAAACCCCAAAAATTGTTTCGCAGTTTTCATACAAGGAAATCCTAGCTTCCAAAATATTCTAAGCCCTACATATACAAGTGAGCCTACAGTTGATCTAAACCGTACCATAATTACTGTGATCCACGGGTAAACTAAATCTTTACCAAACTAAACCTTCTGTGTCTGCCATACAAAGTATTTACATCAATCTTTTAACTCTAGCCGCCGCTAAAGTGCGCAACAAAAGTTCGTTCACCGAAATGACGGCGCAATGAATATTTCTCTTCCAAGAATGACGGCAAACTCCATCCGCTGTCCACGCATTCATTCTCCACTGAATATGAACCTCCACGTGTAAATTCGGACCCCAAATGAATCTGTACTTTGTCGTCCAGATCTAACAACCTTAACTCCCTCACAGACCGACACATGTGCCTGAGGTGTACCAAGTCTGTGTACTCTCTTTGGAGTTACATATAACACTAAATGTTGTCTACGACAATTCATCACACAAACTGCTATGGCTACGGTGCTCTACCAGCGTAGCTGTGATTTTTTACAGCAGCGTTGTTGTTCACTCAAGCTGCTATAGTTGCGGTGTTCACCAACGCAGCTGTGATATTAGAGCAGCACTGCATGGCACTATAACAACGAAATATAGATAGGATTACAATTTTCCAAGTGCGATGTCAGACTTAGCGCAGCATGGCAGTATAGTAGTGAGATAAAGAGATGACTAAAGGTTTTCAAAAAAAAGAGTTACCTTGGACAATAATTACCTACGCCAACAATACGGCTATTGGAGCGCTCTGCAAAGCGGCAACAAGATCAGGGCAAAGGCCTTCAACCCATTGCCTACGACAGTCGGAAACTAAAGGTCGCAGAACTTAACTGGGACACGCATGAAAAAGAGACAATGGCAATTATTAACGCGTTAGAAGTTTGCAAATGCTACGTCCAAGGGAAGTGGATCACCATTATCACCGATCACCACGACTTACAATATATTCAGACACCGCCTAAGTTGTCAAAGAAACAAGTTCGATGGATGACGTTTCTTCAAACCTTCGAACCGGAGTTAACTATTGAGTATAAACTGAGCAAGACGAACCCCGCAGATGCGCTGTCGAGAAGACCAGGAGTAGCTGCGCTAGTGACGGAGCAAGGTTCGCAATCATCACGGGATTGAAGGGAAAGTTCTATGAGCAAGGACACCGCAGCGTCGGACATAGCGCAGGATCCGAAAATCAGCACGGTAACAAGTACGGTACAAGTGGATGATCAGTGGCTGCAAAGGATCAAAGACCGCATACGACGAAGATGATGCTATCAAGGAACTAGTTAAACGCAAGGTATTGGTTAGGACCACCAACTGTATGTGGCCGTACAAACCGAGTCAGACAACGAGACTATGTGTTCCGATAAACCAAGAGTTACGTCATACGATCCTAAAATTAAGTCATGACGAGCCGCTCAGTGTGTTGAAATTTAAGTATTTTCTAGGTCTAGAGATTGTAAAATAAAAAAGGCAAAAAGGGGACACTGACAACCTGCCTCTAACTCTTCACTCAAGTCACCACACTTGTCGCAGTCACTGAAGACTTGAAAAGGAGTTAGATCCATGGCTGCCTTGACTGTCCAAAGTGGACAGGAAGGCAATTCTTAATAGAGTTACCTAAAAGGTATGACTATCAGTGGCTGCAAAGGATCAAAGACCGCATACGACGAAGATGATGCTATCAAGGAACTAGTTAAACGCAAGGTATTGGTTAGGACCACCAACTGTATGTGGCGGTACAAACCGAGTCAGACAACGAGACTATGTGTTCCGATAAACCAAGAGTTACGTCATACGATCCTAAAATTAAGTCATGACGAGCCGCTCAGTGTGTTGAAATTTAAGTATTTTCTAGGTCTAGAGATTGTAAAATAAAAAAGGCAAAAAGGGGACACTGACAACCTGCCTCTAACTCTTCACTCAAGTCCCCACACTTGTCGAAGTCACTGAAGACTTGAAGAGGAGTTAGATCCATGGCTGCCTTGACTGTCCAAAGTGGACAGGAAGGCAATTCTTAATAGAGTTACCTAAAAGGTACGACGTTCCAGGATTTGATCCTGATACCTGCCGTCTGTCAAACTAGCAGTTTGCTTTAACCAACAAGTCTAAATACAATGATACAGTCAAACAGGTTTGAAAGATATTTATAGTTTTACACGTAGACTAGTTCGTCTAACGGAAATTGAAACGTCATGCATAGATACAGTTTTGTATAGTACGGAGTACGATTTAATGAATTTTATGAAACGGATACCGCGCATTTGTTTCGAACGCGAAACAAATATCACGTGTATATTTTCAACGGCTACAATTGTATCCGGTTTGATCAGACGGCCACGATAGGCGCCGCGATCACGGATTATGTACTTTTGGCGTTTTTTTATCATCACCACGTCATGTGACACGTGGCGCGACAATGTTGGATTGCGGAGACTCCGGAGATTGCGGTAACAAATCCGGCTATGACACGTGTCGACATTTTGGCCATGTTGTACAATGGCCGTACAGAAAGTACACCGGCACCTGTACTTTTCTGTACGACACACTCATTTGATTGGTGCCGTACTTCAGTAGATAGAGTTTTAGAGAGGGAATAGGACTTAGAAAATTTTGGGTGGGTAGCTGCCTCTCCCAGAGAGCACCTTGTATAAATGGCAAACTTTGGCCAGCCATAACAATCAATTTACTTGACCATTTTCAGTGATTCTTTTTGCTGCGGACTCAAGGGAGTCCAGGCTACACACGGGTGTAGTCGGTCAGAGTTTTTGTCTGCCAGGGTGGCTGTATTTCTAAGGGAAAGTCAAAGTGGGTGAATGTGTCCAAATCTCATATTCTAACTTTGCATTCTGTGGTGGAACTGAGCACACAGAAGTGTTATTTCACAGGGGTGAATCAATATTGGGGTTCTGACTGTCAAGGGGTCAGTCACTTGGGTTTATATTAACTTGGAGTCGGCACTATCTAGATTAGCTTCTTTTGGATCTGCATACTCTGAGGGCCAATGGAGGTCTCAGAGTTTCATGGTGCACGCTCCGGGGTTCGAACCCGGGTCTCCATCTTACCAAGCCCGCCCCAACTGGTCTGACGGTCACGGCTAGCATTGCGACAACTTTCAGCTGCGTTGGGCGACCCATGCAGTCGCATTTCAACGTTTATCAGCCACTATTCTACCCCGTATTGGACCGGCTTCACGTGCCAATCCAACACCCCCCCTCACGGGAAAGCCGGTCAAACCATCCGCAATCCCGCTGGCTTTGATACCATGTTAAATTTCCTAGAAATCCCAATTTCACTGTCACACTAATTTCGGTAAGTACTGAACCGAACTCAACCAAAAATAGCTTAAGTCCTGAACAGCTCTCTCTCACAGCTGAGGCATAAAGAGGACTAAAGCTTTCTAAAAACAACAAGGACCACCAACTGTATGTGGCGGTACAAACCGAGTCAGACAACGAGACTATGTGTTCCGATAAACCAAGAGTTACGTCATACAATCCTAAAATTAAGTCATGACGAGCCGCTCAGTGGACATTCGGACAGAATAGAACAATTGCACGCGTTGCGGAGGCGTATTATTTGCAAAAATGACTTGGGACATCGCGAAATATGTCAAAACATGCGACTCTTATAACAGAAATAAATCAAAATCGGGTCATCAAGGTCTGTTGCAACCTCTGCCGATACCATTTGTTCTTTAGGAAGCAATTTCGATGGACTTCATTGTTGCTCTTCCGTTGACTCGCGAAGGCTATGACCCCATCTTCGTCCTCGTGGATTATCTGACGAAAATGGCCCATTTCTTCCCCACGACAACCACAGCTACAGCTCGAGATGTGGCAGACTTATTCTTTCGGGAGATATTCCGACACCACGGACTTCTGAAGAGGATCGTCAACGACCGCGATCGAAAATTTGTGAGCCACTTTTGGAGAAGTATGTTCGAGCTGTGGGGAACACAGTTGACCATGTCTTCGGCTTATCACCCTCAGACCGATGATTAGACAAAAAGGGTAAACAAGACTTTGGAGGAGGCTTTAAGGGCTTACGTATCGGTGCACCAACAGCATTCGGTGAACCATTGGCGATTGAAGTGGCGTATAACAGTGCGGTGAACTCGTCCACTAAAACTACACCATTTTCACTCTATGGGCGACAACCCATCCTTCCCCAAAATTTATTGGTCACGGATTGCCCTACGCCCGCAGCTCTAAACTTTGCAAAAATGCTGCAAAAAAATTTGGAAAAGGCTGCGAAAACCCTCTAGCTTGCAAAGGACCGTAAAAAGTCGCTGGTAGATGTTCACCGGAAAGACATCGTCTTTCGTGTGGGTGATAAGGTCCGCCTTAATATGGCAAATATGTCATCACCGGGTGCCCTCTTCAAGAAATTGGCACCGAGATTTTCGCGTCCATTCACTGTTCTTTCAAAGGTGGGAGAGGTGGCCTATAAATTAAAAATTCCGAAGCAATGGCATATTCACAATGTTTTCTATGTTTCCCTACTTAAGCCGTTTTGCGACCCCGATTCGATTTTTCCTAATCAACGCCCGCATACCCCATTACCGCCCATTCAGATACCTCGGACGAGTACGAGGTAGAGGAGATCTTTTAATAGCGTCGCCTTCGAAATTCTAACTCCACACAATATTTGGTGCGTTGGAAGGGCTACGGAGTTGAAAACGATTCTTGGGTGGACGAGAGAAATCTGCATTCATCCCATTTGCTACGCCAATTTACGCAGAGTGCGGACACTCAGCTTAACCAGAGGGGCAATCGCAAAGGACGCGATAAAGGAACGAATCGCAATGTCGCAACCATCGCAATCACCTTGGGGACTCAACGAAGGAACGCTGCGGCAATAATGACGAACCAGAACACAGTGCTTGCGCTGCCACCAAAGCGAAGCATAGCAGCGGTGTCGTCAGAAAATCGCAGCCCCACTGCTGCGTTGATAAGAAATCGCAACAGCGCAATTGTGCATCACAACATTGGTGACGACGAACCCGCGGTTTTGTCTGAGCCGCGCAATTTAAGAAATGTTGGACGCGGCGATACCCTCGCACGCTGCGACGTTTGGAAAATTCCAACAATGAAACCCTCAACCCTCGCGGATAAAGCCGCCATCACCCTTCGTGACCAACCTAGTCGAAGCAGTTTGAAGAGCGTCTCGTTCTGCAAAGTCAGTTTACCTTCACTACTCGAATTACTTCAATTATCCTGCACAACAGCATCCATGGCGTCATCATCCTCTCCACCACCGAAAAGGAGGAGACTTGTACGGGAAGGGCAAGAGGATATAGCCAGCCCGGATAGATTGTTAGTGGCGGCGGAGGTCATGGTTGAGGCGAACAGGAGGAGGGAGGTAGGGGCAGAGCTGGAATTGGAAGAGACAGCTAGTAGCGAGGCAGGAACAGCGGAGACCAGTGGAGGAGAAGGGACAAAAAATTTGCAAGACCCCGAGTATAATCCACTCCAAGAGGAGGATCAAGAGGATGAAGAAGACCATGAACTCTCGGACGCGGATGAGCCGGAACGGGAACCGACACCCGAACAGATTGAAGAGCGTGCCTCGGATCTGGAGGTGATGAGGGATCCTAATAAAGAGAGCACCGCAGACGACCAGTCCTCGGAGAGTTTAGAAAGAGGGTCGAGGCAGAGTATCTCAGCGGGGATGACGTATTTGTTCTACAACGGGAAGAAGGGGAGACGGACGAGGAAAGTGAAAAAGGGGAAGAAATTCCCGACTACCACTTTCCACTGCCTATTGACCCCAAACATCCATACCTCCACTTCAGTTTTGCCAAACGCTTCTATTGGGATCCTTTGGATTGGCCAGCAGCGTGGCGCACAGGAAAACCTAGGGATCCTCTTAATATTCCCGCCAACGTGCCGTCCCACCCGGCCTGGAATTTCATGAGGACAAAAGACTTAGGGAATAACCATAAGGGTTATGTGCAGTTAAACCCTTATGCCCTATCATTTGTGGAAGTGGTAAAGGACCACTATCGGTACCGGGTGGATGTTCCGGGGTTGCTGCGCCAATATCACCGATGGGGTGTCCGTCTTCACGACATCATTTCTCCGGCGGAGGTCACACCTGAGGTACGGGCACACAAGCTGGCACGGAAGAACGCTCTGCAGCAGGCCCGAGTTACTAAGAAACATGTATCCTTCAAATTGAGGAAGGTATCTCGGTGGGAACCGGCGGATGAGGGTATAGATGGAGAAAACAAATCGAAGCACCCAAAGCACCTACACCGGCGGTCATTCCGCCGCAACCCGAAGCACCAGCGACTGCACTCGAGATACGCGAGGACCATGTTCGGGAGCGGATCACTTGAAGACGCTTGGCAGCGACGGACCATCACATTACGTTGTTGGAGACTCGATGTGAGCAGCTCCAAAGTCAATTGGACACGCTACGACAAGAATTCGAAGAGTACCGTGAGGAGACATGCGAGGTACTCCAGCAACTTCAGTTACCTTGAGTAAGTGAGGTTCAGCGGGACGCTAAATCCTTATTAGGAGGCAGTGTAACAGGGTTACAGAGAATTGTACACTATTATTACGGACAAGGCTGCTGTAGTTCCGGTTTCAGAGCAGCGCAGCTGCGACGACAGAGTAGTGCAGCATAGCAACGTAGCAACTTAGTATTGTAACATAGCAACGCAGCGTGGTAGTATAGCAACGCCGCAGAATGTTGATTTGACTGCATTGTTCTAGAAGATAGTTGGATAGATCGTGGTTGACCGAGAAGGTCCACGTGTACATAAAGATAGTACCTAGTTGACTAGCAGCTGATTGGTTTAAATAGTGTAGTAAACCTAGTCAACAGAAAACTCTTTTTAATCGACCTTCACAGCAAGCTTTCAACTTGTAATCTTCTTCCGAATAATAAAGCTCAACCTTTATCCGTGTGTGCTGTGTACTCTTGCTATTGCTACGAGGAGATCTTTATAGTCTTTCCGCTTTGCATTGGGGTGTGTTGTGGTTTACCTTGTCCCTTGTTACAACAATCATCCACCATTTCATTATCATTAAACTGAACGCCTTCTACTACACGAAGCTTCTTCATTTCCCTCAACCTATCAAAGTGCACATGCCCTAACTGCTTATGCCAAATCATCAACTTTGGGACACCAACATCATCAACATTATTATTTCCATTACTTAGGTTAAGCCTAAACATTCCTTTGCTACCATTATCTGCAGTGAAGTAAACTTCATCCCCATACTTAGCTATAAAGACTCCCTTTCTAGTCAAGGTATCAAACTCTTTGTCATCTAACACAGATGTTGAGACAAGATTTTTACTCAACTGAGGTCAATAGAGCACATCTAAAAAAGTGAGTATAGTAGCCTTACCCTCCACTAAGACTTTCAGATCTAGTGATCCCACTACATCCGTAGTAACCACTCTCTCATCCCCATGCTCTATTTCTACAGTAGGGATTTTCCTTAGCTTAGTGAAGAGGTCCTTGTCACAACACATGCATGGATGCACGTGATTTGATAATCTATCTTTCTTGTAGAGGTTCCCGAATTGCTCCAAAAGCACACTTCTGTCTCCGAGGGATCTCCTTCTCCTCCAGACTCTCGTCAAGAAGAAGCTCCCCGTCTTGCTCAGAGGACTTGTCCTCGATTTCTCTTGACACTTTTGTGACCACAAGTGCCTTTTTCTTCCCTTTAGAAGAACCCCCTCCAAAGTTCTCTTGGAGCCTTAACTCCAACAGCTTGACACAATCACTGATAAAGTGTCTCGACTTTTTAAAAAAATGGCAAAGGCCATATAGGGGCCTTGGTCCTCGAGGCTGAACTCTTTCTCCTTTGTATGGCTTTTTCGAGTCCTGTCTCCACCTGTCCACTCCGGCGACTAGAGCTTGAACGCTCTTTCCTCCTTTTCTGGTCTCAATAGTGTTTTCCTGCACAAGTATCATGCAGACCACTGTATTCCATTTCCATGAACTATCAGTCATTTCGTGTACTCGGTACACTATGTTCTCATACTCGTCGGGTAACTTCATGATGAGAGTGTTAATTTTCATTTTTATCGTACTCGTTCATCCGGCACTCTCCATCTCAATATACAAACAAGAAAGATCATTACAATAGTCTAACATCTTTCCCCCTTTGTAAGTATAATTTCCTAACTTGTGCTTGGTCAACTGGAGATCCTGAATCGTACCAGCTCTATAGATCTATGTCAAACTCACCCACAACTCCTCGGCCTTGTAAACCTGAAGATGGGGAGTTTCCAAAGCTTGAGTGAGGTGTCTTAGAATGAAGTTCCTGGCAGCCATGTTGGTGTCTTCCCACAATTTAGTGTCGGTCTCCACGGTCTTCACGATCGCCGCTCCGAGTGTCGTGGGAATAAGAGCAATAGGAGTAAGAGGTGTCTCCTTTTCTTTCCCTTTTTTGGACACACTGCTCTCCCCATCATTTGCCTCCTCTGGTGCAATAGATGTTGCTACAGAAAACCTTATTCCACCAAACCCTGGTGGGGTTTCTTGAGAGGGACGTTTCACTTGTCCACTAACTGAATTTCTATGGGCTCCATTGCCACACAGAATTCGCAGGTCCAAAAGAAGCTAATCTAGATAGTGCCAACTCCAAGTTTATATATACCCAAATAATTGACCCTTTGACAATCAAAACCCGAATATAGCTTCACCCTTGTGTAATAACACTTTCTGTGTGCTCAATTCCACCACAAAATGCAAAGGTAGAATATGAGATTTGGACACATTCACCCACTTTGACTTTCCCTAAAATATGCAGCCACCTAGGCAGGCAAACACTTTAACCGACTACACCCCTGTGTAGCTTGGACTCCCTTGAGTCCATAGCAAGAAGAATCACTGAAATTGGTCAACTGGGTTAATAGTTATGGCTAGGCAAAGTGTGCCTTTTGTACAGATGCTCTCTGGAAGAGAGAGGTGGCTACCTACCTGAAATATTCTAAGTCCTAAACCCCTCTCTAAACCCTCTATTACTGAGGTACGGACAAATCATATTACTGTATAGTACATAAAGGTACAAGTGCCGCTGTACCTTTTGTACGGCCATTGTACGACATGGCTAAAAAAGTCAACACATGTCCTATCCGGATTCCCTCTTATAATCCTCAGAATTCCTACTTCCAAATCTTATCCCTCCACGTGGCGCCAGGTCATGCCACGTCAAAAAAACGGTACCGTACAGGAAAGTACAGGTGTCAGAGTACTTTTTGTACGAAGAGTGTACGATATTGCTATAATGTGACATTTGTCACATTTGGATTTGTTGTGTTCTATTCCGGAGATTGCGCAACCTGTACGATGTCACCACGTGTCATCCGGAGTGGTGACATCCGCAAACCGCCAAATTATCCTTTCGCTTAGTCGGCGCTAATCACGGCCGTTCGATTTATTTCGGTATTTCATACTGACCGTCGAAACAAATGTCCGTACTATTTGTTTCCTCCAGTTCTTAAATGTAGAATTGTTTCTATGCCATATAAACCGCAATCCGGTTAAATGGAAAACGCTACTAAATACTATTTAAATATCTACCAAACCCATTACGTCCTACCACTAGTCCTAGACTAAACGGATAAGGCTAACGGCTACTGGTTACTTGACGGACGGTAAGTACCAGGATCAATTCCTGGGTCCGTCAAATACCTTTTTGGTAAGTCTACCAAATCTACACCCTTTCTCCATAAAAAGCCTAAGCAGCCATGGCGCTAGTTCCCTGTCCAGCCTTTAGTGACTACAACAAGTGTGGGGGCTTGGAGAAGGGAGTAAGAGGCAGACTGCCTCTGCTCTTTTTCCTATACTAAAACAGACCTAGAAAATACTCAAATATCAACACTAACAATACCCCAGTATCGTTTTTCACACAAAGCCCTTGTCATCATGGCTTCCCAATAGATAAACCTTGATCCATTAAAGGTGGGCACCCTAGAGGGTAAGCCCATAACCTGCAATTTTGTGTCCTCCATTGGACTACAAAATTCAGGAAGCCTCTACATAGATGTTAACTAACCCACTTTCAATGGCAACCACTGCCGCCTTAGCAAACAAGTTGATAATCTGACTGCACCTCTGTGCAGCCTGGACTCCCCTAAGTCTGTAGGAAAAGAATCTCTGAAAAACGCCCAACCAGGCGATAAGTTATAGGGTGGCAAAGATGCCAATATATACAAACTCTAAAAGAGAGAGAAGACCATCTAACAAATTTTTCTAAGACCTAGTTCCCTCTCATAGCCCTTATCTACTAACTGAACGAACCAATCAGAACACTCTACAGTACAAGAAAGTACTAGTGTCGATGTACTTTTTCTACGGCCTTTGTACGACAAGGCCATTAAGCGGACGCGTGTCCACTTTTCAGTCGTCCGTACGTTCCTCGGAATTCCCGCGACCGAATGTTATCTCTCCACGTGGCGCTAGGTCATGCCACGTCACAAAATGCCAAAGTGACCATTCCGGGATCTCGGCGATGATGTGTGCCGTTGGATAGAATTGAGTTTTTAATCTCAACCATGAAAACAAATGTCTGATTAATTTGTTTCGTGCGGAATCATATCCTAACTGTATTTAACTCTTTCCATCTATCTATGTTTGTATTGTCGTTAATCGGAATAGCTACCGTAACACTGTTTAAATATTTATCAAACCATATACACTCTAGCGAACTTATACGACATACTGGTTAGAGCAAACGGTTACGCTATACTCTACCGGTCGGAGGTTCGAGTCTTGCCGGACTCAACATTTTGTTGAGAGTGACTTAGGTCACTCTAGTACTGCACAGGTGGAGCTGAGGCAGCCATGGCTCCACTACCTTCTCTCTCTCTTTCAGTGACTACAACAAGTATGGGGGATGGAGAGAGAGGTGGAGGCAGACTGCTTTCGCTCTCTTTTCTATTCATCTATTTAGACCTAGAAAATACTTAGATTAAATCTTTCTAGTTGTTTTCAACACTTTCGACAACACCGTTTTGTTCTGGGTTATTTGGGACAGTCTTTTGATGCTGCATGCTCTCATCTTTTACAAAGTCATCAAACTGATTAGATGTGTACTCCCCCCCCATTATCACTTCTTATTCTTTTAATAGAGTCTCATGAAGCTTTTCATTTTAGGCTTTATACTCTTTGAAGTATGTTGGTGCTTCGAACTTAGATTTGAGAAATTACACTCTTGAGTACCTAGACAAATCATCAGTTATGGTGAGCATGAATCTTTTCCCTCCCACTGATGGCACTCTGGTTGGCCCCCAAATATGTGTTTGTACCAAATCTAAGACATTTTCCCCTTTATATGTAGCTGATTTTGGGAAGGGCAATCAATGAGCCTTACCTTGGGCACATCCACCACAATCTCTCATCATTTGATTATCTTTAAACTGAATTCCCTCCACTACTTTCAGTCTTTTAATTTCTATCAATCTGTCTAGATGCACATGACCCAAACGCTTATGCCATATCATCAGATCAGGAACACCAACATAATAAGATTTCCTTTTTTTATTAATCTGGTTGAGCGTTAATATCCCTTGGCTACCCTTTTCAGTTGTAAAGTAGACCTCAACATCATACTTAGCTGTAAAGACACCCTTCCTAGTATAGGTCTCAAAATCTTTGTCATCCAAAACAGAGGGTGAGATAAGATTCTTACTCAACTAAGGTATGTAAAATACGTATAAAAACGTAACTATAGGCATATCACCTTCCACCAGTACTTTCAGATCTACCAATACCACTAGTTTTGTAATGACTACTCTCCCATACCCATACTGTATCTCTACGGTGGGAATCATTCTTAGTTTTGTAAATAACTGCTTTTCTCGACACGTATGCATTAAAGCACCCGAGTCTATGATCCAACCTTCTTCCAGAGCTTCTCGGACATCTCTGATTACGCACTTCTACTTTCGTGGGATCTTCGTCTCCTTCAACTTCTCATTGATAAGAAGTTCTCCATCCTTATCATCCAAAGCCTCCTCTTCTCCTAACTCCCCTTTCACTTCTGTTGTCACAAGTGCCTTTTTCTTGCCTCCTTAAGATCCACCAGTTTGACTCTCCTTGAGCCTCAACTCCGTTAACTTGGTGCACTCCGCCATCTAGTGACCAGGTTTCTTCCAGAAGTGACAAAGTCTTTTTGGGGTTCTCGCTCTTGCGGGCTGATTTCCCCCTCCGCCAAAACTTCCATAAGTTTTCTTATGGTCGTTGCATCGATCTATCCCGGAGGCCAAGGCTTGTACACTTTTTCCTCCTCTCCGCATCTCAATGGTGTTTTTTTGGACAAGAATCATTGTGACAACTGAGTTCTAAATCCACAGGTTGTCGTCAAGATCTGTTGTTCTTTGGTCCAAAATAGACCGCAGAAGCCACCTAAACTATCAAACAACATGTTAAGCAAAGTTATGCTAATGAACAATCATTTGAAATGCACCCTCCATTTAACATACATGCATACACAGATGGAATCGTTCATCCGCACACAGGCGGAGCAATCATCTGTATACAGACGGAGCAAGCATGCATAGACAGATGCATGAATAACATTTAGGGTTACATGAAAATCACAAGAAACCCTAAGACAAATGCATAAATAATGCATATCAAACAAATATAAAATTAACACATATAAATAATAATAAATGAATGCATCACATATAAACAAAAGTATAACCAGATGATAAATGTATCATTTAAATACATGACCTAATCGGCAACCCTAAAAGTCTACATCTTTGGTCCCTACTTTTCATGCTAAGCATAGATGATTCATTCCTAACAAAGCTCATTCCTATATATACACTTGTGAGCTCTCAACGAATCACTAAGTGTCAAAATAAACAACATACATTACGTAACTGTCATCAAGTCCTATTTAACCATAATAGCCCATCACTAATAATAAATTAATCGTAAGCGTACACTTGAAAGTCAAGCAATCGTAAGCGTACACTTTTCTGCAAATAGGACACATAAAGACACATAAATTAAACTATCGAAACCTTAAATGATCACGTAAATAAAACATGTCATAATCAACACTAATTTATAATACACATAAGACAAACCAATGTTGTTCCAAATATTTACAGGTACACAAATTCTTATGCTGAGTCATGGCGAATAAATCAACAATACTTCGAGAATCTCGTCAAAGCATCCGGGACGTCCAAAAAATAAATATCGTATGATTGAGGCGATTTCGCGTCCCCACTTTTCAAAAATAACAGCGGACTTTGTCCGCCGTCCATAGCTCTTAATTGGAACCCTTGATGTTGCGCCACGTGGTCCAAAAGTCTACTTGACGAAACCACGTCAAACCATCCGAAATTGTTCGTACCGCAATTTTGTTCCTCGTCATAAATGCGCCTATCAAAAATAAGTACACCTGTCCCAAAAAGATTCTATGTACCGGCGGCGTCCTTTTCTATATATCCCACCTAACGCATTATGTTCTTTACGTGCGACGTACCATTTCATCTTCGTCGATTATCTCACGTCGGATCGCTTCGCGATCCACCGTCCATTTCCTATCACATTTCGCGCCACTCAATTACTTCATTAATTTTACTCGTACATTTAATTCCCCAATCCGCAAATCCTTTCGAACCTCCACAGTATATCAAGTCATTACATACGCACGCAAACATACGCACGCACGTGCGAAATTTAATCTTCTAAAAACAACAAGATCCTCTTCTCGGTTAACCACGTTTTCATAATCATCTGGTAATTTCAAGATCAAAGTGTTGACTTTTGCATTCATGGTTCCCATCCAACTGTTACTTTCCAACTCCATATACAAGGTGGCTAGATCGGTGCAGTAGTCTATCATCTTTCCCCCTTTGTAAGAGTATGCATTTAGTTTTTGCTCGGCGAGTTGTTGCTCTTGAATAGTTCCACTTTGGTAAATATCTACTAGAGCTGCCCACAAATCCGCAGCCGCAACTATATGAAGATAAGAGGTTGCCAAACTATGAGTGAGATGTCTCAGGATGAGTGTCCTGCCGCCATATTGTTCTATTCCCATTTAAGAGTATCATTGTACTTAGTCTTCAGAACAAATATCTTTATCGCCGCAGCAATAAAAGTAACGGGCTCGTTCCCTTTATCATTTTCTCCCTCCGAAAAAATACTTTCCCTTCATTTGCTTCGTTTATTCGACCAAAAGTTATTCCAGTGAATCTGACTCCTTCAAACCCTGGAGGAATCCCCGAGGATCGAGGTCTCACTCGTCCACTTACTATCCCCCAATACCGCTTCTCACACAAAGCATCAGTCATCATCGTTTTCCAATAGATGAATCCTGTTCTATTGAAAATGGGCACCCTAGATGGTGGGCCCATAACCTGTAATTCTGCGTCCCCCATTAGATCACAAAATTTTCCTTTGTATATGAAGCCTCTGCAAAATTTTCAATGGTCTTCTTTGTGTATGAATCACTACCACCTTGGCAAACCAATTATATCAACTACAACACCCTTGTGTAGTCTAGACTCTCTTGATCCCACAGGAGAAGAAATTTGTGAAAACGCCCAAACAGGCGATTAATTATAAAGCGGCAAAATGCCTATTTGTACATAATTATTCTGAGAGAGAGGCGGCTACCTACAAAATTGCTAAGTCTTAAACTCCACTCTAAACCCCTATCTACTGTTTGTACAGCACCCATCACAAGACTGTATCGTAGAAGAAGGTACAGGTCTCGTGGTACCTTTGGTACGGTTAAGGTACGGCATAGCCGTGGGGAGGACGCTTGTCATGCTTAGACTCGTCTTGATGTTCCCCGGAAATTCTTCTTTCTACTGATGTCGCGCCATGTGTCATCCAATGACGCATTGTCCATAAACCGCCAAAACGACTATTCCTTGATGTCGGTTTGATTGATAGCCGTCCGATCTAAATTGAAGTTAAATGTTCATCGTTCAAATGAATGTTTGATCAATATGTTTAGTGGGATACCAGCGTGCATAAGATATTTATACTGTTTATATGTGAAATTTCCCGTAAGTCTTGTTAATTAGTTTGGTCTGCGTGTTCATCTTTAATTAGCTATCGAATCCTATATATCCTAGCACAAGTCTTAGACTATAGGACAAGGCTGCCGGCTATTCCGGCAAACCATAAGGACCAGGATCAATTCCTAGCAGGTCTGTTTCTTTTTGGTACAGTCTACTAGGAGTGTCCTCTGTCCTCTCTGGCTCTTTAGGCAGCCATGGATCTCTCTCTCTTTGTGTGTGGTCATCAGTGACTACAAGTATGGAGACCAAACAGAGAGAAGTTAGAGCATAGCTAAAACCTTTTTATTTTGTTCATTTAAAAATGATCAGAGATAATACAAAAACAACCTAGAAAAATACCAATCAGAAATACACATATTGCAACATACAAAAGCGAAGGGAAGAGCCTAATGAAAAGGAAAAAAATTGTCCTCTACTTTAGGGACGGTTGAGGCTAGAATATGAACATCATTTGCTATAAAACGGGTAGTGATTGCGAGCGCCACCAAAGCCCAACTACCCAAAAAAGTCAACCCACTAGGATCAAACCTAAGCCCCCATTGGAAATTGGAAAGCTAGCCTAACGCAGTGCAAATGAGCCCTCTGGCCAATCAAAAATCCCATGCCCAACAAGATGATGGAGGACACTAAAAAATTTATCGTCGAACTCCTTTAGAGAGGAAAAAAATTAAGCGGTTGGTGGTAATGTCCGAGCGAGGTAGAGGACGTTGAGCAAAACAACGAGTGCGGATTTGAAATGCCACTTGGGAGTCGGAGAGCTTAGGAAGGTAATGAGAGTGCGAGAGGTCCTCCAACAAAGCATTAGTGACAACTTGGTTCACAAAAGATAGGGCACCGATACGAAAAACCTAAAACTTTAATACCATCCATCGGAGATGCAATTCAAAAACCCATAGGAACGGGAAGTCTAAAGGCAAGCCTTGCGGGCACCAAGCCACACATTTAGACGGCTTAACTGACAAACTAATCCGATGAAGTTTCTCCGCAAAATGGGAAAATAGAGATAAAACTTGGTTACGAGGGCCCACAATATGAGTATCATTCGCGATGAAAGGGAATAAACAAACAGGGGAAGTCGTAGCACAGTCACGTAAAGCTTGAAGGTTAGCTAATGCAAAAAAGGGAGCCCCCAAAGGATCACCTTGGCGAGTGCAAGCCAGAGACTCCAAGGTGGCAACCTTACCAAAGGGACCACCTAGAGAAAAGATGAGGGAGCTCGAGCGAGAATAAAATGCACAAACAAAATGGAAAATTTGGTAGATAGGAGATGGAGCATGCCTTAATTCTCAGAAGATAACATTACGGTTGACAGTTGAACCTCTGAGACCTCCATAAGTCCTCAAAGTGGACAGCTTCCAAGAAGCCTCTAGGAAAACCTTGACCCCTTTGTGTTTCAGCAAGAACAACTGCCACCCTAGTAGACAAAAACTCTAACCAACTTCACCCGTGTGAAGGCAAGACTCCCCTGAGTCGATAGCAAAAAGAATCTTTGAATTTGCTCCCCTGAGCAGTAAGTTATGGAGGGTCAAAGTTGACCTTTTGTACTTAGCTCTCTGGGAGAGAGGGTCCTATCTCCTAATTTTTCTAAGTTCTATCTCTCTCACAGACTCTATCTACTGATGTACGGAGCCAATCAGATTACTCCTCCGTACATAAAAGTACTGCTGCAAGTGTACTTTCTATACGAACATTGTACGACATGCCTTAAATGTCGACACGTGGTATATCCGGATTCGCTCCCTTAATCCTCGGAGATGTCGCGATCCAATGTCATTCCGCCACGTGTCATCCGATGTGGCGATGATCAAAAACCGCCGAAATTCTCTTTCGCGATCTCGGCGTTTAATTTCGGCCGTCCGATTAAATTCACATTTAATCGTAGCCATAATAAATACATGCGCGGTATTCATTTCGCTAAAGAAATAAATGCGCGGTATTCGTTTCTTATCCATACCGTAATCCGTACTTTTACATTAATGGATCTATGTCTCGCGTAAAATATTTTAGTTAAATGAACTATCCTACGTATTAATGTTTAATTAATTATCAAACACTACACTACGTAACACTATCTCTAGACTTAACGGTTAAAGCTACCGGCTACTGACTTTTTACCGGCAGGCAAGTTCCAGGATCAAATCTTGGAGGTGTCACATATAATTTTAGTAAATAAACCCCTACTAATATTTATATCCCGTAAACCTCTGGATAGCCTAGGTAGCCATGGCTCTAGCTTCCTCTCCAATTTCTCAGTGACTGCGACAAGTTTGAGAGTTGGAGAGAGAAGTTAGAGGTAGACTGCCACAACTTCTTTCTATATTTCTATTAAGACCTAGAAAATACTTAAAAAGACCATAAATTTCTACACTCCCCTTATTTTCTAGTCAATCTTTAATTTCAGACCACACATCTCTTTGCTGAAAATTAGCTTAAGGGAAGGCACAAGTTTGGTCATCATATCTGAGGAGGCAGAGGAACGATTCCCTCTGGTGGTCCCTTAGGTGGAGAATCAAACATGGAGGCCCTTTGGACTTCTTCCTCGGGTCGGGGAGAACCCCCCCCAGGTGCTAACCCTTCCTGATACCTTTCTCTTTGGGGGTGAGGCCGGAGGTTCCCTATCCTGAGCCTCTCCTCCCCCTAAATGATGATGACAATTAGAAAAGGAAAGTTAATATAGAATGGAAATCCTAACTCCCTTCCACAAAGAGATGGTCCAACGTCAAAGCTCCTACCTCCTCTAATCAGAGTAGAGAGGTCAGCTTTTCAGTATTGTGCTGATTTGCTGGAAGTCAAACAAAT
>JBBHKE010003237.1:93877-180850 GCA_037447655.1 Zygnema cylindricum
GAGAGAGAGAGAGAGAGAGAGGTGAGAAAGGGGAGAAAGGGAGGGAGAGAAAGAAGGAGAGAGTGAGGGAGAGATAGCGATAAGGGGAGGGAGGTAGAGAAAGAAGAAAACCTATTAACAGCAAAAGCGCTGTAAAGCGCTTCGCAGTATGGTTGAACATAAAGAAACTGCGCTAAACAGCGCAGTAGTATGTTTTTTATGCTACAGCAAAGCGCTGCCATGAAAACTACAGGCGCTTGCTTTGTATGATAAAGCAAAGCGTAGTGAACAAACAAAGGACGCGTCCACAAAGTTAAACGCACGTCCACACAAGCACTTCGCTGTGCACAAATTCAGTTGCAAACCTCAAACAACAAAACTTAAACGACATCGTATTTTTTGTATGATGACGCGACAAATCGCGTCAAAGAAATACAAGTTGGTATGACGCTTCGCGAAATGTCGCGAAAACGACAATTATCCAAAAGAAGAAAGAGATGGAGGGAGGGGAATAGCGATAGAGAGGGAGTGAGAGAGGAAGAAAGAGAGGGAGGGAAAGAGGGGAAAGAGTGGAGAGAGAGAGAGAGAGAGAGAGAGAGAGAGAGAGAGAGAGAGAGTTACACTATAGACTCATTGAGCCATCCTCCGTATTTTCGGTGGAGAGGGAGTGGGAGGTCCCAATGGAAAAGAGTTACTACTGGCTGGATTCCTGATAACCCAAAAAATTAATAATGAAAAAAATAATTAAAAAAATGAATATAAACTAAAATTAATAACAATATTTAATGACTTAAAATTAGAGAGATATGAAGAGAAATGATAATCAATTCATAAAATTAGAGGAATATTAAGAAAAATAATAATAAAAATGAATTAAATACGAGGAGTATTAAGAAAAAAAATAATCAATTTATTTTATATAAAGAAAAATAATAATCAATTAATAAAATTCGCGAGATATTACGAATAATAATAATCAAGATAATAAATTAGAGAAATATTAAGAAGGAAAATGATCAATTGATTGAACTAGCGAAAAATTAAAAATAAAAATAATCAATAAACTAAAATAACGAATTATCGATAATTATACATAAGTCTAAACAAATATAGATAAGTGTAAACAAGACAAAATGAGTATATATAAGTATAGATAAACATATATAAATAAAAATTAAAATATAAATATATATATAAAAACAATATATAAATAAATATAATAAGTAAAGATTAGTATCGATCAATATAAATATATACATGATTAAATAAGATGAATACAAGTATAAAAGTATATAAATAAATATGATAAATATAACTAATTATTGACAAGTATAAATAGCTGTAGATAAGTACAAAAGAGTATATAAATGAGCAATAAAATAATAAAAAAGCATATAATAACATTTACAATATGTATAAACATATACAAATAAAAATAAACATACATACAAGGGAAAAAAATGAAAAAGTAAAACAAAACAAAAAAAGAGAAACAAATAAAATAAATAAATATGAAAATGTATCACCAAATGTAAATATACACAAAAAAAAAATATACATTATTTAAATAAATAATACATCTAAAACAAAGAAAAAACAATAAATATCCTCTTTTAAGAAAGTACCGCTGTGCAGTTTTCTTTCCCTTTTGTGGTTGGATTTTTCTTTTTGTTATTTTGTCTTTTTTTTTTTTTTTTACCTTTTTTCTGAAAAGGTATCAAATGATATGATTATAATAACTGTTTTTTTTCTCCAAAAGGCGCCAATTATGATTATAATAATTGACTCCCTCCATATTCACTTCTCCCTCTCCATCTACCCGAAAAAAAAAGAGGGAGAAAAGAGACGAAAGGATAAGGGAAAAAGAAAACAAAAAGGAAGAAAGGAGAGAGAAGGAAAGGACAAAAAGCAAAAAAATAAAATGAAAGGAGAAAAAAGGAAAGAGAAAAAAAAAGGAAATGATGGGGAAAAAGGAAAAAAAAGGGAAAAACAAAAAGAAGAAAAAGGAAATGGAAAAAAAAGGAAATGAGAGAAAATATCTGAATCTCCAAGGAAACACTGAATAAATAAATAAAATATATATAGTATATATAGTTACTGGAAAAATGCAACAAAAAATAAAAAGGTTTCCAGCAAAAACCAAAGTAAATAATACCCTCTCCCTCCCCCTCCTCCTCCCCTCCCCCCTCCCCAAAAAAAAAAATGGAAACGACAAAACTCATCAACCCAAAAAAAAAAAACCAATTCACAGAAAGAAATAACAAACTAAAAACAGAATCGGATAAAAAAAACAAACAAAAAGACAAAAAAAAAAAACGGAAAATAACGGAAACTGACTGACATGGAAACGGTGAAACTGGTCCACCGCCACATCACCGGTTTTTCCGTCGGCTATAACTCCTGTGACACATGTCGCACAAAAGACAAAAAAGTACCACATTTTCAGATTTCAAAAAAGAAAAAAAGAGAAAAGAGAAAAGAAAAAAGGGAAAAGAAAAAAGAAAAAATGAGAAAAGAAAAAAGAGAAAAAGAAAAAAACAAAAAGAAAAAAACAAAAAGAAAAAGAAAAAACAAAAAAAAAGTACATACACATCCATCTCAAAGCATTTGAACAAGTTCTAAATAGTTAATGTACATAAAGATACATAGAGAGAGAGGGAGAGAAAGAGAGAGAGAGAGAGAGAGAGAGGGAGATATAGAGAGAAAGAGAGAAAGAGAGAGAGAGGAAGAGAAAGTGAGATAGATAGGGACAGAGAGAGACAGAGAGAGAGAGAGAGGGAAAGAGAGAGAGAGAGAGAGAGGGACCACCAAAAGGGAGAGACCGCCTCAATGCTCCATGCCAACACTACATCATACACACACATACATATGCATACATATACATACATAAATATTATACATGCATATGTATATATATGTGTATATATATATGCATATATACATGCATATGTATATATATATATGCATATATATATATATATATATTACACACATACATATACACATACACACATATATACACATATATATACACACACACATACACACACACATATATATTACACATTAATAATACATATATATATATATAGACACATATATATACAGACACACATATATACATATATCAACAATATACATATATATATATTACATACATACATGTGCATATATAAAGTGGGGAGGGAGGGGGGAGACTGAGACAGATAGATACACCCACACTGTACTTCCAAAATATAACATTATTCCCTCTCCCTCCGGCTCTCCACCCCTCCGCCTCTGAACTCCTCACCTCCCCTTTACCTAAGTATCTGACTATTTCATCCCATATGCTTTCTCCTCTCCCTCCCTCTCTCACCGCCTCCACCTGCCCGAAAGTAAAAAACGTTTTTACTAGCTTAGTTTAAAAAAAAAATAATAATAACAAAGAGGTAAATTGAAAAAAAAAAAAAAAAAAAAAAAAAAAAAAAAAAAAAAAAAATGAAGAAAAAAAAAAAAACAACGAAAACAAAGAACCAAAAAACAAAAAAAAAGACAAAAAACAAAGAAAATACCCAACAAAAAAATTTATAATTAAATAAATAAAAAAAACTAAAAATGAAAAATTAATAAAAAAAATAAAAATAAAATACTTGATAAGCGGAAGTTGCCGACCCCCAAATAAAATTTTCGGGAAATTGGTTTTTAGAAATGGACCAATCAGAAGCCTCCGTTCCCGAATCCTCCGAAAAACAGAAACGGACAAAAAAACTGAAAAAGAAAAAAACTGAGAAACATGGAAACGGAAAAACCGAAAAACGGAAAACCATGACAAAAAAACGTTTCTCCAGCTTTTTGAATAAAGAAAAGGGATCCATATTTAAAGTTTCTTTTTTTTTTTCTTCTCTTTATGAATCTTAAACATCTGACGTCTGATCCGGATCCCTCCCAACGACGGTCTTGATCTGATCCGCCCTCTCTCTCTCCCTCTCACTCTCTCCCTTCTCCTCTCCTGTATCAACTCTTAAGTTTTTTGAATAAAATATCATATTTTTAACGATTTCAATTCCGTACGATTTCGATTCCGTACGACATCAATTCCGTACGACTTTTTTTCAAACCTTAAAAATGGCTCCAAATATTGAAAGCTCCAAAAAAAAAAAAAATTATAAAGGAAAAAAAAACAAGTGACGTTTCTTGGATATGGATTTTTGTTTTTTACAGATCGATTTTTCCAACGCGAAAAAAAAATAAAAAAAATAATAATAATAATAAATAAAATAATAAATAAAAATAAAATAAATAAAATAAAACAACAAATTAAACGAGAGAGAAAAAAAAAAAAAAAAAAAAACGCGAGGATGGGCAGAAAAAAAAAGTTCAAAGTTTTGTCTTTTTTTCGTAGATCGACCGTACAGTTTTTCTTTTCGGGCAGCTCAAAAATAATAAACGAAAACCTTAGAAGTTGAAAATATAGTTCAAAAGTAGGTGACCGTACGCCCATACAATATGCCTATTGTATGCAAAACATAGTTGTTCAAATCGCGCGATTTTTTCCTTTTTCCCGATTAAAACGTATAGTTCGTGACTTTTGAATAAATCGAAAAAAAACGCGATGTACTTTCTGTCCGGTAAACTGAACGGATAATTTACGGAAACTGTACGGTATGTACATTAAGTGTATGGTTTTGTACCCAAAAAGGAAGGAATTTGACTAAAAGATACGTTGCACTTCGTAGTACTTTCTGTCTGGTAAACTTAACAGCTATTTAACGGGAAACGTACGGAACTGTACCAATATTGTACGGGATGTGACGAAAAAAGACGGGAACTGTACGGAAAATGTACAAACTGCGGGATATGTAAAATTTATTTTTGTTTACATGTACGAAATAGTACGGACGAAAATTCATTAACGATTTTTACGATTTTTTCAAAAGGTTCAATGCGTTTGTTACGTATAATTCGTGGCGATTAAATCATTCGCACTAAACGCCGTGAACAACTATGATGCAAAACCATAGTTGTTCAAAACGTATTTTACACACGTTTCGAACGCGCGTACAATACGTAGAAACTGGAGAGTCGATTTGAAAAAAACGTTAATGAATTTTTTCCGTACAAATCCGTACATTTTTAAAAAATTTAATTGAACATGTACCGCAGTTTGTACGCTTTCCGTTAAATGAGCGGTGAAAAACATTATTGAACGCCCGTACAAAATTTGAACTCACGGCGTTCAAATAGTGTGACGCCGCAAAGTCTCTTTTTGAAAATTATTTGTAGACGTCACATTATTTTCCCGTACAATCCATGTACATTCTGTTCGGTTTACTGAACAGAAAGTACGGATACGTGCATCAATTTTTTTTTGTAAACTACCGTACAGTTTCCGTAAAAAGTCTAACAGTTTCAGTAATTTGTTTATTAGTTCCCGTAATATGTCAGTTTCAGTTTACAGTAGACGTTTTTTTGCGTATTTTTCAAAAGTCACGTACAATACGTAGAAACTGGAAAAAAATGAAAAAATCCACGTATTGAACAACTAGGTGCAAAACATACAATATGACCTTAAGACCCATATTGTATTGGTCGAAAAATGGAAAAAAGTAGTTACAGGGTTGAGTTGCACATCGATCGATAGAGAATTAAACGTCATGTCTAAATTTTGAAAAAAAATCGGAAAAAAAAAAAAATTATGTTAGTTTTGAGGTAAAACTTATTTAAACCGTTAGATTCAGACGATCGGACGGTCTCTGATCAAAGTAGTGATATAAAAAGATCACATGAAAAGCCCATAATACAACTTACGATAGGACTATTTGTCATATTGCGTCTGCAATTTTGAACGTCCGCTTGTTTTAGTTCGCTAAAAAATTTCGTCCGTCGGCGTGCGCTGAACTATGATCATACGTCAGATTCGTACGTCCGTAGAAGAATGTCCACAACGAACACCCATACAGTATGCCTACTCTACGCGAGTTTAGTGCCAAGTTTTGTGCGCCTACCAAAGGCTTACCATAAAAACGCCTACTTTTGAACTATGGTTGAAATTTACGAATTGCAATATTTTTCGGTCAGCTGAAACAAAAACCAAAAAAAAAAAAAAAGTTCAAAGTTTAGAAAGTTGGAAATATTGGAATTTCAGAAGGCGTTATTATCCGGGCAGGCAAAAAAAACATATGAGTGTACGGAAATTGTACGGGTAAAATATCGTACGATCCACCCTGTTCAACAATTACTGTATTTTTTTCAGGTGTGTGAATTTAACATTTGACTACGTGTATTTAACAATAACATAATTTTGTGTCATTTCGGGTACAGAAGTACAAAAAAAAGTTTTCTATTGGCGGAGGGCATTTTGAAATTGTTCGGACAATCATTATAAAAAATAATATTTATAATTATTATTTTTCGAATTATTATTATCACAGAACAACATTAAAAAAGTCCAACTAGGAAAAAGAACTTGTCCTCATTCAAGTTAATTGGGACTGTTTTGTACGGTAAAGTACAATACAGTACGGTAGTCATATGAAATCAGTACAGATCGTTTGGACGGACGATGTCCGTTCGTTTCAAAAGAAATACAACAAAAGTGGGAAACTGCAAAACTGGAAAATTCTAAAACTAGAAAAATGTAAATCATGGAAAAACTGTAAAATTGGAAAACTGCGCATTATCAAACCGCAGAAGTACGTCGGTTATAACTGTATTTCTATTTGGCCTATCATGCCCGGAATGACGTGGACATAACTGAACTTGTACGATTGTACCCTCTCAAATTTCGTACAAAAAAGTACAGTACTGTACACCCTGTATCGCTAATAGTGTTAATAATTTTTTCGCCACTTAAAACATCTTTTCTCCGTACACACTTGTCCGATTTTCAATTTGAGACTGTCAATCGGAAGCTGAGAATGTTACCTTTCAATCGCAACCGTCAGACCTAAAAACCGGCATTCGTGTACGGAGAAAATATGTTTTAAGAGACGAAAAAAACATTAACACTAATAGCGATTCACGGTATATTGTGCTGAGAGGTCGCAAACGGTCAATCGAAACCGTGACCAACCGTTAACCGACCGCCCGCGCCGGATCCAGAACGGATTCGGTTGACAACTTTTGGGGGTCGGGCGGTTTCTGTCGGTTGATTCACCAGGAAAAAAACGGTCGGTTACGGTCGGTCAACCAAAAAACCATAGTTCAAAAAAAGGCATTTTTATGGAAGGCCTTTTATCCTAAATTGTGTTATGGGCTTTTCATGTGATCTTCTTAGATTGGTACTTTGATGAGTGATCGTCGGATCGTTTGAATCTGACAATGTAAATAAAAATCTTTGGTCCGAATGTTTTAATTGGTCCAATTTTTGGTCTGAAGGTTTTAATTGGTCCCAATAAGTTCGAATACAATATGGGTCTTAAGGTCATATTATGTGTTTTGCGTGCAATAGGCATATTGTATGGGCCTACTTTCACCTACTTTTGAACAATGCAAAAAACCAAAAACAAATGAAAATTTTGTAAAGTCCTTATAACCCAACATTATTGTACTTTGTACTCTTTGGTATCGTGGAAGTACGTGACATCATGATTAGCATCGTAAATCTGACACGATAGTACACTATTCATTTCACAAATCTTAGGGAACGCAACCAATCGTAATTATTGGCTTATTCATGTTGTAATTTATAAATCTTTATTTCCAGTAAATAGGGGTAAAAATAACTTAAAATGTTTTTCTAATTAGTCTACTGTAATACTTACCTTAATTAGCGTTACAGTAGCAAAAAGTACAGTAGAGTGTATTGTACTTTTACAAGGATACGTGTCGGCAAAAGAATATATGCAGGTTTTTCGGAGTGGCGCGGAGAATCAGCCACACACGTCACGCAGTTGACAATTTGATTCACAAGATCAGACAAACGAGATCTGAACAGAGTATTCCGGAAATAAATGGTATAGTTCGACGGTACCATCATCGATTGAATTTGTTCCAACGGACGCGATTCACTTGAGACCACAAGCGTGATTTACGAGGGACCACAAGCGTGATTCACCAGGGACCAAAAGCGTGATTCGCGTGGGACCACAAATGACCAAGCACCTAGGTGCTTCGTACAACACAACCACATTCAGCTAGACTTTAGCGACTATCGCTGACTAAGCATTTGGAACGTTTTGTGTACGGTTGGAACATTTTGGGTACGGTTCAATATCTTGAAATATCTGAATAATATTGTTTTGTAGTTTAGTGTAATAAAAAATAGTGTTCACCTAATCAGGTTTTTTGAAAGTAGTAATTAGGGTTTTGAGGTAAAGTGACGTACAGGTAGGATGCTTTGTCCTTAGTCAGGATAATAACCGTAGTAACGGTTACCCAAATTAGTATATATTAGTAGATACACACTGTGAGTATATAACTTAGGACTTAGCCAATTTTGTAGCATCTTGTATTGGGAATATGACTTTCTAAGGGCAGTTTTTTTGGGAAACTTCCAGACATCATATCTCATGGTTTACTAAATCATTTGAGCCGCAATTTTGTGAATTGTTAGTTTACTTTGTTATTTATCACTGTGGCAAATTTGAGGCATATTGGTTATTTGAGTCATATTTTGTGTCAGTTGAAGTTGGCTGTTGAGTAGGTACTTTGATAGTTTCTACTATTTTTCATGTCTACTTCCACTACCACTGTTGGTCCTCCTCCTGAAACTGTGGTTGTAAACAACAGGTTATTGGCATTTTGTCAAGAATTCCTATCTTCAATGGCCAAAAGTATGCTTACTGGGCGGCGATGGTTGAATCATCGTTTCAAACTGCTGACTTATTGGGGGTCTTGGATGGCTCCATTGATGAAACAGATCCATCTTGGGCGAAAAAAGAATTCAATGGCAAAGAAACAATTTAATTCTTTCTATTTCAGAAAATTTGGTCATGCCTCGACTGAAAATGAAGAGGAAAGTGAGATTTGGACATCATTAAAATCCGCTTTTGACAAAGCGAATGTTCAAGCGAAGCTGCTGGTGGCTGCAAAAATTTGGGGATACAAATACTCAGGGGGAACTATGGTTGAGTATTGTGAAAATTATCGTGCCCTCATTGATGCTCACTTTTCTGCTGGGGGGTCATTTCCTGAGTTTGCTGGGGGTCATTTCCTGAGTTTCAACAAGCAGCTTTGCTTATTAGAGGGCCCTCTAATAGCATGAAGGGTGTGTCTATTCAATTAAAGAGTCATGATAAAGCTAGCTGGTCATTTCAGTTAGCGTATAATCTTATATTGGAGGAAGAGAATAATACTAAACTCCTTAAAGGAGAAGGAAAAATTGAAGCATTTGCCACAGTTCATCAGAAAAAGATTCAATTTAACCATAATCAATTTAAGTTTAATCAACGACAGGATAGGTCATCTACTACTACTTGTTTTAATTTTTTTGAGAAGGGTCATGGATACAAGTTCTATCATAAACTGAAGAAGGCTAATGAAACAGGTTAATAAAGGCCAGGTTGGCAGCAAAGCTAGTATCAAAGAGGCTTTTATGGAAATCCTTCCCGTGGAAATGCTCTTTTCTCACCTTCTGCAACTAATGCAGATGAGTCTCTAAGCTTCAATGAGCAAGCTGCCAACATGTGCTCGAACAAAGAGACTTTTAAAAATCTGCAACAAACATCGCTTGTGGCATGAGTGTTCAAACCCTAGCTCAGGGTGATGTATCTTTGATGGTAGATGTGGGGGGAAAGTTGGTAGCGAGAACCCTTCAAAATGTTTTGTATGTTCCAGACTTTAAGAAAAATCTATTTTCTACATCATTAGTGGAGAGCAAAGGCTTTGAAGTTGTTCTGAAAGGAGGGAGACAGGTTGTTAGCAAGAAAGGGAAAGTAACAGTAACATGAACTAGAGATGCTTGCAAAATGTACCGGATGGACATGGCTGAATATAAATAAAATGATGTTCTCTACTCTACTGTCCAATGTGACAATGAGTTGTGGCATAAAAGATTAGGACATATGAATCATGATAGTCTTAAGAAAATGGTGAAATCGGGAAAGTCAAGGGAGTTTCTCTCTTTTCTCATCCTATAAAATCATGTGATGGTTAATCGCTTGGCAAGATTCACAAATTGCCATTTCCACAATAAACAGACCACAGATCGAAGAAAGTTCTATGTTCTCGGTCTTTCACAAATGGCTTCAACTGGAGGCGTCCACTTTATGGTTACATTCACAGATGACTTCTCGAAATCCACTAAAGTCTACTTCATGCAACATAAGAGTGAAGTGTTCACTCACTTCAAACACTACAAAGCATGGGCGGAAAAGCTTCATGGAGTTCCAATCTTGGCGTTGAGATCAGACAATGGGGGAGAATACACATCAAAGGAATTCAAAGAATTTCTCATCCAGGAAGGTATTTGTCACAATCTTACTGTTCCATATACACCAGAACAGAATGGTGTTTCTTAAAGATTAAATAAGATTGTGAGAGAGAGTGCTCATCCATGCTTGCAGATAAAGGGCTAGATTTGAAATTCCGGGCTGAAGCACTGAATTGTGCTTTTTATATTAAGAACAAAATTGCTTTTAGATCTATTAGCACCACACCTTATGAGCTTTGTACAGGAGAGAAACTTGATGTTAGCCACTTTAAAATCTTTGGCAGCAAGTGTTTTATTCTAGATACTTCACAGGATAGATAGAAAATGGAGGCTAAGGGCTTACCAAGAATTTTTATGGGGTATGATGATAATGCAAAAGGATATAGAGTTTTTGTATTTGAGGAACAGAAAGTGATTATCTCTAGGAATATCTAAATTAAAGATGAACAGGATTCCGTTGACCTTTTTAAAGTGCCAGATCAACCGACAAAAGAAAAGTAAGAATGTGTCATTTTTCACCATACGCAGCGAGTTTACTTTCCACCGGCAAATGGGACACCTCTTCCTTCAATTCCTTTGGTGCCTTTACAGATGCTTCACCACAAGCTACGGCTCAGTTTGAAGGAACTACTACATACTCTGTACCAGATCAAGTTATGGTTCAAACTAAATATAAATATCAGAGGTTGCTGACGATCTCAACCGCAAAATTTCAAAGGGGAAATAGATCTAGCAGCCGTCTCCAAGCAAGCTCTCACTTTGCTTTTTCTGTAGCTACAGAGGAGCCTCAAATGATCCAGGATGCCTTCTTATCACGTGAGAGAAATCAGTTGATCGAGGCGGCAAACAATGAAATCAAGTCTATTATGGAGGCATAGACAAAGGAGCTAGTGGATCTTCCTCTGGGAAGAAAAGCCATTAGCAGCAAATGGGTATTCAAGGTGAAGCTGAACTCAGACAACACCATCGAAAGATACAAGGCCAGGCTAGTGGCCAAAGGGTAAAATCAAAAAAAAGTTATTGACTTTGAGGAAACCTTCTCTCTAGTTGTCAGATTTCCCACTGTCAAAATTTTGCTAAGTCTAACGGTCATAGAGAATATGAAAATACAACAAATAGATGTGAAAACTGCTTTTTTCCATGGAGAGGTAGAAGAAACCATTTATATGAAATAACTTGAAATATAGGTTGAAAAGGGAAAGGAAGAATTAGTGTGTAAATTGATGAAATCTTTGTATGGGCTAAAACAATCCCTATGTCAATGGAATTTGAAGTAAGATGAGTCTTCACTTGGCTAAGATTTAAGAGAATTATCTCAGATCATTCTGTATATGTCTTACAAGGGGAGGATGGGATAGTATACATTGATGTATATGTGGATGACTTATTATTAATAAGTAAGTCAATGGATGAAAAAACCGCATTAAAGCGGCTTTAAGGTTTAGGTTCGAGATGAAAGACCTCGGTGAGGCCAAGTATATTTAAGGAATACAGGTAGAAAGAATCAGAAACAAAAGGTTTATTATGTTATTTATAAAGAAGGAATAGGTAACATGTTGGAAAGATTTGAAATGAAAGATGTAAAGGGATCAATAACTCCTATAGAATTCAACCAAAAATTGGAAGTAAGGGATTCAGAGTCATGCATTATGGTGTGTGAGAGTCTAAAGTCGGGGGAGGAAGAGTTTATGGCTTCAAAGCTATATAGACAGAAAGTTGTTGGAAGTCTTATATATTTTATAAACTGTACAAGACCTGATAATGCAGCAGCTATGGGGGTCCTGAGTAGAAGTTTGTAGAATCCTAAAAAGGTAGGCTGGGAAGCAACAAAAAAGGTGTTGTGATATCTTGCAGGAACTCAAAATCTTAAGCTTGTATTCGAAGGAGGAGTGGTAAAAATACAGACGTGGAGCGATGCTAGCTATGGAGACATGCCAAGCCGGAAATCTACGACCTGCTTTGTTTTGAAGATTGGAGACGGAACTTGCTGCTGAATTAGCAAATTACAAAAGGTTACAGCTCAATCCACAATGGATTCAGAATATATGGTAGCAGCTTTCGCCCTCAAGGAGATCCTATGGGTCAAGTGTGTTTTACAGGAACTTGGGTATATGCAAACTGGTCCTCAAGCTATCTGGTGTGACAACCATGCAGCCATTGCAATTGCCTCTAACCCCATCAATCACTTTAAGAGCAAAGACATGAATATTAGACTGCACTTTGATAAAGAAAAGATACTTGCAAAAATTGTTAAGTTATGTTATTTACCAGACAAGAAGATGGTAGCTGACATGTTAACATAAGCCCTTCCAGCTCCTAAGTTACAATTTTGAAGAGATGTTACTGGAAAAAATGAGTAAGTGAGTCTAAAGATTTAGGGGAGTGTTGTAATTTATAAATCTTTATTTTCTGTAAATAGGGGTAAAAATAACTTAGAATATTTTTCTAATAGTCTACAGTAACACTTACGTTAATAAGCGTTACTGTAGCAAAAAGTACAGTAGAGTGTATTGTACTTTTACAAGGACACGTGTCGGCAAAAGAAAATATGTAGATTTTTCTAGTGGCGCCGAGAAATTGCCACATGCGTCACGCAGTTGACGATTTGATTCACAAGATCGGACGAAGGGGATCTAAATCAAGAATTCTGGAAATAAATGGTATAGTTCAATTGTACCATCGTCGATTGAATTTGATCCAACGGACGCGATTCACTTGGCTCCACAAGCGTGATTCGCGTGGGACCAGAAGTGACGAAGCACTTAGGTGCTTTGTACTACACGACCACATTCGGCTCGACCTCAGCGACTATTGATGACTAAGCATTTGGAACGTTTTGTGTACGGTTGTAACGTTTTATGCACGGTTCAATATCTTTAAATATGTGAATAACATGGTTTTGTAGTTTAGTGTAATAAAAAATAGTGTTCCATTAATATGGTTTTTAGAAAGTAATAATTAGGGTTTTAAGTACAGTGACGTACATGTAGGATGCTTTGTCGTTAGTCAAGATAATAACCGTAGTAACAGTTACCCAAATTAGTATAGATCAGTAGATACACACTGTGAGTTTATAACTTAGGACATAGCCAATTTTGTACCATTCAGTATTGAGAATATGACTTTCTAAGGGCAATTTTTTTGGGAAACCTCGAAACATCGTATCTTATGGTTTAGTGGGTCATTTGAATTGCATCTTTGGGAATTGTCAGTTTACTGTATTGTTTATCACTGTGGCAAATTTGAGGCATATTGGCTATCTGAGTCATATTTTGTGTTAGTTCAAAGTTGGTTGTTGAGTAGGTACTTTGATAGTTTCTGCTGTTTTTCGTGTCTACTTCCACTACTACTGTTGGTCCTCCTCCTACAAATGTTGTTGTAGAACAACAATTCATACGTCGTACATTATTGCAAAGTGCTAATTACGTATTTTATACCGTGTTTCCACATATATATCATATTATTATGTTAATGTCTTGCAGCATGTAGTAATAATTAGTTAATAAATTAGTTAAAATCAAACTATTACGTCGATTTCCCATGACTAGTCTTAATTATTGGCGTACTCACATGTGTCAAAAAATAAACCGATAAATTGAATTGCTATTTAAGTTATAGAAACTCGACCACAATTCAAACAAAACTTTGTCATACACTAAAATGGAGAAAAATATCCTCCTTTCCTTTAAAACTACAATCCAAAAAGAACTTCGAAAATCAAAAAATGGTGAAATTGCTCAGTATTACCTAGTGAAAGAAAGCAGGGCCACTTCAAATTGTTCGAAAAAAATTGAGCATGTCTATGAAGTTAGAACATCAAACAAATTAATGGTAAAGGGGGCAGGTTTTGTGGCTTGTAATACATGTTTCATAGTTTATCAATACAAGTTAGCAAACGGTACTACAACAATCAATACTCACACATGTTTAGATTCGACCGATATGGATAAATCAAGAGAACTTTTTCGTAAGTTTCTTTCAAAAACGGAGCCGAAAACGAGTGATTGAAAAAAAAAATGCGAAAATGGTGGCGTTGATGTGTTGTGAGGAAATTCGACCATTTTTTATAGTCGACGGTTTAGGTATGATTTATTTTAAATTCTATTTAAGATGGCTTAAGTGTAAATGTCATTATAACTTGTTTTGTTCATAAATTTATAAATTTGAGCTTAGTTTGTCATGATATTGTTTTTTATTTGTCTTTCAATAAAAAAAAAAATCATTTCGGTAGAAACCTTTTTTATAAAATATGGTTAGTAATTCTATGATATTTTCTTATTGTTTTTTTGTTTTTTTCCCCAGGTTTTCAAGCATTTTGTCCAGCATTGTTTGATGTTGGTGTTTCGTCCAACAAAAGTGTTCACATCGACCAACTACTCCCGTCCATCAATAGTGTAAAAAACTACATTATATCTTTTGCGAAAGATATTCCTAGTTTGATCATCCCAAAACTTAGAGAATATATTGATAACAATATTTTTGTCGCATTCACGACCGATCTCTGAACCGAGACAATAAAAAGAACCTCATTCATGTCAGTAACTGCTCATTTTATTGACACAAAATTTAAAGTTCATGCACGGACGCTTCAAGTCGATCATTTTCTGGAGGAAAAACACACTGCGGAAAATGTTTTAACGACTTTTAAAAATTGTTTCACCAATTTTGAAATGTCCAATTTTCATCGTTGCGTTTTCGTGACTAATAGTGGTTGTAACATGTGTGCGACTGAAAGTCTACCAAGTATGTTTACTTGGATACCTCGCGCAGACCATAAAATTGCAAGAATTGTGACAACGATTTTGAATAAGAGCGGAACTTCCAAAAAAGGCAAATACGATGTGGAGGTTCTTGATTTTTGTGATCTAATTGACGCGTGTAAATCATTGGTCACGTTTTTCAAACAGAGTAATTTATAAAATCTTTTGAAAAACACTTTAAAATGAGAAAACACAACGCGGTGGAATTCTTTGCTCCGAATGCTTAAGAGTATTTACGATGCATTCAATGAGAGAGGACAAATCGCTCAAGCAAAATATAAATTGATATTTTTTTCTTATATCGATAAGACTCACCTTACCGAACTGTTACGATTTTTGGAAAGGTTTTAAGAAGCGACCCTAAAATTTGAAAAATTCAAAGAACCAACTTTACATTTGGTTTTGTTTGAACTATCGTCTCTCTATAACCATTGTTAGATAAGAAAAACATCTTACAATGACGGTGAAAAGGAATGCCCCGCCGATTCTCTAAACTTGCAAAAATTGAAACAACTTTTTGTGAAATTTGCAATACCGAAGTGGGGCCTTCATGAGTATCATATTGTCGCGGCTCTCTTAGATCCTTGACGAAAACAAAAGCTTGAAATAATTGGGGTATCAAAAACCGATATTGAAAGCGCAAGGGTCAAACTTCGAGAACTCGCAAACGACCTCGGTGATGACGTTGATTTCGGAAGTCCTCAACGTATCACAAAAAAAAACGAAAAACATCGCAAAGTAAAGACAGTTTCCACAATTTTTTTGGTGAGAGCGATGACGAAAATGTGGTTCTTATTACCACCGACAAAAAAAAACGCTCGTTAACGACGAAATGAAATGCTATTTTGATTTAAAATTAACCAACGACAAAATATTGAACTTTAACATTTTTGAATGGTGGAAAAAAAATCAAATGTACGTGCGAAAGATGGAGGATTTCCTATTCTAGCTGGTGTTGCTAGATTTATTCTAGCTATTCCGTCTTCTAGCTCCATGTCTGAATGCAATTTTTCGGATGCCAAGAACACGATAACAAAGAAGAGGAGCTCACTAGCGGCTTCAATTGTTAGTGATCTTTTGTGTGTTACATCCAATCGAGATCTTTCAAATACATAGTTTTTTATTTTGTTTTGTTTTCTAATTAATTTTCTTTTTTTAGTATAAGTTATCATGTTTTTTTTTCCTTTGAAATTTTTGTTGTATTCCACAATTTTTCTAGTGTTATTTTTTTAATTTTTTTTTAACCGAATTGCTTATATTTATCAAATTACCAAAAGCGTCGTATGTATACCAAATTTAGGTTTAAAGATTTTTGTGTATTTTTAAGTTTGAGGTTGAGAATTTGTACAATAGAATCGAAAATAGAACGAGGTTGTTATTTGTTTATTTCTATATTTGATGCTACAATTTTTGTTTTGTTTTTTTTGCTCATCACAATGTGTTTTTTGTCAATTGATTTTCTATGTGAAAACTATGATTTTTATTTTAAACATACATAATTGAAAATTTACCTTTTTTGCATAATTCATAATATAGTATCGTAGTCGAAAGAAAAACAATCCAAAAATTGTAGCGAAAAAAATAGATTTGCGAAAGAATAAACATTAATATAAAGGTTTAAGCATTAATATAAGAGTTACACGAAAAATTAGGAACAAATCCCTTGAAAGAGGTGATTGTTGAGGAAAAAAAATATTCGTAAAAGGAGATTGCAAAGAGACAAAATAGTAAAAACAAGAGGTACACGAGCTGTTTTTTTGCAAAGGGAGATGTAACACTACACCACTCATTGCTATTAGTATTAATAAGTCGCTACTACTTATAGCCGAAAATCACAAAATATAGTTAACAACATTATTTAAATATGTGGACTATTACCTGCCACGTCTCCTTGCATTAAATAGTATTAATATTCATAATTTTCCATTTACACCACACCGCAAATCATAATAAGCGTTAATAACGCTAATTCTGTCACCACGAATTTTGACCCAAAAACCATAAAAAGAGTAAATAACTCTAAATTTTTCGTTACATTATTCATGGTACGCTTTGAATCGGCGTTAACAACTCTAGTATAGTACCTTTTAAAATAGTGTGGCTAACGTAAAAATTGTACTGTATTAACAAAAAAAATACAAAAACTGATTTAATACATGCAGTTATGATGTACTTGCGTTTTCACAAACCGCGTAGTGTAAACGTCATAATGATGTGAAACTGTACGTTTTGACAGAATGCGTTTTTACAAACCGCGTAGTGAAAACGTCATAATACTTTGTACTCTTTGGTATCGTGGAAGTAGGTGACATCATGATAAGCGCCACAAATCTGACACGATACTATAGTAACGTTATTCATTCTGCAAATCTTAAGGAACGCGAAAAAGCGTCGCAAATCTGACACGGTTATTTCGCTAATCTTAGGGAACACGACAAAGCGTCGCAGATGTGACACGGTAGTAACACTATTCATTTTGCAAATCTTTGGGAACTCGACAAATCGTAATTATTAGCTTATTCATACGTCGTACATTGGTTAATTTTGTACTTTTTCGGTTACGGGCGGGCACGGTTAGTCGTGAGAAATCGAGTTTCGGTTAATTTTTATTTTCGTAAACGCCGGTCGGTTGACGGTTAAAAATTTTGGAGCGTGACATAACCCAGTCAGGCGTCTGTTACTCAGATTTTGAAAAAAAAAAACTGTCGGTTTCGTTTATGTAAAATTTTGACTTTTGCGACCTCTTATTGTGCTGTGGTGTTATGTATTTAGAGCCTCTTGCCGATATTGATATGTGCCTTTTGTTGACCTATGGACACTTGATACATTGTTACTTTATATTAAGAAGGCGAATATCGCGATATAATTACATCTATGGTAAAACCATTGAAAGCCAGTTTGACAAAAAAATTCAAACCCCTCTCCCCCCCCCTCCCCCCCCCCTCCCCCCCCCCGCCCCCACAAAGGTGGGGAGGGGGGAATCAGTTCGAACTGCTTTTTGTATGGTTAATTACCGTACTCAAGTTGCCCAGACACCTTCTTCCCACCAAATATATCGCGATAATTCTTGTTGGTCCTAGAACGATATATCGTGCTCTCTCACCAAATGATATTCGATGTATCGAAAATCCAATATATCGCCATAAGAAATTTGTGGATAAAAAACACTACCAAAAAGTCATCCTTGTTGCCATTTTTTTGTCATAAAGGCAATGTATTTACACCGCGTGATTTAAGCATAGCCTATATAACTACCGTGTATCCTTTAGGTATAATAAAATCCCTGCTTACATTAGACCATAGTCGTGTGGGAGCCTATACATTCCCTATTAATGTGTGGTGGTCTGCAAATCTATAACCAATCCATTCTCGGTTGTATTGGTGTTTTTACCATGTTTGCATGCACAACATATATGCAATTAGTTTTTGACTTGTTGTTGAATGATGGCTATGTAATTATCTGAGAAACATTCTTGGTAGTCTTAATAAAATCAAAGTGTATGAGAATAGAGTAACACATTCTTGGTAGTCTTAATAAAATCAAAGTGTATGAGAATGAAGTAACACAGTCTGAGACGCTTGTCGTAGCCCCACATCTCGCCGCACGTGAATTAACTTCTCATGTAAGGAAACTTTAGCCTTACTGTAAAACTATAATGTTTGAAAAACTATTTGAATTGTATGGTGAGCTTAATCACATTATTATATGGGTTCATAATGATAAGCCGCTTGTAACAGCTTCAAAAATGTAAAACAGGGCATTTGACAATCATTTTTGACAAAAACAATTTCATGTACTAGGACATTTTGAAGATAATGCAACCAGAAGAGGGAAGGTTGGAGACTCTTTACCCACCTAATATTTAAACATGATTAGTTGTCCTAAAACTGCACAAAGGTGTTAGGTTTCTTATCGGTGAACATCACCAAACCTTGACAACCTCGTCATACTTGAAAATCATAAACAATCGCTAAGATTTTTAGCTTATTAGTTCACAAACCTCGATTCAAAAGCAACTATTTGTCTTTCTTGGAGTAACTTCGCATGACATTTATACCCAGAGGCATCCACGAGGCACTCATACGACTCTCACTGATCATCATGAGCAAAGTTGGAGCATGAGTACATTTCAACTTAACTCCTCAAAATTTCTTTTGACATTTCCAATTTTACACATGAATGTCGTGGCCTTTGTCAGATTTAATAAAGGTTTTTTGCCAAACCCCGATACAGGCCGGTTAGATTTTTCAAAATGCATGTAAAGCTCAAACGAACTGCTTAAAAGTCTTTTGATCTAGTCCAATCCTCATTGGTTTGATTCACGAAAGGAGTGTAATCGGACAAAAATTCTTCCTTCACGAATTCTTAGTGATTACAGCTAAAAAATGTGAAATACACGACTTTGTCATTGAAGTTTTGTTTCTATTTCAAGGACTTTAAACAAAATATCTTTGTTTGTAATTCATCGCTGATTTTTTATGGTTGTTACACATGCTTTCTTTCACTATTGAAATGTATTCATGGGTATGATTTTAAATCAATCTTCCCTTAGAGAAACACATTAAGAGTAAGAAATGACATCCATAGTTCTAATCTCATCTTCAAAGGAATCTTTGAGGCTAAGGGTATGAAGGTTTTCCACGCATAAAAAAAAAAGAGGTTTAGTTCGAGGAGCCATAAATCTTCAGCATTCACTACTTATAATATCAAATTTTGGACTGAACAACGACGAACCTTACATAAACTAAGGTTGGCAGCGATTCATTTTTTCGATATTGATATTTCGCTCCTCAAAACGCGTGCACGTAACTTTAAAGATATTCCCTAATCTAGGAGGAAGTGTCTGCGGGTTAAGGAGAGCAAACTCATATGGAGGCCATAGTACAAGGAAATTTGAGTGCGAGGTTATAGTTCTCAGAGTGGGGGGGCTACTTGTATACGGAAGACAAGAGAGGAAGATTTGATTTGTTTATATTTCAAAATTTATTTTGCTCTACATCTCTTCCCTTATTGGATAACTACAAGAGTGTTAAGAAGGATTCGAGGGAGATCCTAGAGAGATGGAATACCAAATCAATAGACTAAGAGGGATTAATGCGAATAGAATCTCCTAAAAGTCAAAATAAAAGTCATGGTTTCTTAAAAGGACCGGGATTAATATGTAAATCAAGACAATAACAATTAGTTTTAGTTTGGTAGTTAGAGAAGTTAAACTTGTTATGAGTGGCCTATAGATACCATACCATAGATAAATGTAGGATCAACCGAAAAAAGGAAGGGGTGCCATTTACTATTCTACAACCACCGTTGCAAGAGGAGAACCTGTAGTAGCAGTGGAGGTAGACATGAACACCAACGGAAACTATCACACTACCTACTCAATAGCCAACTTAGATCTGACACAAAATATAACTCAGAAAGCCAATATGCTTCAAATTTGCTACAGTGATACACAATACAGCAAACTGACAATTCCCAAAATTGCAGCCAAAATGACCTAGTAAACCATAAGATATGATGTCTAGAAGCTTCCCAAAAACTGCCCTTAGAAAACCATATTCCCAAAACTGGATACTACAAAATTATCTAAGTTCTAAGTTATATACTCACATTGTGTATCTACTGATCTACACTAATTCGGGTAACCGTTACTACGGTTATTATCCTGACTAACGACAAAGCATCCAACCTGTACTTTACTGTACTTTAAAAACCTAATTACTATTTCTAAAACCTGATTAACGGAACACTATTTTTTATCACACTAAACTACAAACTAATGTTACTCAGATATTTACAGAAATTGAACCGTACAAAAAACGTTCTAACCGTACAAAAAACGTTCCAAATGCTTAGTCAACAGTGACCGCTAAAGTCCAGCCCAATGTGGTCATGTAGTACGAAGCACCTGAGTGCTTCGTCACTTGTGGTCCCACGCGAATCACGCTTGTGGTCCCTCGTGAATCACGCTTGTTGTCACTCGTGAATCACGCTTGTGGTCCCAGGTGAATCGCGTCCATAGAAGCAAATTTGATTGACAATGGTACTCTCGAACAATACCATATGTTTCCGGAATACCCGGGTCAGATCATGTTTGTTTGATCATGAGAATCAAATTGTCAATTGTTTAACACGTAAAGCTAACTGTCGACGCCACTCCGAAAAACTTGCATACGTTCTTTCGCCGACATGTGTACCTACAAAAGTACGATACACTCTACTGTAATATTTGCTACTGTAACGCTAATAAAGGCATGTAATATTTGCTACTGTAACGCTAATAAAGGCAAGTATTACAGTAGACTACTAGGAAAATATCCTAAATTATTTTAATCCTTATTTACTAAAATAAACATTCATAAATTACAACACTTGTCTAAATCTTTAGACTCAGTTACTCACTTAGACCAATAGCATGTGTGCAAAACTATAACTTAACAGCAAGAAGGGTTTTTGTTAACATATCAGCCAACATCTTCTCAACCAGTAAATAACACAGTTTAACGACTTTTGTAAGTACTTTTTCTCTAAGAAAGTGAAGTCTAACATCCATGTGTTTGCACTTAAATTGATGGCGGGGGTTAGAGGGAATTGCAATGGCTGTGTGGTTGTCACACCAGATAGCTTGAAGACCACTTTGCATATACCCAAGTTTTTGTAAAATGGACTTGACCCATAAGAGCTCCTAGAGGGCGGAAGCTGCTGCCATATATTCAAACTCGATTGTGGATTGAGCTGTAACCTTTTGTAATTTGCTACTCGAGCAGCAAGTTCCATCTCCAATCTTCAGAATAAAGCCGGTCGTAGATTTTTGGCTTGGCATGTCTCCATAGCTAGCATCGCTCCATTTTTGTATTTTCACCTCTCCTCCTCCGAGTACAAGCTTGAGATTATTAGTACCTGCAAGATATCTCAACACCCTTTTTGCTTCTTCCCAATCTGCCTTTTTTGGATTCTACAGACTTATAGTCACGACTCCCACAACAATAGCAATGTCGGGTCTCGTAGAATTCATAAAGTATATAAGACTTCTAACTACCTGTTTATATGGTTTTGAAGCCATAAACTTTTCCTCCCCTAACTCCTTATTCTCACAAACCATTATGTCTCAGTCTGACTCAATTCCTTCCAATTTTTTGCTTGAATTCCATGGTAGTTATAGATCCTTTCACATCTTTCATTTCAAATCTTTCCATCATGTTACCTATTGTTTTTTTTTGAGTCAACATAATCAACCTTTTGTTTCTGTCTCTTTCTACCTCTATACCTAAGATATACTTGGCCTCTCCGAGGTCTTTCATCTCAAACCTAGACCTTAAAGCCGCTTTAATATGGTTTATATCATCCATTGACTTAGTTATTAATTATAGATCATCCACATAAACAAGAATGTAAGTTATCCCATCCTCCCATTGTACAACATATACATAATGATCTGAGCTAATTCTCTTGATACTTAGCCTAGTCAAAAACTTATCTAACCTCAAATTCCATTATGTGGGGGCTTGTTTTAGCCCACACAAAGATTTCATCAGTTTGCACACCAATTCCTCCTTTCGTTTTTCTACATACATATCAAGCTGTTTCATATAGATGGTCTCTTCTAATTCCCCATGCAAGAAAGCAGTTTTAACATCCATTTGTTATATTTCCATATTTTCTATAGTTGCTAAACTAAGCAAGATTCTGACAGTAGGAAATCTAACAATTGGAGAGAAGGTTTCTTCAAAATCAATACCTTATTTTTGATTATACCCCTTAGCCACTAGTCTGGCCTTATACCTTTCCATTGTGTTGTCCAGGTTGAACTTCCTCTTCAATACCCATTTGTTGCCGATGGCTTTTCTGCATGGAGGAAGATCCAACAGCTCCCACGTTTGTGCCTTCATAATAGATTTCATTTTATTGTTCGCCGCCTCGATCCAATGATTTGTCTCAAGTGATGAAAAGGCCTCCCGAATTAGTAGAGGCTCATCTATAGCTGTAGAAAAAGCAAAGTGAGAGCTTGCTTGCAGACGGCTGCTAGATTTTTTTCCCCCCATAAATTATGAGGCTAAAATTGTCAACAGTCTACGATTTGACTACCTTTACTGATCCGCGACCAGTGGTGCAACAAATTGTTCCGCCTGAGGTAGAACTTGTTGTGAAGCCTCCTGTGAAGTCATTAAAGGAACTAAAGGAAGAGAAGTCCCATTTGGCAAGGGAAAGAAAACCGGCTGCGTGTGGTGAAAAATGACATAATATTGGTTTTCCTTTGCCGGTTTGTAAGAGTCTTTTATGCCACAACTCATTATCCGATTAGACACTGGAGTAGAGAACATCATTATCTATATTGAAATTCTATGGGCTCCATTGCCCACAGAATTTGCAGATTTAAAAAAAGCTAATCTACATAGTGCCAACTCCAAGTTAATATAAACCCAAATGAATGATCCCTTGACAATCAAAACCCAAATATACCTTCACCCTTGTGAAGAGAAGACCTTTTGTGTGCCCAGTTCCACCACAGAATGCAAAGCTTGAATATGTGTTTTGAACAATATTCCCCACTTTGACTTTCCCACTAAATAAGTGCCACCTTCGCATGCAAAGACTCTGACCGACTACACCCTCTTGTAGCTTGGACTCTGTTGAGTCCGCAGCAAAAGGAATCACTGAATTTACTCACCCGAGCATTAAGTTATTGACTTTTGTAGTTACAAGCTCTCTTAGAGAGAGGTACCTAAATATCACTAAGTTTTGGTCTGCCTACTCACGACTACCTACTACTAAACCCTAGTCCAATGGAAACACTATATAGTTCAAAAAGGTACAATAGGAGATGCACTTATTGTATGACCATTGTACGACATGGTCTAGAAGGTGACACCCGCTAAATCGGGAGCTATGGTTCCTCCTCCCATCTTCTCGGGTATAAAATAATGTGGCGCCACGCGGCACCGCATGATGCTATCTCCAAATGACGCCAAAAGCTCACTTCGCGTGGCGGCTACAATGCCGGCCCTCCGATCAAAACATATATTACACGATTCAGATTTGCTTACATGCATGAATTGCTCCTTTTCGTTAGTATGTTGTTAATTTACTGTTGCGTTATTGTTTATATATATTTGAAACCCGTCACGTGTATCGTTTCGATAACACCCTAGTGGATAAGGCTTACGTCTACATACTGGTGTACAATCCCAGGTTCAAATCTAGACTTAGGCAACATTTTAGTAAAATATCCTCTACTTCAAAATCTGCCACTTTCTGAATATGGCGGCAGCCATGACGTGCCTTTGATCCTCACTTTCTTTATAAAAAATAAAATAGAGAAGTGAACTATTAATTACCTCTTTTCAACAGGGGTTTGGAGAGAGGAGTTAGAAGCTGACCGCCTCTGGCTTTTTCTATCCAAATATAGACCTATAAAATACACAAATATCAACACTCCCTTATTTTCTAGTCTATTTCCTTTCAACTCCCAAAAAAACTAATAAACAAACACTCTCCGCCCCCCCCGTTTTTTTTTTTTTTCTTTTCTTCTTCTTAAGAAAATACTCGTATTTGAAACTGTGTATTGGATGAACATAAATAATGAATGCATCACACATTTTATTTTAGCATCCCACTTTTCATAAATTCAGGCAAAGATTTTATCCACCTCATTTATTTTTCATCCACACTAAATCCAATTTCCCTCTTACAAGTTAAACAACCAACCCCATCTCTAATCTCCTACACACACCCAGATACTAACCCTTTTAGAAGCACACCTTTATAGATGACATCACTCCAACTAGCGATGTCAGAACCGTTACCCCCCAACTCAAGAGTTCCCACTAAGTTCCTCATAACCACTACATCTTCCCAAGTCATAATTTTATTCATGATAATAACCTCATTTTCTGAACTTTCCTCACTTTCTTCATAGAAGTCTTTCCAATTTTATTTTTAATTTTATTCCCAATAAATATTTCTCCTCCCCTAAACCTTGTATGAAATATTTCACTTATCCCCTATCTTTTAAAAACTCCTCTAGTTTTACTTCTCCCTTTTCATCGAAATCCGTTGAAGTCTCCCTTTTCGACCAATTTCTGTTTCCAAAAGATCTATAAAATTATCCTCATTATTTTTATTTTTCCCTTTTTCAATTATAGATCCTAGATCTGACATTCTCGTTTCTAAGTCATACTTTCAACACTCCTTGACATCCACATCATGTCTAACTCCCTCAAGTACCCCCTTTCCTTTTGCTTCCCTTATACCTCCAAAAGCACACTGTTGCCTTCGTGGAAATTCTGTGTACTTTTCTCTCTTATCCATTATACCGATGTGAAGAAGCTCTAAGATTTCATCATCATCTTTCTCCTCTCCCCCCTCTTCCTCCTCATTCACACTCCAACTTCTAAGTTCTTCCAAACTAGGACACTCCTCCATATAGTGACCCGGTTTTTCTAAAAAAACAAGGAAACCCCTTTTTCTAAAGCCCCCCTTTCTTTTCCTCCCCCTCTCTTTCCACCAAAGTTCGGATAAGGTTACCTTTGTCTTTTTTCCTCACATCGCGTTTTCGCCAGTCACCACTAGTTGTAAATGCATTCACCCGGTCACTTCCTCTACGAAGTTCCAAAGTGCTTTCCCACACAAGAATTATCCCCATGGTGATGCTCCAAGTCCATGACAAGCCATCCATTCCCTGCATACGGTAAATGATGTTTTCGTTCTCATCTAGGAGTTTCATGATTAGTATATTAATATTTCTATCCTCAAATTTCACATATTCCGCACTAGCAAGCTCATCATATAAAACAACAATATCATCGTATAACTCTATCATGCTACAACCTTCATAAACATAGGCCTCTTTTTCTTTTTTTACTTAATGTTGCCTCTATATAGTCTCACTCCTAGAAATCTCAATTAGTGCTTCCCAAATTTTCCGAAGACTTAGATTGATTTAAAAGAGTGATAGCTATGCAATTAGACACATATCTAAGTATGAGATATTTTGTTATAGTGTTTTTATACTCCCAAATTTTCCTGTCATTTTCTACAGTTTTGGGTTCAGTTATCATCCCTACAAGTGGTACTATAGCCGAGAGCCTAGCTCCCCTCACCATAGGTGCTCCTTTATCTTTCTCTCGTATCTCCCTTTCTACGATAAGGTTTTTCCTTTCACCTTCCCCTGTATCTGAACTCAGGTTGGTATTCTGGGCAACCCTAAATGATTCTCCAAAGTCAGCTTTTCCAAAGCCAAGTGGCGTACATCTCACTTGTCCCGAAACAATTCCCCATAAGTGCTTCTCGAAAAGCAATCCCTCCATCGTAAACTCTGAATAAGTGAAGTGTGTTCTATCAAACATAAACACCCTAGATGGTGGGCCCATAACGTGAAATTTTATGGGCTCCATTGCCACACAGAATTCGCAGATCCAAAGAAACTAATCTAGATAGTGCCGACTCCAAGTTTATATAAACCTAAATAATTGACCCCTTGACAATCAGAACCCCATTACAGCTTCAAACTTGTGAAAAAAGACTTTATGTGTGATCAGTTCCACCATAGAATGCAAAGCTAGAATATAAGATTTGGACACATTCACCCACTTTGACTTTCCCTTAGGAATGCAGCCAGCTTGGGAGGCAAAAAAATTGACCAATCACACCCGTTTGTGGACTCCTTTGAGTCCGCAACAACAAGAATCACTGATATTAGTCAACTGAGTTTATAGTTATGGCTGGCCAAAGTTTGCCTTTTATACAAAGTGCTCTCTCAAAGAGGCGGCTACATAAAAGAAATATTCTAAGTCCTATTCCCTCTCTTAAACCGTTTCTATTGAAGTACGGGGCCAATCACAGGACTGTACCGTATAGAAAGGTATATGTGTCGGTGTATCATTTGAAACTCTGTGTGCTCCATTGCCCACAGAAATCGCAGATCCAAAAGAAACTAATCTAGATAGTGCCGACTCCTAACTTGATCTAAACCCAAATGACTAACCCATTGACAATCAAAACCCCAATAGAGCTTCATCCATGTATAATAACACTTTCTGTGTGCTCAGTTCTACCACAGAATGCAAAGTTAGAATATGAGATTTGGACACATTCACTCACTTTGACTTTCCCTTAGAAATGCAGACACGTTGGCCAGCAAAAACTCTGACCGACTACACCCTTGTTTAGCGTGGACTCCTTTGAGTCTGCATCAAAAAGAATCATTGAAAAAGGTCAAGTAAATTGATAATTATGGCTGCCCAAATTTAGCCTTTTATACAAGGTGCTCTCACAGTGAGGCGACTACCTACCCAAAACATTATAAATCCTATTCCCTCTCTAAAACCCCTTCTACTGAAGTACGACGCCAATCACATGACTGTAGGGTACAAAAAAGCACGGGCGCCGGTGTACTTTCTGTACGGTAGCTATACGACATGCGTTTTGTACTCCGACAATTCCTCAAACTCGTACGATGTCGCCACGTGTCATCCTGAGTGGTGGTGTCCGGAAAACGCCAAAACACCCTATCCACAATCTCGGCTCCTTCCACGTCGTTCGATCAATACCCGAATTTAATCATAACCGTCAAAAAAAATATTGTTTGGATAAATTCCGTGCGGTCCGGAATTTGTGCGTACTAATGCATTTCCGTGCACCGCCCGTCCCGTAATCAGTTAAATGAAAGATGTGACGTATTAATGTTGATTTATTTATCGTACCCTATATGGTTTTGTAATGATCCTAGGCTATAGGTTAAAGCTATCGGCTGTCAGTGTCTTGAGTTACGGCAGGTACCAAGATCGAATCCTAGGTCCGTCAAGATCCCTTTTAGTACAACCTACCACTATCTACTCATGTCTCTTTGGAGAGCTAAGGCAGCCATGGCTCTAGCTCCCTTTCTAGCCTTCTATGACTACAATAAGTGTGGGAGCTTAGAGAAGGGATTTAGAGGTAAAGTGCCTCTGCTCTATTTCCTATCCTAATAGAGACCTAGAAAATACTCAAATATCAACACCTTTTGTACGACCATCGTACGACATGGTCAAAATGTCAACACATGTCATATCCGGACTCGTTCTTATAATCCACAGATTTCTATTTCTTGCTTCCAAGTGTTATCTCTCCACGTGGTGCTTGGTCATGCCACGTCAAGAAAACGGTAGTGTACAAGAAAGTACAAGTGTCAGACTACTTTTTGTATGGTCATTGTACGACATCGCCATAATGTGACATGTGTCACATTAAGATTTGTTGTCTTCCGTTCCGGAGATTCCGCAAACCTGTATGATACTGCCATGTGTCATCCTGAGTGGCGACGTCCGGAAAACGCCAAGGCGGTCATCCGGAATCCTCACTCGCTCTTTGACTGTTGATTTACATCTGCAATTTAATATGAACTGTCGAAACAAATGTCCGTACTATTTGTTTCGTCCGGTACTAATAGTACAACTGATTATATGTTATGTATACTGTTAACCTAGTTACATGGAAATCTCTACTTCTACCTTTTTAAGTATTAATCAAACCCTATATACCTTAGCACTAGTCATAGACTTAACGGACAAAGCTGACGGCTACGTGTTACTTGACGGACGGTAGGTACTAGGATCAATTCCTGGGTCCGTCAAGTACCTTTTGTTAAATCTACCTAATTTACCCCCTGCATTCTTTAGAGGGCCTCTGCATCCATGGCCGTATCTCCTTATTGAGCCTTTAGTGACTACATCAAGTGTGGGGGCTTGGATATGGAGTTAGAGGCAGACTGCCTATGCCTTTATCTATCCTAATACAGACCTAGAAAAGCAACCTATACAGGTGATACCGCCGGTTTAGTGACTCTTGTCTGAATAAATCCATCCGGCTGGTGCAGATCATCTGCTAGCGAGTCACTTGTTTATCCTCTTATGAATCTTGCCCGTTGACTTGATTCATATCAACTTTAGTGCGTAGTCCAAATCTTGATCACATTCAAATGTATGTGGTTTCTTCCAACCGCGTTGTCCCATACTAAAATAGCCGCAGTTATGTTTGTCTCGTTGCATGCAGTGCATGCAGTAACTCTGAGACCTCGATAGGTCCTCAAAAAGGTAGCTCACACGAAGCCTCTAGGATAAACTGGACCCTTTGTGTGTCAACAAGAATAACTCCCACCTTGAGAGACAAAAACTCTGACCACCTTCACCAATGTGAAGGTTAGACTCCTCGAGTCGATAGCAAAACGAATCTCTGAATTTGCTCCCCTGCCCAGTAAGTTATGGTGGGTCAATTTGACTTTTTGTACAGGAGCTCTTTGGGAGAGAGGGTCATATCTCCTCAATTTTTCTAAGTCCTATCCCTCTCTAAAAGTGTATCTATTGACGTACGACACCAATCAAATTACTGTGTTGTACAAAAAGGTACAGGTGCCAGTGTATCTTCTGTACGGACATTGTACGACATCGTGAAATCGTCGATACATGCCATATTGGGATTCGCTCCTGTAATCCTTGGGGATGCCGCGATCCAATGCGGTTGTTCAACGTATCAGCCAATGTGGCGGTGACCGCAAACCACCAATCTCGGCATCATTCGCGGTCGTCCGATCAAAACCGGATCTCAATCTTAGCCGTAATAAATATTTGCGCGATATTTATTTCAAGTTTGAAATAAATGCGAGATACCTGTTTTAAGATGTTTCATACTGCGTACAATGCAAAATAAATATTTATCTTTCAATTCCATTAGATGAGTTAATGGACATGGTATCATTTAAATACCTATTAAACCCTATATCACATATCGCTATATCTAGACCAATAGGTTAAAACTACCGGCTACCGGTAACTTTCTCAAACGGCAGGTCGCGGAATCAAACCCTGGACCTATCAAGATATAATTTAGTAAATCTACCAAACTCCTCCCTGCCTCCGTTTGGATAACTTAGGCAGCTATGGCTCTAGCTCCCTCTCTAACTCTCAATGAGTGCGACACCCTCCATAACTTACAACTCAGGGGATTAAATTCACAGATTATTTTTGCTATCGACTTAAAGGAGTCTTGTCTGTACAATCGTGTAGGTGGTCAGGTTTTTTTTTGCCAAGGTGGTAGCTATTCTTGCTGAAACACAAAGGGGTTAGGGTTATCTTAGAGGCTTTGTATGAGCTGCCTATTTTGATGACCTATGGAGGTCTTCGAGTTGCAAACAACCTTATTATCACACCATTTTATCTGTGGACCAATCCGCATGTATCCTAATTCTTGCAACATGAATTTTACCCATAAGTGTTTTTTGAGAGCCAAGCTCGCTGCCATGTATTCTGACTCCATTGTTGACTATGTTGTGACCTTTTGTAGTTTGATGCTCCTACAACAATTCCCGTTCCCAATCTGTAGGATGAATCATGTGGTGAATTTTTGGCTTGGTATGTCGCCATTTCTTGCATCACTCTTTGTTTACAGCTTCACTTCTCCGTTGCCTAGTGTGAGTTTCAGGTCTTCGGTTCCTACCAGATATCTTAAGACTCTTCTTGCTACATCACGGTCAGATTTTGTTGGATTATTTAGACTTCTTCTCAATGCCCCAACTGCTGCATAAATATCAAGACGCGTACATTTCATGAAGTATATCAAACTTCCCACTATATATCTATAAGGTATTAGTGTCATAGGATCATCCTCCCCTGATTCTAAATACTAAATAATCATGACAACAAGTTTTTTCTCTTCTCCCTCTAATTTCTATCGAAACATAATTGGAGTTAAACATCATATTCCCCCCGCATTCCAAACTTATCTAACATGTTTCCAATAGCCTCCTTTTAAGCTAATTTTATTTATCTCTTTTTCTTGTTCCTCTCTTTCTAGATAGCCAATTTATTTTAAGCCTCACCGAGGTCTTTCATCTCGAACCATGAATTTAAGGCGTTATTTATGTTTTTTAATTTGAGCCATTGATTTGCTAATTATTAGTAAATCATTTACATATGCAATTATGTGGTCTCCATTGACACAGAGAATGAGCAGCCTATGTAAAGCCACTAAAATCATATTTTACCCTTCTACTTTCCCGCTGAATAAGCGCCGCCTAGGCACAGAAATATTCTTACCACTCTCTTCCCTATCAGGACAAGACTCTCCGAGTCAAACGCAAAAATAATCACTGAATTTGCTCCTCGAGTAGTAAGTTATGGCTAGTCAAAGTTGACCTTTATAGTTACAAGCTCTCTTAGAGAGAGGTACCTCAATTTCACAAAGTCTTGGTCTGCCTACTTACGACTGCCTACTACTAAACCCTAGTCCAATAAAAACACTATATAGTACAAGAAGGTTCACTAGGCGATGTACTTATTGACGGTCATTGTACGACATGGCTTTCAAAGTGACGCTTGTCAAAACGAAGCCATGGTTCCTCCTCCCATCTTCTTCGATATCCAATAGTATGGTGCCACGTGGCGTCGCATGACGCTATCTCCAAAAGCCGCCGAAAGTTTATTGCCGGTGGCGGCTGCAATTGTGGCCGTCCGATCATTTGTATTTTTGCGGCTTCGATTCGCTTCCATGCATGAATTGATTAATGTGTGTTTTCGTTAGTCTGCTGTTAATTAGTCTGTTGAATAAATAGAAGAATATGCGTGATACGTAGTACGAGTATCGTTTCGCTAGTGCTTTAATGGATAAGGCTTAGGTCTAAGTAGTAGTCCGTAGACCCTGGTTCAAATCCGGCCAGAGGCAGTATTTTACTACAAATAATGAAATACCTTCTATTTCATTCTGCATCCTTCTATATGACGCGGCAGCCATGGCGTGCCTTTGGTTCTCTCTTTCTCGCTCTTTACATTCTAACTAAAATATAGAAGTGAACTATTAATTACCATTTTTGAACACTCCCCTTAATTCTTAGTCACTTTTCAATTTTAATCTATAGTTTTTTCTTTGCAATAAATCAACTTAGGGGAAAGAACTGGTTTTGTCATCATGTCTGCAATCGTTTCTTTATTAGTTTTATGAACCAGTTTAATGATTTATTTTTCAACCTTCTCTCTAACAAAGCTTAGTCTAATATACATATGCTTAGCTTTGAAGTGATGTCTTGGATTAGCTGCAATAGAGATATCAGCTTGATTATCACATATAACATTCTGAGTTCCTGTCTTCATGAATCCAAGTTCTTCCAGAAGAGCTTTCACCCACATTAATTCTTTGGTGGCTGCACAAGAAGCCATGTATTCAGCCTCCATAGTGGACTGAACAACTACTTTCTGTTGCTTGGTACTCCAACAGCATGCACAAGATCCAATTTGCAACACATATCCAGTCGTACGCCGCCTTAAAGGCACATCTCCATAACGGGCATCACTCCAGGTCGTGATGTCAGTGTGCTCCCCTCCCAAATGCAACCACAATTCCCTTGTCCCCACCAAATACCGTATCACCCTTTTGGCAGCCTCCCATTCTCTCTCTCTTGGTTCATTTAGACTCTTGCTGAGGACTCTTACGGTTGCAGCTATATCCGGCCGGGTACAATTCATAAAATATGTTAAACTGCCTACAATCTGCCGATAAGGGATATTTTCCATAAATCATCTTTCTATCTCCTCATTATTGATCAATATTCCTCCCTCTTCAATCCCCTTACACACTTTCTTCAAATCCATGGGAGTAGTACATCCGTTTGCCTTCTCCATTTGATTTTTTTCTAGCATATTACCAATTGCTTCTTTCTGAGTGAGTCTTATAATCCTATTCTCTCTATCTCTCTCCATTTGAATTCCCAAAATGTACTTTGCTTCGCCGAGATCTTTCATGTCAAAGCGGCTTCTAAGATCCCGTTTTAGTTTGTTAATTTTATCTAAAGACTTGCTTAAGACCAACAAATCATCCACATAAATAGCAATAAATATCACTTTATCCTCATCCTCAAATAAATATATAGAGTGATCTGAACTAATTGTGATATACCCCAAACCGGTCAAAAATTTGTCGAGCATTACATTCCACTGTCGCGGGGCTTGCTTAAGCCCATAGAGTGATTTTATCAGTTTGCAAACTTTGTTTTCTTCCCCACTTTCCACGAATCCTTGCGGTTGCCTCATGTAAATTTTTTCTTCCAACTCTCCGTGCAAAAAGGTCGTTTTAATATCCATCTGGTGGATTTCCATATCTTCCGCGGCGGCTATACATAAAAGGATCCTAACAGAAGGAAATCTGACAAGAGGTGCAAAGGTTTCTTCGTAGTCTATCCCTTCTTTCTGTGTATAACCTTTTGCAACTAACCTAGCTTTGTACCTCTCAATGGTATTATCCGGGTTTAATTTAAGTTTAAACACCCATTTACATCCGATCGGTTTTCGGTTCGGTGGACAATCTACCAACTCCCATGTATTAGCTTCCATGATAGAGGCCATTTCTTCATTTATAGTTGTGATCCACCGGCTACTTTCTGGAGTGTTTATGGCCTCTAAGTATGTCTGAGGTTCATGTGGGTGAGATATCTTTGTGAGTTGGTTATTTACTTGCTATTATTGAAGTCGTTTACTACTTCTTCCGCCTTCAAAAACGGACGCCGGTATGGAAGGCATCCTTGGGTTTCGTTTACGGAGATTTTTAGCTCCCCTATCTTCTAATTCCGGTGTCTCATCAAGTTCCTCATCGATTTCCACTTCGTATTGTGGCATTGCCTCGGATGTTGTCCTTTCTTCCTTCTCCTTTGGTAGATCTACAGACTATTCATTTACACCCTCTTCATTCTCTTCATTTTCAAAGTCAAAGTCAAAAAAGCTGATCTGTTTCAAATCTGATTTTAGCTTTCTTATTATATTTGAATGGATCAATGGACTTCTCGTCATTCATCACCACTATGTGTTTTACCAAAATTATATCTATTTTTTTCAAGTCATACACTTGGTTATTTTTTTGTGCTCTTATCATATCCTACAAGATATCCTGGCTTCCCTCTCTCCTCTAACTTCCATTTAGTCTTATCTGAATCCAAACTATAAACTTGACTTCCGAACACTCTCAAACTAGACAAATCAGGCCTTCTTCCTATCCACCTCTCATACGGAGTTTCCTCTTTATTTGCTGAAGTTAGGACTTTATTTTTTGATGAAATTAGCATAATTTATAGATTCCGCCCAAAACTGCAACCCTATCGTCTTATCAGTTAACATACTTCTAGACATATCTCCTAAAGTTCTATTCACTCTTTCTGTTACTCCATTTTGTTTTGGATTATAGGGAACAGTTTTCTCATGATGAATTCTTTCTTCTTTAAGATATTTTTCAAATTCCCTTGAGGTGTATTCTTTCCCATTATCACTTCTTATCTCTTTTATTGAGGTTTCGTGTAGTTTTTCACTCCATTCTTTATACTCTTTGAAATATCTCAATACCTCTGACTTATGTCTGAGAAAGTATACCTTCGTGTATCTAGACCAATTATTTGTGATAGTTAACATCCACCTCTTCCCCCCACCTGAAGCATATACACAAATCCTCAAACATCTGTGTGAATTAGATCCAATACTTTCTCTCTCCTAAATGTGGTTGCCTTTGGAAATGGAAGTCTATGAATCTTCCCTTGGGCACATCCACTACAATCATCTAATGTCTCATCATCCTCAAAAGTAAAACCCTCCACTATTCATTTTTTCTTCATTTTCTTTAATCTATCTAGATGCACATGCCCCAACCTTTAGTGCCAAATCATCATCTCACTTACACACGAGTAGAGAATACTCTTTTCATTGCAAAGGACAATTTTAAACATTCCCGGACTGCCTTTCTCAGCTATGAAATAATTCTTATTATCAAAGCTTGATGTGAAGATTCTTTTCCTAGTTCGTGTTTCAAACTCCTTTTCATCTAGGACAGCTGTTGAGACCAAGTTCTTACTAAGCCGTGGAATGTAAAGAACGTCTGAGATTGTTACAATTGAGGCTTTTGAATCAACTAGATACTTTAAGTCAACAGTTTCAACAAGACTTGTGGTTTCTACTCTACCATCTCTGTTCTCTATCTCAACTGTTGGGATCTTTCTCAGTTTAGTGAACCACCTTTTATCTTTGCACATATGCATTGAGGCCCCTGAGTATCATCCACCTATATTCAGCTGGATCCCTCTTACCTCGGAAACCACACTTTTGTCTCCGTGGAATGTCAACATGCTTATCAGTGATTTTCGGATTAAGAAAAGTTCCTCAAGCTCCTGAAGCTCCTCTTCTTGTTTGGTTTCTACGTTCTCTTGCTCATCATGAACTTGAGTTAGGAAAGCCTTTTTCTGTCCTCCATTTCTTGAGGTCCCTTGCCCATCTTTAGTTAAAGATCTGCAAGTTTGCCACAATCTGCCATATAATGTCCCAATTTCTTGTAGAAGTGACATAATCCTCCTCGAGAAGTTCCTCTCCACTATCTATCAAATCTGCCACCTCATTGTCTTCTTCCTCCAAAGTTTCGATAGGGATCTTTCTCTCTCTCCTCATCACGCTTCCGCCAATTAGCTCCTGCGGACAATGCTTGAACAATTGGACTCCCTCTCCTAAGCTTATGGTGCTTTCTTTCACTAAAATCATTCCCACTGTGTCATCCCAATTCTCCTATGTCCTGCAATCGATTAATGATATTCTCATACTCTTCAGGTAGTTTCATCATTAATTTGTTCACTCTTTGTCTCTCAGACCATGATTTACCTGCACTCTCTAGCTCTCTAATTAATGCTCCTAAATCATTACAATAATTATTCATGATTCCTCCCTTATAAGTACAAGCTGCAATCTTGTTTATTGCCAATTGTTGCTGCTGCAATGATCCACTCTTATATTTGTTTACTAGTGATATCCAAATCTGTGATGAAGATTTGACATGCATAAGGGAAATGGCAATGCCCTTTGCTATACGTTTAAGAATTAAGAGCTTAGCAACCTTGTCTTTGTAGTTCCACTTTTCATGCTTTGATCTTTCGGTCTGAACCCTTGTCGCTGTTGCTGGTGGTGCTGCTGCCGGTATCACCTTCGGCAATTGTGTCACTTGAGTTGCAACTCCTCCCTTTTCTCCTTCCGTGATATCTCCTCTCCTTCCTTGTCTTCATCCTCAGTGATGATAGTAGTTGTTTTCTACCTATTGTAGAGGCGGAGGTGCAAAAAAAACGCGTTCCTCCAAACCCAGGTGGAGGTGGGCATCGAACTTTTCCGCACACTTTGCCCCATAGGTTTTTCTCAAATAGTTCTCACTCCATCATCATTTTCCAATAAAGAAAGTTTGACCCATCAAATATGGGCACCCTAGAGGGTGGGCCCATAACCTCCAATTCTGTGGTCTCCATTGACACAGAGAACGAGCAGCCTATGTAAAGCCTCTAGGAACATATTTTCCCCTTCTACTTTCCCGTTGAATAAGCGCCGCCCAAACACACAAATATTCTTACCACCTTCTTCCCTGTGAGGACAAGACTCTCTTGAGTCAAACGCAAAAATAATCACTGAATTTGCTCCCCTGAGCAGTAAGTTATGGCTAGTCAAAATTGACCTTTACAGTTACAAGCTCTCTTAGAGAGAGGTACCTAAATTTCACGAAGTCTTGGTCTGCCTACTTACGACTGCCTACTAAATCCTAGTCCAATAAAAATGTTGAAATAAGTAGTTTTATTTAATATATTTTCTAGGTCTAAATTTATTAGAAAAGAAAATGTAGGCAGCCTGCCTCTATCTCTTCTCTCTCTCTCGCCCCCATACTTGTTGTAGTCACTGAAGGAGAGAGAGAGAGAGCTATGGAGCCATGGCTGCCTCAACTCCATAGGAAGGACTAAAGAGTGGCTTAAGCCACTCTCAACAAAAGGTTGAGTCCGGCAGGACTCGAACCCCCGACCGGCAGAGCGCGGCGTAGCCGTTAGCTCTAACCAGTCTGTCGTAGAAGTCCGTTGGGAGATATAGGGTTTCATTACTATTTAAACTATTGTAATGTATTAGATTCATTTAACTGAAACCCTTAACGCCACACATAGATACAGTTCTACGAAATACGAAGTACTGTACTTGTTTTGAAATGGATATCGCGCATTTTGTTTCGAAAGCGAAACAAATATCGCGCAAGTATTTATTACGGCCGAGATTGAATTTCACGTCAAATCTAACGGCGCACATCATCGCCGAAATCTCGGAATGGTCATTTTGGCATTTAGTGACGTGGCATGACCTGGCGCCACGTGGGAAGACATCATTCGGTCGCGGGAATTCCGAGGAACGTACGGACGAGTGGAAAGTGGACACGCGTCCACTTAATGGCCGTGTCGTACAGAGGCCGTACAGAAAGTACATCGGCAGTAATACTTTCTTGTACTATACAGTTTTGTGATTGGTTCGTACAGGCAGTAGATAGGAGCTGTGAGAGGGAAGTAGGAAAAACTAGGACTTAGGAAAATTTAGGTAGATAGTCCTCTCTCTGAGAGTTTGTATAAATTGGCATCTTTGCCACCCTATAAATTATCGGCTGGTTGGCCGTTTTCAGTGATTCTTTTTGCTACGGACTCAGGGGAGTCCAGGCTGCACAGGGGTGCAGCCAAATTGTCAGTTTGCCTTTTTGGGCAGAAGTGGTTGTGGCTTAAAGTGGGTTAGTTAACCACTATCTAGAGGCTTCCTGTATTCTGTAGTCCAATGGAGGACACAGAATTGCAGGTTATGGGCCCACCCTCTAGGGTGCCCACCTTCAATGGATCTGGGTTCATCTATTAGGAAGCCATGATGATAGGAGCTTTGTGTGAAAAACGATACTGGGGTATCGTGAGTGGACAAGTGAAACGTCCACCTTCGGGAACTCCACCAGGATTTGGGGGAGTAAGGTTTTCTGCAACAACGGCTGCCTCAGCGGAGGAGGCAGATGATGGGGACAGCAGTGTGTCCGAAAAGGAAAAAGGGAAGGAGACACCCCTCACTCATATTGCCACAGTATCGGGAGCGGCGACCGTGAAGACCGTGGAGAACAATACTCAAATGTGGGAGGATGTAAACATGGCTGCCAAGAACTTCATTCTGAGGCACCTCACTCAAGGTTTGGCCACTCCTCATCTTCACATTTACAAGGCGGAGCAGTTGTGGGAGAGTTTAGTGGAGATTTATAGAGCTGGAACTATTCAGGAGCTCCAGTTGGCTGAGCAAAAACTATTGAGTTACACTTACAAAGGAGGAAAGATGTTAGATTACTGTAATGATCTTTCTTGTTTGTATATGGAAATGGAAAGTGCCGGGTGGACAGGTACAATGAAAATGAAAGTTAACACCATTATCATGAAATTACCAGATGAGTTCGAAAACATAGTGTACCGAGTACAGGGAATGCCTGATAGTTCATGGAAATGGAACACAGTAGTCAGGATGATACTTGTGCAGGAAAACACAATGGAGATTAGGAGAGGAGGAAAGAGCATTCAAGCTCTAGCAGCAGGAGGGGACCGATGGGGGAAGGACCCGAAGAAACCTTATAGAGGGGAAAGAGATCTGTCTGGGGGACAGAGGCCCCCAAAGGGTCTTTGTCATTATTGCAAAAAGCCGGGACACTTTATTGCAGATTGTGTCAAGCTATCAGAGCTGAGGCTCCAAGAAAACCGTGGAGGGGGTTCTTTCGGAGGGAAGAAAAAGGCACTTGTGGTTACAAAAGTGTCAGGAGAAACCGAGGATGAGTCATCTGAGGAGGATGGGGAGCTTCTTCTTGACGAGAGTCTGGAGGAGAAGGAGATCCCTCGGAGGCAAAAGTGTGCCCTTGGAGCAATTCGGGAAGCTCCACAGGAAGGATGGATCATCGACTCAGGTGCATCCATGCATATGTGTCGTGATAAAGAACTCTTCACTAAGTTAAGAAAGATTCCTACTGTAGAGATAGAGTATGGGGATGGGAGAGTGGTTACTACAGATCTAGTGGGATCAGTAGATCTGAAAGTCTTAGTGGAGGGTAAGACTTCCATACTTACATTCTCAGATGTACTTTACATTCCCCAGCTGAGTAAAAATCTTGTCTCTACGTCTGTGTTAGATGACAAAGAGTTTGATACTTTCACTAGAAAGGGAGTCTTTACAGCTAAGTATCGAGATGAAGTTTACTTTACAGCAGATAAGGGTAGCCAAGGAATGTTTAGGCTTAACTTGAGTAATGAAAAGAAGAATGCTTACTATGTTGGTGTTCCTAAGGTGATGATTTGGCATAAGCGGTTGGGGCATGTGCATTTTGATAGGTTAAGGGAAATGAAAAAGCTTGGGGTAGTAGATGGCATTCAGTTTGGGGATAATGAAGTGATGGATGATTGTAGTGGTTGTGCTCAAGGTAAGGCTCACAGACTTCCCTTTCCCAAAGCCGCCACATATAGAGGTGAGAAAGTGTTAGATTTGGTCCACACAGACATTTGGGGACCTGCAAAAGTACCTTCGGTTGGAGGAAAGAGGTTTATGATGACAATAACTAATGATTGGTCTAGATACTCTAGAGTCTACTTTCTGAAAAATAAGTCTGAAGCATCAACTTACTTCAAAGTGTATAAAGCATGGAGTGAGAAAATGCATGAAACCCCTATTAAGAGGATAAGGAGTGATAACGGGGGAGAATATACCTCTAACCAATTTGAGGAATATCTGAGAGATGAGGGAGTGCAACACCAGAAAACTGTACCATATAACCTAGAACAAAATGGGGTAGCTGAGAGGTTGAATAGAACACTAGGAGATAGTGCATGCAGTATGTTGGCAGACAAGAAAATAGGAAAGAGATTTTGGGCAGAGGCAATGAACTGTGCCAACTATATTAAAAATAGAATCCTTACCTCAGCTGTAAAGGGAGTGACACCTTATGAGAGATGGGTTGGAAGGAAACCAGATATCTCACACCTTAAAGTATTTGGTAGCCAGGTTTACAGTCTTGACACAGATAGGAAAAACTGGAAACTAGATGCTAAGGGAAAACCTGGATACTTTGTGGGATATGATGAGGATGTTAAGGGATATAGAGTCTATGACTTAGCAAAGAAAGATATCATTCTGGTCAAACACTTTGTTGTCATGGATGAAGGGAAGTCATTTAACCCCTTCAAATATACAAAGAAGATAAGGATCAGATTTGAGTCCGAAAGTGAAGAGAACTCAGTCGTTCCCGAAAAAGACATGAGTGAAACTGTCATTACAGATTCAGGGGAGATCGAAGATACAGGAGACTCACCGGAAACCTCACATACTCCTATTGACTATGAGGAGACATTTGCTCCAGCTGTTCGGTTCCCATCGGTAAGGATTCTCCTCAGTCTGGCCGCAGCGGAAGACATGGAAATTCACCAGATGGACATTAAGAGTGCTTTTCTTAATGGTGAGTTAGAGGAAGAAATTTTTATGAGGTAACCCGAGGGGTTTGTGGAAGAAGGAGAAGAGAGCAAAGTGTGCAGGCTCATAAAGTCCTTATATGGACTGAAACAGGCTCCCCGACAGTGGAATAAGAAACTAGATGAGTTTCTCACCGATCTGGGATACATCCGGATCAGCTCTGACCATTCTATCTATATGTTTGAAGATGAGAATGGTGTCATTTTTATTGCAATTTATGTGGATGATCTGCTTGTGTTAAGTAAGTCTTTGGAGAATATCAATAGGCTAAAGAAAGATCTTAGGGGCAGATTTGATATGAAGGATTTAGGGGAGGCAAAATATATTTTGGGGATCCAAATGGAGAGAGATAGGGGGAAGAAGATTATCAGACTTACTCAGAAAGAAGCAATAGGTAATATGCTTGAGAAATTCCAGATAGAAAATGCTAACAATTGTACCACTCCCATGGACTTGAAAAAAGTAAGTGATGGGAGTGTAGAAGGAGGAGTGATGATCTTAGACGATCAGATGAGTCCAGATGAGAGAGAGTTTATGAAGTCTATCCCTTATAGACAGGTCGTAGGAAGCTTAATCTATTTTATGAATTGTACCAGGCCGGACATAGCGGCGGCAGTTGGTGTACTCAGTAGGAGTCTTAATGATCCTAGGAAGAGGGATTGGGAGGCAGCCAAGAGAGTCATGAGATATCTGGTGGGAACTAGAGAGTTATGGTTGCATTTAGGAGGGGAGCACACTGACATCACTACTTGGAGTGATGCCAGTTATGGGGACGCACCTATGAGACGATGCACTTCTGGGTATGTATTGTATGTTGGGGAAGGTGCTTGCTGTTGGAGCAGTTAGCAACAAAAGGTGGTTGCTCAGTCTACTATGGAGGCTGAGTATATGGCGTCTTGTTCTGCTGTGAAAGAACTAATGTGGGTGAAGTCATTGTTGCAAGAACTAGGATATATGAAGGAGGGAGTGCATGAAATCTTTTGCGATAATCAAGCTGCAATCGCAATCGCAGCCAATCCAAAACATCATTTCAAAGCAAAACATATGGACATAAGATTAAGCTTCGTAAGAGAAAAAGTTGAAAATAAAATTTGAAATCTTGTGTATAGACCTGATGAAGAAATGGTGGCTGACATGATGACCAAACCTGTGCCCTCTCCTAAATTAAAATATTGTCGGGATAAATGCGGGTTAAAAGAAAAATTAAAATTTGACTAGAAAATAAGGGGAGTGTTGAAATAAGTAGTTTTTTTTAATATATTTTCTAGGTCTAAATTTATTAGAAAAGAAAATGTAGACAGCCTGCCTCTATCTCTTCTCTCTCTCTCGCCCCCATACTTGTTGTAGTCACTGAAGGAGAGAGAGAGAGAGAGCTATGGAGCCATGGCTGCCTCAACTCCATAGGAAGGACTAAAGAGTGGCTTAAGCCACTCTCAACAAAAGGTTGAGTCTGGCAGGACTCGAACCCCCGACCGGCAGAGCGCGGCGTAGCCGTTAGCTCTAACCAGTCTGTCGTAGAAGTCCGTTGGGAGATATAGGGTTTCATTACTATTTAAACTATTGTAATGTATTAGATTCATTTAACTGAAACCCTTAACGCCACACATAGATACAGTTCTACGAAATACGAAGTACTGTACTTGTTTTGAAATGGATATCGCGCATTTTGTTTCGAAAGCGAAACAAATATCGCGCAAGTATTTATTACGGCCGAGATTGAATTTCACGTCAAATCTAACGGCGCACATCATCGCCGAAATCTCGGAATGGTCATTTTGGCATTTAGTGACGTGGCATGACCTGGCGCCACGTGGGAAGACATCATTCGGTCGCGGGAATTTCGAGGAACGTACAGACGAGTGGAAAGTGGACACGCGTCCACTTAATGGCCTTGTCGTACAAAGGCCGTACAGAAAGTACATCGGCGGTAGTACTTTCTAGTACTATACAGTTTTATGATAGGTTCGTAGAGGCAGTAGATAGGAGTTGTGAGAGGGAATTAGGAAAAACTAGGACTTAGGAAAATTTAGGTAGATAGTCCTCTCTCTCTGAGAGTTTGTATAAATTGGCATCTTTGCCACCCTATAACTTATCGGCTGGTTGGCAGTTTTCAGTGATTCTTTTTGCTACGGACTCATGGGAGTCCAGGCTGCACAGGGGTGCAGTCAAATTGTCAGTTTGCCTTCTTGGGCAGAAGTGGTCGTGGCTTAAAGTGGGTTAGTTAACCACTAACTAGAGGCTTCCTGTATTCTGTAGTCCAATGGAGGACACAGAATTGCAAAAAACACTATATAGTACAAGAAGGTTCACTAGGCGATGTACTTATTGACGGCCATTGTACGACATGGCTTTCAAAGTGACGTCTTTCAAAACGGGAGCCATGGTTCCTCCTCCCATCTTCTCCGATATCCAATGGTATGGTGCCACGTGGCGTCGCGTGACGCTATCTCCAAAGGTCGCCGAAAGTTTATTGTGGGTGGCGGTTGCAATTGTGGCCGTCCTATCATTTATATTTATGCGGCTTCGATTCGCTTCCATGCATAAATTGATTAATGCGTGTTTTTGTTAGTCTGTTGTAAATTAGTTTGTTGAATAAATAGACGAATATGCGTGAAACGTAGTACGTGTGTCGTTTCGCTAGTGCCTTAATGGATAAGGCTTAGGTCTAAGTAGTAGTCCGTAGACCCTGGTTCAAATCCGGCCAGAGGCAGTATTTTACTACAAATAGTGAAATACCTTCTATTTCATTCTGCCTCCTTCTATATGACGCGGCAGCCATGACGTGCCTTTGGTTCTCTCTTTCTCGCTCTTTACATTCTAATTAAATATAGAAGTGAACTATTAATTACCTCTTTTCAACAACATACACCACTATATACACTATCCCATCCTCACACTTTAAAACATAGATAGATTGATAAGAACTTATCTTTTTAAATCTCAGGCTTGTTAAAAACTCATCGAGTTTTAGATTCCATTGCCTAGGAACCTGTTTTAGGTCGTATAAAGATTTTAACAGTTTGCATTCTAAGTGCTCATTTTTTGGTTTTGCATACATTTCAGGTTGCTTCATGTAAATGGTCTCCTCTAGTTCTATATGCAAAAAGGTTGTCTTTACATCCATCTGATGTTTTTTCATATCTTCTATAGCAGCTAGATATTGCAATATCCTAACCGTAGGAAATCTTACAACCGGAGAGAATGTTTATTCAAAATCAATTCATTCTTTTTGCTTATACCCCTTTGTGACCAGCCTAGCCTTAGATTGTTTAATGGTTTATTAGGATTTGACTTCACCTTGCATACCCATTTACTGCCGATCTTATTTTGGTCCGAAAGAAAGACCACAAGCTCCCATGTTTGAGCCTCTATGATCGACATTTTTTCATCGTTTGCTGCCTCAATCTAGTGATTACGCTTTGGTGGAGAGAAGGCCTCTCGGATGGTCAAAGGCTGCCCCGAGGCTACAAAGTAGGCGAAGTCAAAGCTTGCTTGTAGGCGGCTACTAGATCTTTTTCCCCTCATATATTTTGAGGCTAAAATTGTCGCATCCTGTGCATTGCGCTTATTGATGTGGTTGAGATCTGTAGGCATTGACCGCTGTTGGTCCGGTTGAAACTAAACTTGTTAAGGAACTTGAAGAATTTCATACTCGTGTGTTACCACCGGTGAAATTTGCATCCGTGGGACAATTTCATGGATGCAATCTAAAATGACATATTCTTGTACTTTTTGCTACTTTTGCTGCTCTGTCATTTCATATTAACCTATCGAGTCTAGTTCATAGTTGACAATAATGTCCTTGCTACAAATATTTTTTGCCTTTCAAACACAAAGACTCTATAACCTTTGGAGTTATCGTCATATCCTAACAAAGTACTTGGTAACCGTTTCGGTTCCATTTTCCATATATGACTAGACGTATTCATGATAAAACATTTACTTCCAAAGACTTTGAAATGACTAACATCTGGTTTTCTACCTATCCAAATCTCGTAAAGAGTAGTATCTGCGGATCTTAAACCTATCATATTCATGATATAAACTGCACAATTCAATGCTCCAGCCCAAAATTTTGGATCCACGTCCCCTTATCTACAAGCATGGATCTAGAGCTTCATGTGATAATTCTATTTAGTCTCTGCGAGACTCCATTTTGTTCTTGAGAATGTGGAACAGTCAGCTAGTGACTTATTTTTTTGTTGAGTAGGAAGTTTTCAAATTCTCTTGACGTATATCCGTCGCCATTGTCCGATCTGAGTTCCTGAATTGGCATACCATTTAGTTTCTCCGCCCATGCTTTGTATTGTTGGAAATGAGTGAAGACTTCACTCTTGTCCTTCATGAAATTGACTTTAGTAAACCTTGAAAAGCATCTTTAAATGTTACCATATATTTCATCCCCACTGTAGATGGTACCTTAGCAGGTCCGAAAACATCAGAATGGATAAGTTGCAAAAGTTTAGTAGACCGACGTTGAAACTATTTAGGAAACGGTAATCTGTGTATCTTTGCGAGTGCACAGCAATCACACATTTTGGGTTACAAACCAGAAACAGTGACTCCTTCTATTTTACCAGCATGTACCATCCTTTTCAAACTGTCATAGTTCACATGGCCTTACCTTTTATGCCACAGCTCATCTGAGGATAATGCACCGGAATACAAAACATCATTTTTTTTATTATCGGGCATATCCATTCGATACATTTTACTAGCATCTGTAGTTCTTGTATCCGGAATCTTTCCATTTTTGCTAACAACTTGCTTGCCATGTTTTAGACTGACCTCAAACCCTTTACTTTCTACCAAAGAAGTTGAAAACATTTTTTTCTTAAAATCTGGGACATAGAGAACATTATGAATAGTCCTCTCAGTTGCCTTGCCCTCTAAATCAACCAACAATGAGATAACATCTACATCACGCATTTGAGCACTCATACAGCAAGCATAGTAGATTTTTTTCTCAGGTGTGGATGTCAAATTTTTGAAAATTGCCTTGTTCTAGCATATGTGTGCCGACGCTCCTGTGTCCATTATCCATCCATTATCTTTTGCGCCCTCCAATGATGCTGCCATAGCAAATAGTGTAGAAATTAATGGTCCATTTTTAGTATTTTCTAGGTCTAAATAGAAATATAGAAAGAAGCCGAGGCAGTCTACCTCTAACTTCTCTCTCCAAACTCTCAAATTTGTCGCAGTCACTGAGAAATTGGAGAGAGAGCTAGAGCCATGGCTACCTAGGCTATCCTGAGGTTTACGGGAAATTTATATTAGTTAGGAGTTTATTTATATAAAAGATTATGTCGGCCACAGATTTTGATCCTTGTACTTACCGGCCGGCAGACATTTAGTAGCCGGTAGCCTTAGCCGTTAAGTCTAGCATTAGTGTTACGTAGTATATAGTTTGATAGTTATTTAAATATGTATACGTACGTTAAATCATTTAACTGTAATAGATTAAGGGAATCATAGAACAAGTAATACATAAAGTACGGATTCCGGTACGAACAAGAAATCAATACCGCGCATTTATTTCGTAAGTGAAACGAATACCGCGCATGTATTTATTTCGGCTACGATTAAATCCGAATTTAATCGGACAGCCGTAATTAGCGCCGAGATCGCGGAAGAAGATTTTGGCGGTTTGTGGCCATCGCCAAATCGGATGACACGTGGCGAAATTACGTTGGATCGTGGAATCTCCGGAGATTATGGCATCGAATCCAGATATGACATGTGTCGACATTTAGGCCATGTCGTACAATGTTCGTACATAAAGTACACCGGCAGCTGTACTTTTGCCTACGGAACTGTATCCTGATTGGTTCCGTACATCAGTAGATAGAGTCTGTGAGAGAGATAGGACTTAGAAAAATTAGAAGATAGGACCCTCTCTCCTAGAGAGCTATTGTATAAAAGGTCAACTTTGACCCTCCATAACTATCTGCTCAGGGGAGAAAATTTAGAGATTCTTTTTGTTATAGACTCAGGGGAGTCTTGCCTTCATAGGGGTGCAGGTGGTCAGAGTTTTTGTCTGCCAAGGAGGAAGCTGTCCACTCTGAGGACTTATGGAGGTCTCAGAGTTTCAGGTTATGGGCCCACCCTCTAGGGTACCAATCTTTAATGGAATTGGCTTCATATATTGGGAAAGTATGATGATAGGAGCTCTATGCGAAAAAAGGTTTTGGGGAATAGTGAGTGGACGGTTGGGGCGTCCATCAATTCTTGGAATTACTCCAGGGTTTGGAGAAAGTAGATTCACTAGAAAAGAGGATCCACCTTCAACGGAGGAAACAAAAGAAGGAGAGGTGGTGGACAAAGGAAAGGAGAAGGAGGCGACCACACCAATAGCAACTGGTTCGGCATTCATGTCACCTATTCCGAGGAACGAGGAGAATGATACTGAAACCTGGGACTTCAACAATATGGCGGCAAATCACTTCATCTTACGCCATCTCACTCAAGGACTTGCATGTCCTCATTTGCAGGTAGAAAGGGCATCCGATCTTTGGATGGCTCTCATAGAGATGTACCGAAGTGGTACGATTCAGCAACAAAAGTTGGCTGATCAGAAAGTTAAGGAGTATGTATACAAAGGGGGGAAGATGTTGGATTTTTGCAATGAGCTTGCTACACTCTTCATAGAGCTAGAGAGTGCGGGAAAAGATTTTAGTGGAAAAAGAAAAGGTTAACTGTTTACTGATTAAGTTATCCGATGAGTTCGAGAACATAGTCAACCGTGTGCAGGACTTGCCGGACTCAAGGTGGATATGGAACTCAGTGGTAGGGATGATTCTCGTTCGGGAGAATACGATTGAGATCCGAAGGGGAGGAAATAGTGGCCAAGCCTTGGCAACAGCGACCGATTGGAGGAACAAGGATTACCGGAAACCGGTCGGAAACTATGGGGGGAGGGAGCAGAAAAATCAGACCGACGAGTTTGGACCAAGGGCTCCCAAAGGTTTATGTCATTTTTGTAAGAAACCTGGGCACTATATGGCAGAGTGCACTAAGATAACCGAGCTTTGGTTAAAGGAGGGGCAGACCGGTGGTACCCCGAGAGGAAAGAAAAAGACCCTTTTGACACAAGTACATCAGGCGGAATCCAAAGACGAGGACGATGAGCTCATTTTGATTGAGGAGTTGGAGGCGAAAAATGAGGTCGAAATTCCACGAAGGCAGAAATGTGCTTACGGTGGATTGAAAGGTGAAGCAGGCTGGATTGTAGATTCAGGTGCCTCCATGCACATGTGTAAGGATAGGCACCTGTTCACTAAGATAAAAAATATTCCCACCGTAGAGATAGAGTACGGGGATGGGAGGATAGTCACCACTACTCTTGTAGGATCGGTAGATTTGAAAGTGTTAGTAGAAGGAAAGACATCCATAGTAACATTTTCCGATGTATTGTTTATTCCGGAGCTGAATAAAAACCTCATCTCTACATCCGTATTAGATGATAAGGGTTTTTTTACTAGCACTAGGGAAGGAGTCTTTACTGCTAGCTTTGAGGAGGATGTGTATTTCATTGTTGAGAAAGGTAGCCATGGGATGTTTAGACTGGTTTTAAGTAATGAAAAGAAGAAACTTTATTATGTTGGTGTTCATGATATTATGATGTGGCATAAGAGGCTTGGGCATGTGAATCTAGACAAGTTAAGAGAAATGAAAAAGATGGGAGTGGTGAAAGGGATTAAGTTCAGTGAGAATGATAATATAAGTGATTGTAGTGGATGTGCTCAAGGTAAAGCACATAGATTACCATTCCCTAAATCAGCCACCTATAAGGGAGAAAAAATTCTAGATCTAGTACACACAGATATTTGGGGACCGGCTAAAGTGCCTTCACCGGGGGGGAAGAGATTTATGATGACTATCACTGATGATTGGTCTCGGTATTCTCGAGTGTATTTTTTGAAAAACAAGTCCGAAGCTCGGGATTGTTTTAGACAACACAAAGCATGGAGCGAAAAACTCCATGAAACTCCAATCAAGAGAATACGGAGTGACAATGGTGGAGAGTATACTTCTAACCAGTTTGAGGATTTTCTGAGGGAAGATGGGGTCCAACACCAAAAGGCAGTCCCAGAAAACCCGGAACAAAATGGGGTAGCTGAAAGGTTAAATAGAACATTAAGTGATAATGCTAGAAGTATGTTGTCAGATAAGAAGATAGGAAAAAGGTTTTGGGTAGAAGCAATGAACTGTGCTAATTACCTCAAAAATAGAGTTCTTACTTCAGCTATAAAAGATCAAACACCTTATGAGAGATGGACAGGCCGGAAATCAGACATATCTCACTTAAAGGTTTTCGACAGTCAAGTATTCAGTCTAGATACTGATCGGTCCAATTGGAAGCTAGATCCTAAAGGAAAACCGGGATACTTATTAGGATATGATGAGGATGTTAAAGGATATAGAGTTTATGATCTAAAAAGGGAAGATATAATATTAGTAAAACATCTAGTAGTTATGGATGAAGGAAAGTTTGTGGATCCCTTCAAATATACAAATTCAGTAAAAATCAGATTTGAGTCAGAAAAATCCGATGACTTTGAGCTTCTTAACTATCCAGGTTTTAGAGAAGATGACATTCTTGCAGGTACAAATCAGACCGAAAAGGACTCGGCTGTAGAAACTCCAGTGACAACTCTACCCGAAGCGGAAGACGTGGTGGAAATTGATTCGGAATCAAGGGATAGGGGAGAAGTTGAGTTTGTTCGAAAGAATCCACGAGAACCATCTATTCTGGCTTCAGATTTTGAGGGGGGGAGGAGAAGTAGCAAAAGAGTGCAAGAAAAACAGGTTAATAACAAGGTAACTAAACTATCTCATCAAGATGAACCTCAAACTTATGGAGAGGCTATGACTTGTCCAGAAAGAAACCGGTGGAAGACAGCCATCATTGAGGAGATGGCCTCAATCATGGCAGCCGATACTTGGGAGCTGGTGGATTGTCCACCTAACCGAAAACCAATCGGATGTAAGTGGGTTTTAAAATTAAAACTGAACCCAGATAACACAATCGAGCGCTACAAGGCCAGATTAGTGGCAAAGGGATTTACACAAAAGGAAGGAATTGACTACGAGGAAACCTTTGCCCCGGTGGTCAGATTTCCCTCCGTCCGCATACTTCTCAGTTTAGCAGCAGCGGAAGACATGGAAGTGCACCAGATGGACATCAAGACAGCCTTCTTGCATGGAGAATTGGAAGAGGAGATCTTCATGCGACAACCCGAAGGTTTTGTGGAGGAAGGAGAGGAGAGTAAGGTATGCCGGCTGATTAAATCTCTTTAAGGTTTAAAACAGGCGCCTCAAGAATGGAATAAGAAGCTTGATGAGTTTCTTACCGGTCTGGGATATACTTGGATCAGCTCAGATCACTCAATCTATGTTTTCGAAGATGAGGAAGGTTTGATATTTATTGCAATTTATGTCGATGATTTGCTTGTTTTAAGTAAATCAATGGAAAAAATTAATAAACTGAAAACCGATCTTAAGGGGAGATTTTGTTGAAATTTATGTATTTTTTAGGTCTGTATTGGAAAAATTCATAGGGTGTTGAAAAAAGGTAATTTATAGTTCACTTCTATATTTCAGTTAGAATGTAAAAAGAGAGAAAGAGAGGACCAAAGGCAGGCCATGGCTGCTGCGTCATTTAGAAGGAGGCAGAATGAATTAGGAGGTATTTTATTAGTATTAGCAAAATACTGCCTCTGGCCGGATTTAAACCGGGGTTTGCGAATTTGGTGTAGACCCACACCTTAACCATTAAGGCGTTACGAAACGATACACGTGACGGGTTTCATAAATATATAAACATTAACGAAACAGCTAATTAACTGCAGACTAACCAAAAGGAGCAATTCCTACATGTACGCGAATCTGAACCGTATAAAATATGTTTTGATCGGACGGCCGGCATTATAGCTGCCACGCGAAGTGAGCTTTTGGCGGCATACGGAGATAGCGTCACGCGGTGCCACGTGGCGCCACATTATTTGATACCAGAGAAGATGGGAGGAGGAACCATGGCTTCCGATTTGACAAGTGTCACCTTGTAGACCTTGTCGTACAATGGTCGTACAATAAGTACATCGCCCATTGTACCTTCTTGTACTCTATAGTGTTCCTATTAGACTAGGGTTTAGTAGTAGGTAGTCATGAGTAGGCAGACCAAGACTTAGTGATATTTAGGTACCTCTCTCTAAGAGAGCTTGTAACTATAAAAGTCATCTTTGACCAGCCATAACTTAATGCTCGGGTGAGCAAATTCAGTGATTCTTTTTGCTGCGGACTCACGGGAGTCCAAGCTACCCAAAGCTATAGTTGGTTAGAGTCTTTGCTTGTCAGGGTGGCACTTATTCAGTGGGAAAGTCAAAGTGGGGAATACTGTCCAAAACATAGATTCAAGCTTTTCATTCTGTGGTGGAACTGAGCACACACAAGGTCTTATCTTCATAGGGGTGAAGTTGTATTGTGGGTTTGATTATCAAGGGATCATTCATTTGGGTCTATATCAACTTGGAGTCCGCACTATCTAGATTAGCTTCTTTTGGATCTGCGAATTCTGTGGGCAATGGAGCCCATAGAATTTCAGATTTGAAATGAAGGATATGGGGGAAGCAAAATATATTTTGGGAATTCAAGTAGAGAGAGACCGAAAAAGAAAAATTAGAAGACTGACTCAAAAGGAAGCAATAAAGAACATGCTTGAAAAAATTCAAATGGATAAAGCTAATAGTTGTACAACTCCAATGGAGTTGAAGAGGGGAAGTGAGGGGAGTGAGGACGAAGGAGTCATAGTCTTAGACGAAGAATTATCTCCTGAAGAGCAGAAGTTCATGCAGACTATTCTTTACAGGCAAGTAGTGGGAAGTCTAATCTATTTTATGAATCGTACCTGGCCGGATTTAGCTGCAGCTGTAGGAGTGCTGAGTAGAAGTCTAAATGCTCCCACTAAGAAGGATTGGGAGGCAGCTAAGAGAGTCCTTAGATATTTGATAGGAAATAGGGATCTATGGTTGCATTTGGGTGGGGAGAATACTGACATCACTACTTGGAGTGATGCCAGTTATGGTGATGCTCCGATGTGGATTTGCACTTCTGGATATGTATTATATGTGGGTGATGGGGCTTGCTGTTGGAGTAGCAAACAACAAGAGGTTATTGCTCAGTCCACCATGGCGGCTGAGTATATGGCCTCTTGCTCTGCTGTAAAAGAATTGATGTGGGTCAAGTCTTTGCTTGGTGAGCTTGGTCATCTTAAGAGTGGTGAGCAGAAAATATTTTGTGATAATCAGAGAGCAATTGCTATTTCTGCCAATCATAAACATCATTTTAAAGCCAAACACATGGACATTAGACTCAGCTTTGTTAGAGAGAAAGTAGAAAACAAAATAATCAGTTTAGAGTACAGACCAAATAGTGAGATGGTAGCAGATATGATGACCAAACCTGTGCCTTCCCCTAAGCTAGTTTTTTGCAGGGAGAAGTGCGGTCTGAAATTAAAGATTGACTAGAAAATAAGAAGAGTGTAGAAATTAATGGTCCATTTTTAGTATTTTCTAGGTCTAAATAGAAATATAGAAAGAAGTCGAGGCAGTCTACCTCTAACTTCTCTCTCCAAACTCTCAAATTTGTCGCAGTCATTGAGAAATTGGAGAGGGAACTAGAGCCATGGCTACCTAGGCTATCCTGAGGTTTACGGGAAATTTATATTAGTTAGGGGTTTATTTATATAAAAGATTATGTCGGCCACAGGATTTGATCCTTGTACCTACCGGCCGGCAGATATTTAGTAGCCGGTAGCCTTAGCCGTTAAGTCTAGCATGAGTGTTACGTAGTATATAGTTTGATAGTTATTTAAATATGTATACGTACGTTAAATCATTTAACTGTAATAGATTACGGGATACATAGATCCGGTAATACATAAAGTACGGATTCCGGTACGAACAAGAAATCAATACCGCGCATTTATTTCGTAAGTGAAACGAATACCCCGCATGTATTTATTACGGCTACGATTAAATCCGAATTTAATCGGACGACCGAAATTAGCGCCGAGATCGCGGAAGAAGATTTCGACGGTTTGTGGCCATCGCCACATCGGATGACACGTGGCAAAATTACGTTGGATCGTGGAATCTCCGGAGATTATGGCATCGAATCCAGATATGACATGTGTCGACATTTAGGCCATGTCGTACAATGTTCGTACATAAAGTACACCGGCAACTGTACTTTTGCGTACGGAACTGTATCCTGATTGATTCCGTATATCAGTAGATAGAGTCTGTGAGAGAGATAGGACTTAGAAAAATTAGGAGATAGGACCCTCTCTCCCAAAGAGCTTCTGTACAAAAGGTCAACTTTGACCCTTCATAACTTACTGCTCAGGGGAGCAAATTCAGAGATTCTTTTTGCTAAAGACTCAGGGGAGTCTTGCCTTCACAGGGGTGCAGGTGGTCAGAGTTTTTGTTTGCTAGGGAGGCAGTTATTTTCGCTGAAACACAAAGGGGTTAGAGTTATCCTAGAGGCTTCTTGGAAGCTGTCCACTCTGAGGACTTATGGAGGTCTCAGAGTTTCAAATAGATCATCTTTTTATTTTTCAGAAAACGATAAATATTCGTCCTGATGAGATGGAGACGCCGAGAATAATGCATTTCCTCGTTGTGTAAATCTTGTGAAGCCTTGATGAAATTGGCTCTGTTGCCATCCAGGTCTGTATAGACCTGTTTCATTAGCTTTCTTAAGCTTAGGATAGAACTTATATCCATGAACTTTTTCATTACAATAAAAACTAGCATTGAAATATGGTTTATTTCCTCTTGGATTAAATTGTTTAAACTGATTCTCATTCAGATTAAACTTATTCTATTGCTGATTAAACCGAGATTTTTTTTCAAATTCAGTGTTAAACGCCTCTAGTTGCTTTTCACCATTAAGAATTTTAGAAACCGCTTCCTTTTTTAATATCAAATATATAGGTTACGGTTGTGTCTAGCTAGCTTTATCTTTCTGTGTCGGCCTTTTAGATGTTGTTTTCATAGTATTAAGAAGACCTTTCATTAGCAATGCAACCTGCTGAAACTGAGTAAAAGATCCACATGCAAAAGCATGTGAATCTATTAGAATTTGAAATTTGTTACAATATTTTGCCATTGTTCCACCCAAGTATTTATAGTCCCAAATGCGTCCAGCCAAAAAGAGTTTTTCCTGAAGATTAGCTCTTTCAAAATCATCTTTAAAGATTTACAGATATCGATCACCTTTTTCATTTTTATCCGAGACATAGCCAATTCCTCTGAGATACAAAATTTCAGAATTGACCGAGCTTGCGAATTTTTCCTTGACCATGACGCATCCATTTCAGCCACGGGACCATCCAAAATATCCAAAAATTTAACGTTTTCGAAGTGTGTTTCCACCATATCCGCTCAATAAACATATTATTCCCTCGAGAAGATAGGAATTCTTGATAACACGCATATTACCCGTTGTTCCACAACCACTGGAGCAAGTGGAGCAGCAGCAGTAGTAGTGGAAGTAGACATAATTTCACTCACAAAAGCTTACCAAGAATCGAATCAAACAATTGTTATCTACAGCTCACCAAATCTGACACAAAGGTCCAAACTGCTTCAAACTATACCACAATATAGAGTATCACAAAAACTAACAACTCCTAAAGTCTTAGCTCAATTAATCTAACATACACCAAGATAGGTAACTCAAAAGTTTCCTAAAAATAGTCTGCAGATTAAACAGTCTGGAAGTCTGGATACATAGAGTGTTCTACGTCCTAAGTCTTATACACTACACTTAGTTGTCCTATTACATAGTGTTGTACCGCCGATACAAGTTTTCCTAAGATATACGCCCAAAAAACTAAACTGTCACTAAGATTAAAGTGCTCCTAATCACGCTAAAACTAATCTTCCACTGTACAATCACTATTACTGAGAATCTTATACATGTGATTTGTTCAAATACTTGCCGCCGACTTAGAGATACTTGTCTGAATACATCCACCCCACTGTTGCAGATCACTTGCCAACGAGTCACTTGATTATCCTCTTATGAATCTCGTCCGTTGACTTGATTCATATCAACCGCTGCTGCATAGTCCAAATGTTGATCACATTCAAATATCTTTGGCTTCGTCGCAGATGCGTTGTCCCATACCAAAATAGTCGCAGTTGTGTTTGTCTTGTTCCGTTGCAGCTGCGTTGTCCGTATGTACCCTATAAAAAAAAACCTCAGTTGGGCTTGTCCCATCTACGTCGCAGCTGCGTTGTTCCACTCTTTAAGTGACACGCACATGCTGGTATCGGTACCATTCCCAAAACGTGCACTATGCTTCAGGTGACGACGCGTGTTTTTGTAGATCTATTTTTTTGTTGTCCTACTAATTAGCTGAGACTTAAAGCTTTCCAAAAACAACGGGCGCCATTGCCAACGTGTCATTGCGCGCAGCAGATGTTCGAAAGTTGCCAGCAGTTCACTTCCGATTGGCGGCTGTCATGTTGGTTGTCTGATCAAATATTTTATGCGGTCATATTCACGTCCGTGTTTTTTGTAGAGTCCATGTGTTGTTTCATTTTGTTTAATTTCGTCAAATTAACTTGCCGGCAAACATATCTTTATATGTTTATCGCATCCTATATGGGCATAGATTCATTTACGACTTAATGGATAAGGGAACAGGTTACTATGGACATTTAGGGACCTAGGATCAAATCCGGGCCTGTCCATCATTTTTCTAACTTGTCAATCTGTCTGTTTTGATATCTCCCACGCTATGGTGCAGCCATGGTCTCTTTCTCTCTAATCATTAAATAGAGACATTTGTTGTTCTACGACCACCAGTGTAGATGGAGGAGCAGCAGTAGTAGTATAAGTAGACATAATTCACTCACAAAAGCTAACGAATAATATTATCATACAACTGTTATCTACAGCTTACCAAAATTGATACACTGATCGAAACTGCTTCAAACTATACCACAATATAGAATATCATAAAAAATGACAAGTTCTAAAGTTTAAGCCTTATTAATCCAAGATACAACAAGATATTCGAACTCAAAAGTTTCCCAAAAATAGTTTGCAGATTACGCAGTCTGGGAGTGTGGATATATAAAAGTGTTATAAGTCCTAAGTCTTATACTTGTAGTGAGTTTCTACTTCTAGTTTTCCTATTACCTAGTGATGTATCTCCGATACAAGTGTTCTTGAGAGATACGTCCAAGTACTAAACTGCCACTAAGATCAAGTACTCATAATCACGCTAAACTTAATCTATCACCGAACAATGAGTATTACTGAGAGATCAACACTAAGTGATTGCTCAATTAATTGTCGCCGGCTTAGTTACAATTGTCCGGAGACGTCTATCTACATGTTGCGAAAAGACCTGCCAACAAATCAATTGCGATCTTTTTATGAATCTCGTCTATAGACTCGATTCATCTCAACCACATTTGCGTTGTCCTGTCCTGGGTGATATTCAACGTCATCGCAGATTCGTCGCAGCTACGTCGTTCCGTACCAAGTCATATCAAAATAATCGTAGCTGCTTTGTCCCGTTTGTATCATATCTGCTTTGTTCCATCTCCGTCGCAGCTGCTTTGTCCAATCTGTGTCGCAAATGCTTTGTCCTATCTGCGTCGAAACTGCTTTGTTCCGTACATCTTGCTTCACTCCTCCTCCGCCTAGTGTGAGTTTGAGGTATTTGGTTCCGGCCAAATATCTTAAGACTCTCGTTACTGCATCACGTTTAGATTTTCTGCGATTTTCTAGACTTCTGCTCAGTACCCCAACTGCTGCAGCAATATCACGACAGGTACATTTTATGAAATATATTGAACTTCCTAATTTTTGCGTGTAAGGTACTAGTGTGGTTGGATCATCCTCTCCTGACTCTAAATACTCACTTACAATATTACCCAGTTGTGTCTCTTCTCCCTCTAACTTCTGCGAAATCTCCATTAGAGTTACACACCCTTTTGCCCCCCACATTTCATACTCAATTAACATGTTTACAATTTTTTTTTTTTATTCCATTTTATAAATCTCTTATTTCTATCCCTTTCTACGTGAATACCCAAAATTTTTTTTGCCTCACCGAGGTCTTTCATCTCGAACCGTGAATTTAAGGCGGTTTTGATTTTGTTAATTTTAGTCATTGATTTGCTAATTAACGGAAGATCATCTATATACATCGCTATATACAATATCCTATCCTCACCCATTAGAACGTAACCAAAGTGATTGGAGCTTATCCTTTGAAATCCTAGGTTAGTTAGTAATTCGTGAAGCTTCAGATTCCATTGCCTTGGGGCCTGTTTTAGAATGTACAAAGATTTTAACTATTTGTATGCTAGGTGCTCTTTTCTTGGCTCAACATACATTTCAAGTTGCTGCATGTAAATGGTCTCTTCTATCTCTCCATGCAAGAAGGTTGTTTTTACATCCATTTGATGTACTTCCATATCTTCTATAGCAGCTAAGGACAACAAAATCCTAACTGTTGGAAATCTTACAATCGGAGAAAATGTTTCTTCAAAATCGATTCCTTCCTTTTGATTGTACCCCTTCGCCACAAGTCTGGCCTTATATCGTTCAGTCTGGCTTTATATTGTTCAATGGTATTATCGGGATTTAACTTCACTTTGAATACCCCTTTGTTCCCAATCGCTTTTTAGTCCGGAGGAATATCCACAAATATATATATATATATATATACCCACAAATATCCACAATCTTATTCTCTAATCAGTGAGCATGCTTCTGGACATATCTCCTAAAATTGTGTTCTCTCTTTCGACTACTCCATTTTGCTCCAGATTATAGGGAACAATTCTCTTATAAGGGATACCTTCTTCTTAAGAAACTCCTCAAATTCCCTTGAGGTGTATTCTTGTCCATTATCACTCTTTATATCCTTTATTGAGGTTTCATGCAGTTTTTCACTCCACACTTTATATTCTTTAGAGCATCTTGATACCTCCGACTTATGTCTTAGAAAGTATTCCTTAGTGTATCTAGACCTGTCATTTGTAATGGTTCACATCTATCTCTTCCCCCCCTGTAAAACATACCTGGCCGGTCTGCAAACATCAGTGTGACCTAGATCAAATACTTTCTCCCTTCTAAATGTGGTTGCGTTTGGAAAAATGGAATTCTATGAATCATCCCTTGAGCACATCCACTAGAATCATCCAATGTGTCACTATCTTCAAACATAATACCCTCCACTATTCTTTTTTTCTTCATTTTCTTTAATCTATCTAGGTACACATGCCCCAACCGTTTGTGCCAGAGCATCATATCACTTGCACATGAGTAGAGAAAAATATTTTCATTACAAAGTACAACTCTAAACATTCCTTGACTACCCTTCTTGGTTATGAAATAGACCTCATTCTTAAATCTAGTTGTAAATACTCCTTTCTTGGTTCATGTTTCAAACTCCTTTTCATCTAGGACAACTGAAGAGACTAGATTCTTGCTAAGTTGTGGAATATAAACGACATTTTAGAGTGTTACAATTAAGGCCTTTCTATCAACAAGAACCATTAAATCAATGGTTGCAACAATGCTTGTGGTTTTTACTCGACCTGTTGAAAAGGCGTAATTTACAATCTATCTTCTTAGTCAGACCGTGGCTATCTTATATCACAAATTTGTTATAGTCACTGAGAACTGGCATGCAGCCATAGCTGGCTCAAACAGATGAGAAGATACGCAAAAGATAAAGCTCTTGCAAAATATATGCTGTTAGGACAGGATTTAATCGTGTGACCTCCCGGATGACATCCGTACGGAACACCCGTCCCTCTTATCTAGTAAGTATTGAAAATAAGATACAACTAATGTATTTGAAAAATATTTAAAAGATGACGCGACAACATAATTCATTTAATGGCAAATGAAACGACATGGACATGGAAAGTACTGTAGAGTACGAAATATTGTACCGCACGAAATAAACGAAAGTGTTGAAATTGATGTATTTTTCTAGGTCTGTATTTGAAAAATAAGTAGAGTAAGGTTGCAAAGGCAACTTGCTTCTCGCTCAAACTCTCCAGTCCCCTTACTTGTTACAGTCACTGAAAATCGGAGAGAGAGCTAGAGCCATGGTTGTCTATAATGTCCATGGAGACAAAGAATATGCTAATACTTAGTTTGTACCAAAAAGAGGCCGCCGGAACAAGGATTTGATCCTGGTACCTACAAGCCATTTACATACTTAGTAGCCGTTAGCTTTAGCCATTATACCAAATCAACGTTGAGACGCAGTGGGTACAATAGGTATTTAAAAGTGTTCAGGTAGAGAATTGCCAGAAAAACTGACAAATAACTAAAAGCTGCTCTAGACCAGATTTGAACCTAGGTCTATGGAGATTTTTGGTAGTGATACGCCTTATCCACTAAGGCGTTATCGAAATGATACACCTGACGGGTTTCAAAGATTAATAAACATTAACGTGACAGCTAATTAACGCCAGACTAACGAAGAGGAACAATTCATGCATCTACGCGAATCTGAACCGTGTAAAACATGTTTCGATCGAACGGCCGGCATTGTAGCCGCCACGCGAAGTGAGCTTTTGGCGGAATTCGGAGATAGCGTCACGCGGTGCCACGTGGCGTCACACTATTTGGTACTGGAGAAGATGGGAGGAGGAACCATGGCTCCCGATTTGACCGGTGTCACCTTGTAGACAATGTCGTTAAATGGTCGTACAATAAGTACATCTCCCATTGTACGTTCTTGTACTATATAGTGTTCTTATTGGACTAGGGTTTAGTAGTATGTAGTCGTGATTAATCAGACCAAGACTTAGTGATATTTAGGTACCTCTCTCTAAGAGAGCTTGTAACTTTAAAGGTCATCTTTGACCAACCATAACTTAATGCTCGGGTGAGCAAATTCAGTGATTCTTTTTGCGGCGAACTCAATGGAGTCTAAGCTACACAAGGGTTTAGTCAATTAGAGTCTTTGGGTGGCAGGGTAGCACTTATTCAGTGGGAAAGTCAAAGTGGGGAATATTGTCTAAAACACATATTCAAGCTTTGCATTCTGTGGTGGAACTGAGCACACAGAAGGTCTTCTCTTCACTGGGGTGAAGGTGTATTGGGGTTTTAATTGTCAAGGGATCATTCATTTGGGATAATAACAACTTGGAGTCGGCACTATCTAGATTAGCTTCTTTTGGATCTGCGAATTCTGTGTGGCAATGGAGCCCATAGAATTTCAGGTTATGGGCCCACCATCTAGGGTGCCTATGTTTGATGGAACAGACTTCACTTATTGGGAGTTTACAATGGAGGGATTGCTTTTCGAGAAGAACTTATGGGGAATTGTTTTGGGACCGTTGAAATACGTGTGATGTTGATATTTGAGTATTTTCTAGGTCTTTATTTGGATAGAAAAGAGAAGAGGCAGTCTGCCTCTGACTCTCTTCTCTAAGCCACCACACATGTTGTAATCACTGAAGGCTGGAAAGGGAGCTAGAGCCATGGCTGCCTAAGCTCTCTAGAGAGACAGGAGTAGATAATGGTAGGTTAACTAAAAAGTATCTTGACAGACCTAGAATTTGATCTTGGTACTTACCTGGAATTCTATGGGCTCCATTGCTCACAGAATTGGAATATCCAAATGAAGCTAATCTAGGTCGTGCCGACTCCAACTTGATATAAACCCAAATAATTGACCCCTTGATAATCAAAACCCCATAAAAGCTTCACCTTTGTGAATTAAGACTTTTTGTGTGCTCAGTTCCACCACAGAATGCAAAGTTAGAATATGAGATTTGGACACATTCACCCACTTTGACTTTCCCTTAGAAATGCAGCCACCTTGGCAGGAAAATACTCTAACCAACTACACCTTTGTGTAGCTTAGAATCCCTTGAGTTTGCAACAAAAAGAATCACTGAAAATGGTCAAGTAAATTAATAGTTATGGCTGGCCAAAGTTTGCCTTTTATACAAGATGCTCTCTAGAAGAGGCTGCTACCTACCCAAAATATTTTAAGTCCTAAACCGCTCTCTAAAACCCCTAGTACTGAGGTACGGACCAATCAAAAGATTGTAAGGTACAAAAAGGTACAGGTACCGCTGTATTTCTTGTACGGCGATAGTACGGCATGGCCGATGCGTTGACGTGTGTCAGTTCCTGAGCCGTAGCTGCTCCCCACGTAATATTCGTTGTCCACTCATGACTTGCCACGTGTCATCCGCCAACATTAGACCGCAAACCGCCAAATGTCCACTCTGATGCTTCGGCTCCATTGTAAGCCGTCCGATCCGAAATCCGCAATTTAATCACGTCCGTTTAGACTCGATATTGTTTCGTTTTGTAATCCGTATATATTGAGTATGTTGATTGTTTTACGGTAAAATACCTTTCAATCTCAAAATGTACAACGTTACGTCAATGCCCTCAGTGGATAAAGCGAAGGACCGCTTAACAGTCACAGACTCGTGTTCAAATCTGCCCATTGACAATATTTTGGTAAAATGCTTTGTGTTTTACCTTAGGGTTGTAGCGTGACTGGATAATCAGTTATCGAACCACATGAGTTTATTGTTTCATTGAGGCCTAAGGGATAAGGCACGTGGCTAAGCCGTACGGCCTATATATTGGAATACGTAGGATCAAATCTAACATGGTCGAACATTTTGGTTATCTTTCTTTCTAATTCTTTCTAACTATGCCAGCAAGCATGGCTATCTCTGTCCTCCAGTGACTACGACAAGTATGGATGACTTTTGAAGACCATTTAACTAACACATATAAGAAATTCAAACCTAGAAAATACACAATTTCAATACTCCCCTTATTTTCTAGTCTACTTTTGTGCCAACTCCCACTAAACAAAATCAAAACAACAATAACAAAAATATTTTTTTTTTCTTCTTCTTTTCCTCTCATAAAACTGTAAATGAATAACCCCGTGTTTAAAGGGGTATATTAGATGAGCCAAAATAAACATTGCGTCTTGTTGATCATTCATTTTATTTTGCATGCCACTATTCATAGCAACAAGTTTATCCACCAGATCCCTTTTCATCGGAGCAAAAACCAATTTCCTGCTTGCAGTTCCAACAGCCAGCCCCATCCCCAATCTACAACACATACCCAGATGCTAACCCTTTTACAGGCACATCTTCAAAAATAACATCACACCATGTGGTGATATCAAATCCACCCTCCCCCAATTTTATCCAGAAATCATTAGCCCCTACTAAAGTCCTCATAAATTCTACATCTTCGGTACTCATATTTTTATCCATGATAAATACCCCATTTTCTGAATTTTCCTCACTCTCTCCCATGGAATCCTTTCCACTATCACTTTCTATTTTGATTCCCACAAAATATTTCTCCTTCCCTAAACCTTTCATTAAATATTTCTCTTCTCCCCTATCTTTTGGAACCCCCTCTAGTTTTACTTTTCCCCTTTCCTCGAAATCCGTTGAAGTCTCCCTTTCCGATCAGTTTTCAGTTTTCGAAATATCTATGGAATTATCATCATTGAATTTATTTTTTCCTTTTTCACTTATAAATTCTAGATCTAAGTTTATTATTTCTAAGTCATACACTTTACACTCATTAACATCCCCAAGTACCTCATTTCTCTTTACTTACGTTATACCTCCAAAAGCACACTGTTGCCTTCGTGGAATTTCTGTGTGATTTTCACTCTTCTCCATAGTACCGATGTGGAGAAGCTCGAAAACATCTTCATTCTCTTTCTCCTCGTCCCTTTCTTCCTCCCCGTCCACATTCCAACTTCTAAGTTCTTCCAAGCAAGGGCATTCCTCTATATAATGACGTTGTTTCCTACATAAAAAAAACTCGATTTTTCAAAGCTCCCCTTTCCTTTCTTCTCCCTCTCTTTACACCAAAGTTCCGATAAGGTTTACCTTTGTCTTTCTTCCTCTCATCACGCTTCCGCCAGTCATCATCATTCCTCTCATGACGCTTCCGCTGGTCACCCCCATTCCTAATATCACCCTTTCCCTTCTCACTACCAGCTGTCAATGCATTCACCCTGTGACTTCCCCTACGGAGCTCCAAAGTGCTTTCCCTCACAAGAATCATCCCCATGGTAATGCTCGAAGTCCATGAGGAGCCATCCATTTCTTGCATACGGTTGATTATGTTTTCGTACTCATCAGGGAGTTTAATGATTAGTGTGTTAATCTTTCTCTCCTCGGATTCTACATATCCCACACTAGCAAGCACAACATATAACGTAGCAATATCATTGCAAAACTCTATTATGCTACCGCCTTTATAAACATAGGCCTTTATTTCTTGTTTTACTAACTGCTGCCTCTGTATAGTCTCACTCTTATAAATCTGAAATAGTGTTTCCCAAATTTTCGAAGACTTGGATAGATTTAAAAGAGTGATAGCTATTGACTTAGACACATATCTAAGTATGAGATGTTTTGCTATAGTGTTTTTATACTCCCAATTTTTCATGTCATTTTCTTAAGTTTTAATCCCTACGAGTGGAACCATAGCCGCGAGCCTAGCTGCCCTCACCATAGGTGTCCCTTTATCTTTCTCCTTTATGCCTTCTGTTTTATCTTAGGGCCGTAGCGTGACCGGATAATAAGTTATCGAACCACATGAGTTTATCCTTTCATTGAGACCTAAGGGATAAGACATGCGGCTAAGCCGTACAGCCTATATATTCGAACACCTAGGATCAAATCTAATCAGGTCCAACATTTTGGTATATCTTTCTTTCTAATTCTTTCTTACTATGGCAGCAAGCATGGCTATCTCTATCCTCCAATGACTACTACAAGTAAGGATGACTTTTGAAAACCATCAAACTAACACAGGGTAAATTCAGACCTAGAAAATACACAATTTCAACACCGTCTGTCAAGATCCCGATACCAGGTAGTTTTATCCGTTTAGTCTAGGGCTAGTGCTACGACATATGGGGCTTGATAAATATTTAATCAGGGACATGGAGGATTTTCCACTTAATTAGATTACGCGTTATAGGACATAAAAACAGTAGTACTTTTAAGTACCGCACGAAACAAATATTACAAACATTTATTACGACAGTGTGTATGAAATGTGGATATATATCGGACAACCGTGGTTAAACGTCGGCTTCGCGGAAACGATAACTTGGCGATTTGCGGTTGCCACCACTCCGGATGACACATGGCTACATTGTACGGGTTTGCTGAATTTTCGAAGTGCAAGACAATAAATTCGAATGTGACACCTGTCACATGTATGGCCCTGTCGTACACTTGCCATACATAAAGTACACCCGCGCCCATACTATTATGTACGATAAAGTCTTGTGATTGGCGCCATACTTCAGTAAAAGAGGTTTTAGAAAGGGAATAGGACTTCGAATATTTCAGGTAGGTAGCCGCCTCTTTGAGGGAGCACCTTGTACAAAAGGTCATCTTTGACCATTCATAACTATCAATTTACTTAACCATTTTTCAGTGATTCGTTTTGCTGCGAACTCAAGGGAGTTAAAGATACACAAAGGTATAGTTGGTCAAAGTTATTCCTTGCGAATGTGGTTGCATTTCTAAGCGAAATTCAAAGTGTGTGAATGTGTCCAAATGTTATATTCTAACTTTGCATTATGTGGTGGAACTGAGCACATATAAAATCTTATTTCACAGGGGTGAAGCTGTAATGGGGTTTTGATTGTCAAGGGGTCAGTCATTTGGGGTTTTATAAACTTGGAGTTGGCACTATCTAGATTACCTTCTTTTGGATCTGCCATTTCTGTGGGAAATGGAGCACACAAAGTTTTAGGTTATGGGCCCACCATCTAGGGTGCTTATGTTCAACGAAACAGACCTCACTTATTCGGAGTTTACGATAGAGGGATTGTTTTTCGAAAAGCATTTGTGGGGAATCGTTTCGGGACAAGTGAGGTGTCCACCATTGGGCTTTGGTGGAACTCACTACGGAGATTTATTTGGGGCTTCCCAGAAAACAAACCAAATTTCAGATGCAACGGAAGGTGAAAGGAAAATCATTGCCATGGAAAGGGGAAAGGGGGAGAAGGAAAAGATGGACATCGATGGTGAGAGGAGTTAGGCTCTCGGCTACGGTTCCACTTGTAGGGGTTATAACTGAACCAAAAATTGAAAAAAATGATAGAAAAATATGGGAATACAAAAACACTACGGCAAAGTATCTCATACTTAGAAACGTGTCTAAGTCCATAGCAATCACTCTTATAAACTTAACAAATTCTTCAGAGATATGGGAAGCACTAATTCAGATTCATAAGAGTGGGCTATTGAAGACATAAATAAAATAAGGTGAAATAAAATATATTTACTCATCTGTCGCATGTCGAAACCCTAAATTGGGACACCTTCAGCAACATTGTGTTGGGAGGGGAAGGGTTTGGCGCTTCGAAGGGGAAAAAACAAGCTATCCCGTTTATAGAAGGTGGTGACTGGCAGGCTTGTGAGGCAACGGCGCTGACGAGGAAAGAGTGATTAGAGGAAGAAAGCCAAAGGTAAAAAATAACAAACAATGGTGAAAGGAGGGAGAGGAAAAGAAAGGGGAACTTTGAAAAAGGGTTCAGATCTTAGCAAAATTGGGTCTATATGGAGGAGTGTTTTTATTTGGAATAACTTAGAAGTTGGAATGTGGATGAGGAGGAAGAAATGGAATAGGAGAAAGAGAAACTTTGGTGGAAAGAGAGGGAGAGGAAAAGAAAGGGGATCTTTGAAAAAGGGGGTTTGGATCTTTTGTAGGGAATTGGGTCATTATATGGAGGAGTGTCTTTATTTGGAATAACTTAGAAGTTGGAATGTGGATGATGAGGAAGAAAGGGAATAGGAGAAAGAGTATGAAGATTTTTTAGAGCTTTCTCCGCATCGCAGGTATGGGGAAGCAGTGTGGTTTAGGGTGGAGAAGGTCTGGTCGGATGAAGGCGTTCCATGATATTAAAATGAAACTGAGTCAAAGAGGGGCTTGACTTTAAAAGATAGGGAGAAGAGGAATATTTAATGAAAGGTTAAAGGAAGGAAAATATTTATTAGAATAAAATTAGAAAGTGAAGGGAGACCTATCAAGGAAAGTAATGACATGGATAAAATTATTAAACGGGGTGGATGGAATAAAAAATGGAAAATGGATTAATGGGAGTGATGCCATATATGAAAGTGTGCTTGTAAAAGGGTTAGCATCTGGGTGTGTGTTGCAAATTGGAGATGGGGTTAGCAATTTAAATTACAAGAGGGAAATTGGATTTTGTGTGGATGGAATAAAGATGAGGTGGATAAAAACTTTGTTCGGATTTATAAAAAGATGGTATGCTAAATGAAATGTCTGATCAACAAGATGTTATGTTTACTTCTGCTCATTTAATCGACCTTTTTAAATATGAGGGTGTTGTCTTAAAGTTTTATAAAAGGAAAAGGAAAAAAAAAGGCAGAAATGGAAGGGAATGTTTGTTTATTTGTTTGTAAGAATTGAAAGGAAATAGACTAGAAAATAAAGGGAGAGTTTATTTTTAAGTATTTTCTAGGTCTTTATTAGGATACAAATGAGCAGAGGTAGTCTGCCTCTAACTCCCTTCTCTAAGCCCCCACACGTGTTATGTCACTGAAGTCTGGAAAGGGAGCTAGAGCTATGGTTGCCTAAGCTCTCCAGAAAGACAAGAGTAGATAATGGCAGGTTTGCTAAAAAAGAAGCATCTTGACAAGCTCAAGATTTGATCTTGGTACATGGCGTCCGTCAAGATCCCGATAGCAGGTAGCTTTATCCATTTGTCTAGGCTGTGTCGCTATGGTTTGATAAATTAGTAACATGGAGGATTTTCCACTTAACAGGATAACGGGTTATAGGACATAGAAACAATAATACTTTAAAGTACCGGACAAAACAAATAGTACGTACATTTATTTCGACGGTCCGTATTAATTCTCGATATAAATCGGACGGCCGTGGTTAAACGTCGGCTTCGCGGAAAGGATAATTTTGCGGTTTGCGGACGCCATCAATTCGGATGACACGTGGCTACATCGTACTGGTTTGCGGAATTTTCGGAGTGCAAGACAATAAATTTGGATGTGATAGAGGTCACATGTATAGCCCTGTCGTACAATTGTCGTACAAAAAGTACACCAGCGCCCGTACTTTTTTGTACGGTACAGTCTTGTGATTGGTGCCGTAATTCAGTAAAAGAGGTTTTAAAGAGGGAATAGGACTTAGAATATATCAGGTAGGTAGCCGCCTCTTTGAGAGAGCACCTCGTACAAAAGGTCATTTTTGACCATTCAAAACTATCAATTTACTTGACCATTTTTAGTGATTATTTTTGATGCGGACTCAAGGGAGTCCAAGCTACACAAAGGTGTAGTTGGTTAGAGTTATTGCCTGCCAGGGTGGCTGCATTTCCAAGGGAAAGTCAAAGTGGGTGAATGTGTCCAAATCTCATATTCTAACTTTGCATTCTGTGGTGGAACTGAGCACAAAGAAAGTCTTATTTCACTGGGGTAAAGCTCTTATGGGGTTTTGATTGTCAAAGGGTTAGTCATTTGAGTTTATATAAAACTTGGAGTTGACACTATCTAGATTAGCTTCTTTTCGATTCGCGATTTATGTGGGCAATTATGCACACATAGTTTCACATGAGTGTCACCATTCCTAAAAGACCTTTTGGCTGTGCGTTGTCAACATAGAAAAAAATAACACTTGGCATCATCTTATTGGATACCAAAGAAGAAACAAACAAAATAACGATGACTTACTTGCCACGTGGCAGATTGAGAGTGTTGCCATGTATTTCTGTACAAGTTCGGCGACTACCGTATTTTTTATGTGCATTATGTAGTGTATTCTAAAATGATAAGTTTAAAAGAGTTTTGAGTAGGTCCTTAATACTTAGACAATTTTTGAAAGTCCTCTCTCCTAGAGGCAATCTGTATAAATTTGTTATCTTTGAACAGCCATAACATAATGCTCAGGTGAGCAAATTCACTGATTCTTTTTGTAGCGAACTCGACGTAGTCTAGGCTACACAAGGTAGTAGTTGGTGAGATTATTTTGTAGCAGGTTGGTGCTTATTTATTGCCAAAGTCAAAAGTGTAAGTGTTATCCTAGAAGCTTCAAATAAGCTGGACATTCACTGTACCAATGGAGGTCACAGTATTACATAGAGAGTATGGGCCTACCCTCTGGGGTGACAATTTTCAATGGAACATGGTTCATTTACTGGGTAACCATGATGAGGGGTGCGTTGTTTGAAAAACGGCTATAGGGAATTGTGAGTGGTCGTGTGCGTCCGCCATCCGCAAACTTGGGAGTTCCACCAGGGTTTAGAGGATCTCAATTCACGAAAGAATCTGCGGGGGCAGAGGTAGTGGACGATGTTGGAGAAAGCATCGTGTAGAACACAAAAAAGGAGAAAGGGAATGAGAAACTCACACTGATGGCTATTGCATCAATTTCGGTAGCAGATGTTCAAAAAACCGAGGCAAATGATACTAAAATCTAGGATTTCAACAATACCGTGGTGACTAGTTTTATTCTCGTGCGTCTTACTCAAGATGTGGTTACACCTCATCTTCATGTGGTCAGGGCGGACGAACTGTGGGAGGCTCTTGTCAACATTTACAAGAGCGGTACAATTTAGCCGCGAAAGTTGGTAGATCAAAAGGTATATGCATATGTATACAAAGGGGGAAAGGTGATAGACATTTGTAATGACTTGGCGAGGTTATCTATAGAGTTAATGAGTGCAGGAAAAAGAGAGATCGAGAAGGAAAATGGAAATACTTTGTTAATGAAACTCTTAGATCACTATGAAGACATTGTCAACATCGTTCAGGATTTGCGATATCATCGATGAACTTGGAACTTCGTTGTGGGGATGTTTTTGGTTCGGGAAAGCACAATTGAGATTCGTAGACGAGGAAAGAGTGTTCAGACATTGGCTGTTGGAACTAATTAGGGGGATAAGGATTCCAAGAAACCTTATGGAAACTTTGGTGAAAGAGGAAGAGGAAATCAATCGGACGAATCTGGATCAAAGTATCCAAAGAGGCTTTGTTATTTTTGTAAGAAGTTGAACATTATTTGGCGGAATGTACGAAACTGACATAGCTGAGATTTAAGGAAGAACATGTCAAAAAACCAACGGCAAAGAAAAAAAAGGCATTTGTGGCAACATAAGTCATGGGAGAGGATTCCGGTGAGGACAATGGAGAACTTCTCCTCAACGAAGAGTTGGAGGTGAAAGGTGAGCCGGAGAATCCAAGGAGGCAAAAGTGTGCTTTCGGTGGAGTAAAAAAGCTCAAAAAAAAGGATGGATTATTGATTCATGAGCCTCTATGCATATGTGTAGAGAAAAACCATTGTTTACCAAATGAAAAAAGATCCCTACTGTAGAGATAGAGAATGGGGATGGGAGAATAGTGACCACTAATCTAGTGAAATTTGTGGAATTTGAGAGTCTTAGTTGATGGTAAGACATCTATAGTCACTTTCTCTAATGTTCTTTCTATTCCAAAGTTGAACAAAAATCTTATCTCTACGTCGGTCTTAGATAATAAGGGTTTTGAGACTAGTACTAAAAAAGGAGTCTTTATTGCTGGCTATGAGAATGAAGTGTATTTCACAGCTGAAAAGGGTAGCCAATGAATGTTTAGGCTGATTTTGAGTAATGGAAAGACGAGAGTTTACTATGCTGGTGTAAGTGATTTGATGATGTGGCATAAAAGATTGGGACATGTGCATCTAGAAAAATTGAAGGAAATGAAAATAATGGGTGTAGTTGAGGGAATAAATTTTGGAGACAATGAGATTTTGGATGATTGTAGTGGATGTGCTCAAGAAAAGGCCCACAAATTGCCTTTCCAAAAACCGCAACATATAAGGGTGAAAAGGTTTTAAATCTAGTTCATACTGACAGGGGACCACCCAAAGTGCCATCACTTGTAGGGAAAAGATTTATGCTTACTATCACTGATGATTGGTCTAGATATTGTAGAGTATATTTTTTGAAAAACAAATCTAATGCTTCGGTTTATTTTAAGGAGTTTAAAGCATGGATTGAAAAGCTTCATGAGACACCTATAAAGAGAGTGAGGAGTGAAAATGACGGGGGGTATAATTCTAATGAGTTTGAGGATTACTTGAAAGAGGAAGGGGTTCAACACCAAAAAACTTTTCCAAAGAACCCAAAACAAAACGGTGTAGCCGAGAGACTAAATCGGACATTAAGTGTTAGTGCCCGTAGTATGTTGTCAAATAAAAAGATAACAAAAGGTTTTGGGGCAAAAGCTATAAATTGTGCTAACTATCTCAAAAATAGAGTCCTTAACTCAGCGTTAAAAGGACAAACACTTTATGAAAGTGTTGAAATTACTAGATTTATTAAGTTTTAACTAGGTCAAAATTGATGAGTAAAAAATGAAAGAAAAATCGCAGGCAGTCTGCATCCACCTTTTTCCTCTCTCCCATACTTCTTGTAGTCACTAAAAGAGAGAGAGAGAGAGAGAGAGAGAGAGAGAGAGAGTAGTGGAGCCATGGCTGCCTGAGCTCCTTTAGGGAGGACTAAATAGTGACTTAAGTCACTCTCAACAAAAGCTTGAGTCCGGCAGGACTCGAACCTCTATCTAGCAGAGCGAGGCGTAGCCGTCAGCTCTAACCGGTTTGTCTTTGAAGTTCGATACATTACATGGAGTGTGATTATTATATAAACAGTGATTAGATCTTTAAATGGATTAACGGAAAAATGAATGAAAGGACATAAAAGTGATAATATATAGTGCAAACATGATTCCGCACGAAACAAATGAAACGAACGTTTGTTTCAACGGCTGACATTGAATCACGACTTTTAACCAACAACTCATATCACTGCCAAGATCTCGGAATGGTCACTTTGGCATTTTGTGATGTGGCATGACCTGGCGCCAAGTGGAGCGATAACATTTGGTCGCGAGAATTCCGAGGAACACACGGACAAGTAAAAAGTGGACTCGCATCCACTAAATGGCCTTGTCGTACACAGGCCGTACAAAAAGTACATCGGCACTAGTACTTTCTTGTACAGTACAGCTATCCGATTGGTTTGTACTATAATAGATAGGAGTTATGAGAGAGAATTAGGACTTAGCATTTCTTGGTAGATGGTCACCTCTCTCATTGAGAGTATGTATAAATTCGCATTTTTGCCACCTCATAACTTATCGTCTGGTTGGCCGATTTCAGTGATTCTTTTTCCTACTAACTTTGTAGAGTATAGACTGCACACAAGTGCAGGTAGACTATCAATTTGTATTCCTAGGTAGCAGTGGTTTTTGTTTAAAGTGGGTTAGTCAAAAATTACCTAGAGGCTTCTTTAATTTTGTAGTCTAATGGAGGAAACAAAATTGCAGGTTATGGGCCTGTAGAAATTAATGGTTTTAGGTATTTTCTAGGTTTGAATAGAAATAAAGAAGCCGAGGCAGTCTACCTCTAACTTCTCTCTCCAACTCTTAAACTTGTCGCAGTCACTGAGAAATTGGAGAGGAAGCTAGAGCCATGGCTACCTAGGCTATCTTGAGGTTTCAAGAAATTTATATTAGATTAGGGATTAATTACTAAAAGGTATGTGTCGCCGACAGGATTTGATCCTGGTACCTGCCGGCCGTTATAGAGTAGATAGCCGGTAGCCTTAGCCGTTAAGTCTAGAAGTAGTCTTACATAGTATATAGAACGATAATGATTTAAACATGTACACGTAGGATAAATCATTTAACTATAACTGTTAACGGGATACATAGATATGGTAGTGTAAAAGTACGAATTGCGGTACGGATAGATACCGCGCATTGATTTCGTACGCGAAACAAATACCGCGCATGTATTTATTACGGCTACGATCAAATTCGAGTTTTAATCGGACGAGCGGAATTAGCGCCGAGATCGCGGAAGAAGAATTCGGCGGTTTGTGGGCATCGCCACCTCGGATGACACGTGGCAATGTTACATTGGAGAGCGGCATCTCCGAGAATTAAAGGAGCGAATCCGGATATTCCACGTGTGGACATTTAGGCCATGTCGTACAATGTCCGTACATAAAGTACACCGGCAGCTATACTTTTGCGTACGGAATTGTATTCTGATTGGTTCCGTACATCAGTAGATAGAGTCTGTGAGAGAGATAGGACTTAGAAAAATTAGAAGATAGGACCCTCTCTCCCAGAGAGCTTTTGTACAAAATGTCAACTTTGACCCTCCATAACTTACTGCTCAGGGGAGCAAATTCAGAGATTCATTTTGCTATCGACTCAGGGGAGTCTTGCCTTCACAAGGGTGAAGGTGGTCAGAGTTTTTGTCTGCCAAGGTGGCAGTTATTTTTGCTGAAACACAAAGGGGTCAAGATTATCCTAGAGGCTTCTTGGAAGCTGTCCACTCTGAGGACTTATAGAGGTCTCAGAGTTTCAGGGCCCACCCTCTAGGGTGCCCATTTCCAATGGATCTGGGTTCATCTATTGGGAAGCCATAATGACAAGGGCTTTGTGTGAAAAACGATATTGGGGTATTGTCTGTGGAAAAGTGAAACGTCCACTTTAGGGAACTCTACCAGGGTTTGGTGGAATAAGGTTTTCTGCAGCAGCATCTGCTGCAACAAAGGAAGCAGATGATGGGGACAACAGTATGTCCAAAAAAGGGAAAGAAAAGGAGACGCCTCTTACTCTTATTTCTCCTACAACACCCGGAGCGGCGATCGCGAAGACCGTGGAGAAAGACACCCAAATGTGGGAAGACACCAACATGGTTGCGAAGAATGCAATTCTGTGTCCTCCATTGGACTAGAGAATACAGGAAGCCTCTAGATAGTATTTAACTAACCCACTTTAAGCCACAACCACTTCTGCCTCAGAAGGCAAACTGACAATTTGACTGCACCCCTGTGTAGCCTGGACTCCCCTGAGTCCGTAGCAAAAAGAATCACTGAAAACGGCCAACCAGGCGATAAGTTATGAGGCAGTAAAAATGCCAATTTGTACAAACTCTCAAAGGGAGAGATGACTACCTACCTAAATTTTCTAAGTCCTGATTCTCTCTAATAACTCCTATCTACTGAAGTACGGACCAATCAGATTACTGTATCGTACACAAAAGTACTACTGCCGATGTACCTTTTGTACGGCCTATGTACGACAAGGCTATTAAGTGGACGCGTGTCCGCTTTTCACTCGTCCGTACATTCCTCGGAATTCCTATGACCGAATGTCATCTCTCCACGTGGCTCCAGGTCATGCCACGTCACAAAACGCCAAAATGACCACTCCGGGATTTCGGCGATGATGTGCGCCGTTGGATTTTGTGCCAAACGCAATCTTAGCCGTAATAAATGCTTGCGTGATATTTGTTCCGATGTCGAAATAAAATGCGTGGTATCCGTTTCGAATTAGCGTCGTACGACGTACTTTATAAAACTGAATCTATGTACGCCGTATAAAGTTCTAGTTAAATGAATTTTAGTCACGCAAACTAAATATATATCTATCACATACCATAGTATTTAGCATTGGTCCTAGTCTATTAGGATAAAGCTGAGCGCTACCGGTCAACTTGACGAACCGCAGGTACCGGGATGAAACCTCTGGTCCGTCAAGTATATTTTTAGTAACCTACTAAAAATAGCTGTCTGTTGAACTAAGGCAGCCATGGATCAACCTCTCTCTCTTACCTTCAGTGACTACAACAAGTATGGGAGTTAGAGAGCGGAGGTGGAGGCAGGCTGCCCGTCCTTTTTCTTTCCTTTTTATAAAGACATATTTAAACCTAGAAAATACTCTAGAAATCTATAAATTTCAACACTCCCCTTATTTTCTAGTCTAATTTTAACTTTTCTTTCAACCCGCATTTTTCCCGACAATATTTTAGTTTAGGAGAGGGCACAGGTTTAGTCATCATGTCAGCCACCATTTCTTCATCAGGTCTATAAACAAGATTTAAAATTTTATTTTCAACTTTTTCTCTTACGAAGCTCAATCTTATGTCCATATGTTTTGCTTTGAAATGGTGTTTTGGATTGGCTGCAATTGCAATTGCAGCTTGGTTATCGCAAAATATTTCATGCACTCCCTCCTTCATAAATCCCAGTTCTTGTAACAATGATTTCACCCACATTAGTTCTTTTACAGCAGAACAAGACGCCATATACTCAGCCTCCATAGTAGACTGAGCAACCACCTTTTGTTGCTTACTGCTCCAACAGCAAGCACCTTCCCCCACATACAAAACATATCCAGAAGTGCATCTTCTCATAGGTGCATCCCCATAACTGGTGTCACTCCAAGTGGTGATATCAGTATGCTCCCCTCCCAAATGCAACCATAATTCTCTGGTTCCAACCAGATATCTCATGACTCTCTTGGCTGCCTCCCAGTCTCTCTTCCTAGGATCATTAAGACTCCTACTGAGTACTCCAACTGCTGCCGCTATGTCCGGCTTGGTACAGTTCATAAAATAAATTAAGCTTCCTACGACTTGTCTATAAGGGATAGACTTCATGAACTCTCTCTCCTCTAGACTCATCTGATCGTCTAAGATTATCACTCCTCCTTCTACACTCCCATCACTTACTTTTTTCAAGTCCATGGGAGTGGTACAACTGTTAGCATTTTCCATCTGGAATTTCTCAAGCATATTACCTATTGCTTCTTTCTGAGTAAGTCTGATAATCTTCTTCCCTCTATCTCTCTCCATTTGGACCCCCAAAATATATTTTGCCTCCCCTAAATCCTTCATATCAAATCTGCCCCTAAGATCTCTCTTTAGCCTATTGATATTCTCCAAAGACTTACTTAACACAAGCAGATCATCCACATAAATAGCAATAAAAATGACACCATTCTCATCTTCAAACATATAGATAGAATGGTCAGAGCTGATCCGGATGTATCCCAGATCGGTGAGAAACTCATCTAGTTTCTTATTCCACTGTCGGGGAGCCTGTTTCAGTCCGTATAAGGACTTTATGAGCCTGCAGACTTTGCTTTCTTCTCTTTCTTCCACAAACCCCTCGGGTTGCCTCATAAAAATTTCTTCCTCTAACTCACCATTAAGAAAAGCAGTCTTAATGTCCATCTGGTGTATTTCCATGTCTTCCGCTGCGGCCAGACTGAGGAGGATCCTTACCGATGGGAATCCAACAACTGGATCAAAGGTCTCCTCATAGTCAATCCCCTCTTTTTGGGTGAACCCCTTTGATACCAATCGAGCCTTATACCTCTCAATTGTATTATTTGGGTTCAGTTTTAGTTTAAATACCCATTTACATCCAATAGGTTTTTCTGTCTGGAGGGCAATCCGCTAGTTCCCAAGTATTTGCTTCCATGATAGAAGTCATCTCATCATTTATGGCTCTAATCCATCTTTCTTTCTATGGACTATTCACTGCCTCTAAGTAAGACTGAGGCTCATCTGGGTGAGATAGCTTAGTTACCTTATGGGCAGCTTGTTTTTCCTGTATCCTTTTGCTGCTCCTCCTTCCTCCCTCAAACTCCGAAGCTGGAATGGATGGAAGTCTTGGATTTCTTCTCATTGTCTCATCGGCTCCCCTGTCCATGGAAACCGGTTCTTGTCCCGCTTCTTCTATCTCCTCGAAGTCCATGGGAGTATGTGAGGTTTCTGGTGAGTCTCCTGTATCTTCGATCTCCCCTGAACCTGTAATCATGGTGTCACCCATGTCTTTTTCGGGGACGACCGAGTTCTCCTCACTTTCGGACTCAAATCTGATTCTTATCTTCTTTGTATATTTGAAGGGGTCAAATGACTTTCCTTCATCCATGACAACTAAGTGTTTGACCAGAATGATATCTTTCTTTGCTAAGTCATAGACTCTATATCCCTTAACATCCTCATCATATCCCACAAAGTATCCTGGTTTTCCTTTAGCATCTAGTTTCCAGTTTTTCCTATCCGTGTCAAGACTGTAAACTTGGCTACCAAATACTTTAAGGTGTGAGATATCTGGTTTCCTTCCAACCCATCTCTCATAAGGTGTCACTCCCTTTACAGCTGAGGTAAGGACTCTATTTTTAATGTAGTTGGCACAGTTCATTGCCTCTGCCCAAAATCTCTTTCCTATTTTCTTGTCTACCAACATACTGCATGCACTATCTCCTAGTGTTCTATTCAACCTCTCAGCTACCCCATTTTGTTCCGGGTTATATGGTACGGTTTTCTGGTGTTGCACTCCCTCATCTCTCAGATATTCCTCAAACTGGTTAGAGGTATATTCCCCCCCATTATCACTCCTTATCCTCTTAATAGGGGTTTCATGCAATTTCTCACTCCATGCTTTATATTCTTTGAAGTAAGTGGATGCTTCAGACTTATTTTTCAGAAAGTAGACTCTAGAGTATCTAGACCAATCATCAGTTATTGTCATCATGAACCTCTTTCCTCCAACCGAAGGTACTTTTGCAGGTCCCCAAATATCTGTGTGGACCAAATCTAACACTTTCTCACCTCTATATGTGGCGGCTTTGGGAAAGGGAAGTCTGTGAGCCTTACCTTGAGCACAACCACTAGAATCATCCATCATTTCATTATCCCCAAACTGAATGCCATCTACTACCCCAAGCTTTTTCATTTCCCTTAACCTATCAAAATGCACATGCCCCAACCGCTTATGCCAAATCATCACTTTAGGAACACCAACATAGTAAGCATTCTTCTTTTCATTACTCAAGTTAAGCCTAAACATTCCTTGGCTACCCTTATCTGCTGTGAAGTAAACTTCATTCCCATACTTAGCTGTAAAGACTCACTTTCTGGTGAAGGTATCAAACTCTTTGTCATCTAACACAGACGTAGAGACAAGATTTTTACTCAGCTAAGGAATGTAAAGTACATCTGAGAATGTAAGTATAGAGGTCTTACCCTCCACTAAGACTTTCAGATCTACTGATCCCACTAGATCCGTAGTAACCACTCTCCCATCCCCATACTCTATCTCTACAGTAGGAATCTTTCGTAGCTTAGTGAAGAGTTCTTTATCACGACACATATGCATGGATGCACCTGAGTCGATGATCCATCCTTCCTGTGGAGCTTCCCGAATTGCTCCAAGGGCACACTTCTGCCTCCGAGGGATCTCCTTCTCCTTCAGACTCTCGTCAAGAAGAAGCTCCCCATCATCCTCAGATGACTCATCCTCGGTTTCTTCGAAACTTTTGTAACCACAAGTGCCTTTTTCTTCCCTCCGGAAGAACCCCCTCCACGGTTTTCTTGGAGCCTCAGCTCCGACAACTTGACACAATCTGCAATAAAGTGTCTCGGTTTTTTGCAATAATGACAAAGACCCTTTGGGGGCCTCTGTCCCCCAGAATTATCTCTTTCCCCTCTATAAGGTTTCTTCGGATCCTTCCCCCATCGGTCCCCTCCTGCTGCTAGAGCTTGAATGCTCTTTCCTCCTCTCCTAATCTCCATTGTGTTTTCCTGCACAAGTATCATCCTGACTACTGTGTTCCATTTCCATGAACTATCAGGCATTCCCTGTACTCGGTACACTATGTTTTCGAACTCATCTGGTAATTTCATGATAAGGGTGTTCACTTTCATTTTCATTGTACCTGTCCACCCGGCACTTTCCATCTCCATATACAAACAAGAAAGATCATTACAGTAATCTAACATCTTTCCTCATTTGTAAGTGTAACTCAATAGTTTTTGCTCAGCCAACTGGAGCTCCTGAATAGTTCCAGCTCTATAAATCTCCACCAAACTTTCCCACAATTCCTTGGCCTTGTAAATGTGAAGATGAGGAGTGGCCAAACCTTGAGTGAGGTGCCTCAAAATGAAGTTCTTGAAAGCCATGTTTACATCCTCCCACATTTGAGTATCGTTCTCCACGGTCTTCACGGTCGCCGTTCCCGATACTGTGGCAATAGGAGTGAGGGGTGTCTCCTTCCCTTTCTCCTTTTCGGACACACTGCTGTCCCCATCATCTGCCTCCTCCGCTGAGGCAGCCGTTGTTGCAGAAAACCTTACTCCCCCAAATCTTGGTGGAGTTCCCGAAGGTGGACGTTTCACTTGTCCACTCACGATACCCCAGTATCGTTTTTCACACAAAGCTCCCATCATCATGGCTTCCCAATAGATGAACCCTGATCCATTGAAGGTGGGCACCCTAGAGGGTGGGCCCATAACCTGCAATTCTGTGTCCTCCATTGGACTAGAGAATACAGGAAGCCTCTAGATAGTATTTAACTAACCCACTTTAAGCCACAACCACTTCTGCCTCAGAAGGCAAACTGACAATTTGAATGCACCCCTGTGTAGCCTGGACTCCCCTGAGTCCGTAGCAAAAAGAATCACTGAAAACGGCCAACCAGGCGATAAGTTATGAGGCAGTAAAAATGCCAATTTGTACAAACTCTCAAAGGGAGAGATGACTACCTACCTAAATTTTCTAAGTCATGATTCTCTCTAATAACTCCTATCTACTGAAGTACGGACCAATCAGATTACTGTATCGTACATAAAAGTACTACTGCCGATGTACCTTTTGTACGGCCTATGTACGACAAGGCTATTAAGTGGACGCGTGTCCGCTTTTCACTCGTCCGTACATTCCTCGGAATTCCTATGACCGAATGTCATCTCTCCACGTGGCTCCAGGTCATGCCACGTCACAAAACGCCAAAATGACCACTCCGGGATTTCGGCGATGATGTGCGCCGTTGGATTTTGTGCCAAACGCAATCTTAGCCGTAATAAATGCTTGCGTGATATTTGTTCCGATGTCGAAATAAAATGCGTGGTATCCGTTTCGAATTAGCGTCGTACGACGTACTTTATAAAACTGAATCTATGTACGCCGTATAAAGTTCTAGTTAAATGAATTTTAGTCACGCAAACTAAATATATATCTATCACATACCATAGTATTTAGCATTGGTCCTAGTCTATTAGGATAAAGCTGAGCGCTACCGGTCAACTTGACGAACCGCAGGTACCGGGATGAAACCTCTGGTCCGTCAAGTATATTTTTAGTAACCTACTAAAAATAGCTGTCTGTTGAACTAAGGCAGCCATGGATCAACCTCTCTCTCTTACCTTCAGTGACTACAACAAGTATGGGAGTTAGAGAGCGGAGGTGGAGGCAGGCTGCCCGTCCTTTTTCTTTCCTTTTTATAAAGACATATTTAAACCTAGAAAATACTCTAGAAATCTATAAATTTCAACAAAGAACTTCTTCTTAAGACACCTCACTCAAGCTTTGGCAATTCCCCATCCTCACGTTTACAAGGTCAATGAGTTGTGGGTGAGTTTGGTGGATATCTATAGAGCTGGTACAATCCACGAGCTCTTATTGGCCAAACAAAAGTTGGGAAATTAAACTTACAAGGGGAAAAATGTTAGACTACTGTGATGATTTTTTTTGTTTGTATATGGAGATGGAGAGTGTCGGGTTGACATTAACACTCTCATCATTTAGTTACCCGACAAGTATGAGAATATAGTGTACCGAGTAAAGGAAATGACTGATAGTTCATGGAAGTGGAATATATTTGTCTGCATGATACTTGTGCAGCCTTCTTGTTGTTTTACATTTCAGCGACCACACACTCTCATCACTGGTTAGTCTTCCGGTGAGAGACATTGCCGAAGCCATTTGTTTGGTTAGCGATGACAATAAACCATCGCTGGTTCATAATCTAGCGACGATAATACTTTATCGCTAGTCGGTCATCATCTATGAGAAAAGAAAAAAATTGTCATCATTTTATAACAGTCGCAAACATGTACAAAACAAAATCATTTGGTAAAAAAAAACACGTTTTTTGATAGCATAATGAGTAATAACACCCCTATTGGAGTATCATTGGCTCAAAAATATTTTAACATAATAAATACTCCATGACAATCATTTATTAATTATGTCAAAAAGGACAATTATTGCTACAAAATTTTACTATTTTACACACTTTGAATCTGAATATATGTTATAAACTTCGGTAAACTTCTCTACCTTTCCACTTTCTCATGAATCTTCTCTCTATTTCTCTTTTGTATTCCATTATTACACAAATGATTTCACTATCCTCTTTTAGGGAAAAAAAATAAAAAGTCCACTCTAACATATTGTAAGAAATAAATAAAACTTATAAACAATAAGGACAATAGTTGTATTTAAAATAGACTTTCGGTCCCTTTCTCAAATCTAATAGCTTCTGTACATCGCCTACTTTTTGTTCGTTTGTTGCCGTACTTCAAATCCAGTATATATTCCAGTCCTTCCTTCAAAAAAATTTATGTCGCTTGATAAGAACAAAAGAAGGCTTTAATAGATAATAACTCTTAAGAGAAAAAGAAAAAAATGATTTTTTTCAAACTGATATGTTCGCACTTAGGAATTCCTTGTCCCATGGTTGTTGAAGTAAAGACAATAGGAGCCCAATCGAGAAAACATAGATGTTCTCTGATGTCATAAGTGTTTTGTAAAGTAAGGTGGTTGTCCTCCTCTGGAATAGTATCTCATATGTTCACCACAATTACCGCAACTTTTCCTTCCTCCGCAATTTTTTTTCCTAATCGAGAATCCTACAAAACATTCTTATGAACTTTCATTTTTCTTTCAAAACTCCCATTGCATTCACATGAGTTTTTACTCATTCATATTTGAATTTCGAATCTTCGTTCAAATTTGCATTTAAATTCCCGATTGAATTCTCGTTTTTCATATTAATTTGTAGAAAAATTATGATTGCGCATCCAAAAAACATCCTTCTCCTATTAATTTTATCGTTTTGGAATTAAAATAAAACATTTTGGCACTATTCAGAATCATACACGCTGAATTTTTGGTCTCATTTGATTCGTAGAATTAACATTTTTTCACATTGGTGTAGATGGTAATCGCAACAAATTTCGAAATTGATCTAAATGGAACAAATTCTTGATTTTGGAAAACTTTAAGTCTTAGTAAATTAGTGTGACCGCAGAAAGGTAGTAATTTGTAGCGTAAGTTTCACAAGGACACGCGTCATCACTTGAGTGCAGTACAAGACAACCCAACTGCGACGCAGACGCAACAGCGCAACTGCTATGCAGACAGAGCAGCGCAGGTACTATTCAGACAGAGCATCGCAGGAGCGACATTGCGACGCAGACAGAAAATCGCATTTGCGATTACTTTGGATATAATCCGTACGGACAACGCAGCTGATGTTATCTTGGATATGATTCGTTACGAGACATCGCAGCCACGGGTGATATAAATGTGATTTGGTACGGGACAATACAATTGCGATTGATATGAATCAAGTCAACGGACGAGATTCATAAGATTATCATAAGTGACTTAGCCGACAAGTATTTGTACAATCACTTAACATAGATTTTGAGTAATATTGACTATACGATGATAGATTAGGTTTGCAGGATTAGGAACACGTAGATCTCAGTAGGTCGGTTGATTTTGGATGTACCTCTCACGTACACTTGTATCGGCGGTACAACACCGAGAGTATAAGACTTAAGACTTAGAGCATTTTATGTATCCAGACTTCCAAGTAGTAAAAATGCAGAGAGTTTTTGGGAAACTTCTAGGTATTATATCTTGAGTGTTCTCAGGTCTATCTTGAGTGTTCTCAGGTCAATTATACTGAAACTTCGGGATTGTCATAGTTTATGCTACTGTATATTCTGATAGATCTTTGTGAAGATTGGATGCTTGTGTAAGATTTGGTGAGCACTTATAAATAGCTGTTTGGTAGGATTCTATCATCTTGAGTGTTCTCAGGTCAATTATACTGAAACTTCGGGATTGTCATTGTTTATGCTACTCTATATTCTGATAGATCTTTGTGAAGATTGGATGCTTGTATAAAATTTGGTGAGCACTTATAAAAAGTTGTTTGGTAGGATTCTTGATAGTTTCAGAGAGTGTATCATGTCTACTTCTCCTACTAATGCTGCTCCTCCATCTGCACCGGTGGTTGTAGAACAACAGGTTATGGGCCTGTTATCAAGAATTCCTATCTTTTTCGGGGAAAATTATGTTTACTAGGTGGATATGGTGGAGACTCATTTTGAGAATGTGAATCTTTTGGATATTTTGGATGGTTCCCTAGATGAATCTGATCCGTCATAGTTTAAGAAAAATACGTAGGCTTGGTCTATTCTGAAATTTTGTATATATGAGGACTTAGCTATGTCTCGGATAAAAATGAAAAAAACAATTGATATCGGGAAATCTCTTAAAAATGATTATGCAAAGGCTAATGTCCAGGATGAATTTTTATAAGCTTGAAAAATTTGGGACTATAAGTACACAGGCGGTACAATGGCTGAATATTCTAACAAATTTTGCATCTTTGTAGATGCACATGCTTGTGTTCGAGGCGTGTTTCCTCAGTTTTAGCAAGCAGCATTACTAATGACGGGTCTTCCTCGTAGTATGAAAGGAGCGTTTGATATGTTCAAACAAAAAGATAAGGCAAGCTGAACTTTACAATTGGCAATTAATATTTTATTAGAAGAGGAAGATACACCTAATATTCTCAATGTTGAGCAAGTAGAGGCTTTCAATTCAGACTTTGAGAGGAAAGGACATTTTAATCAATAAAAAAATTTAGTTTACTTCACAAAATCAGTTCAGACAATTTAATCAAGGTAAAAATAGACAGTCTAACAATGCATGTTTCTATTGTAGTGAGAGAGGTCATGGATATAAGTTTTGCCCTAAGCTTAAAAAGGCTAGAGAAACAGGTTTATATAGGGCGGGATGGCAACAAAGTCAATTCTACAAAGGCTTCACGAGGCCTACACCTCGTGGAAATGCATTATTTTTGGCTTTTTCGTCTCACCAAGACTAGACTTTGACGTTTTCTAAAGAAGATGAAACGGATCTATTTACTATGGCAGCTGCAATAGAGGGCTCGAAAGACATTAGATGGATAATGGATACGGGAGCGTCAACTCACATGTGCTGGAACAAAGCTATCTTCAAAAGTTTGAAAACAACGCTGGAGAAAAATATTTATTATGCTTGTGGGATGAGTGTCTTGACTCGTGTTGTGGGTGATGTATCTTTGCTAGTTGATGCAGAAGGAAAATCAATTGAAAGGACCCTTCACAATGTCTTGTTTGTTCTTGACATTAAGAAAAATATGTTTTCTACGTCATCGGTAGAGAGTAAAGGCTTTGAGGTCAATTTGAAAAATGGTCGATAAATTGTTAGCAAGAATGGCAAGGTTGTTCTCGAGTTGACAAGCTGCATCGTAGATTGTATATACTGACCTATTTGGTATCATAAAATTTGAAGATTTATGTGTACAAACTTTTATGACAAATTTGGAAGAGAATGGTGAGAAGGTATTACAGATATTGTATGGTACACCGTGAATCGTTTTTAGGCTTATGTACGCTATATCGGCACCCCAAAATTTTGACATTGATACCTTAAAAATAACAAACTACACTATTTAAGAAAGTGGATCATAATCTGCCACGTCTCCTGGCACTAAATTAGAATGAATGACGCAAATTTTTTCTTTACACTAATAATTTCAATACGTTAATAACAATTCAAGGTGTAGTATCCACGTCATGCAACTCCATGTATTTTTTTTTCATGTGTTTGCAAGCCTGTTTTTTTCCTCGAAATTTCTCTTTGGATTATTTGTCTTCAAAAGTTTAATATATTAAATTCTTGATAAATCCTAATGTGTAAAAGACATCACCTTTCATGTGTGCAGTCGTGGATGCAGTTAGTTAGGGTCTTCCAAAACCGAATGCAGCTCGAGCAACTACCAATGGAAAATCCTCCCCTCATTCTTGTTGATCTTAAAAAAGTTGAAGCAGTTGAGGCAATTTTAGTTGTTCTAATGCTAAAGCTATGTCATCAAAGAGAAATGGATTCGCCAATGTTGGAATAAAAAAATAGGAGGCTGGAATGAGCATCGAAGAGTTCGGGGAGAGTCAACAATACGTCACTAATAGTACGTGAACTTTATAGACATCTGCATCAACATCCTTTACATCAAAAAACATTTGCGTCAACATCATTTTGTCATCAAAAAACATTTTGGTCAACATCATTTTGTCATCGCAGTAATACCAAGAATAGTGGTAAACTTGTGCGTCCAACACGCCATGTTGTGCCTGAACTTCCTCTTGACAACTTCAACTTGAAGGCAATGGAAAACATTATCCGCAAAGTTGACGACGGCTTGGGCTGTACCGCTACGTGTACGCGTAATGCTTTGGCAAAACATGAGACCGAACAAATCAGATGCCAAAACCTCTTCATCCAGAAAGCCAATTGTGCTACTGTACTAAACGTCACAAACGTTACATTAAATGTTATCCTAATATCGTTGCATCCATTGCGCCTGCAAGAGAGAGAGGCCACCACTGCTACCGCTTCTTCATAACCCCACCGCACCTTGTTGCTTGATAAATAGAGAAAAAAATTGGTAGTCTTGTCCTTTCGCTACAACAATAGGAAAGTACTTCCAACAATATCACGATGATATGCACCGAAAAATTGCAAAAGATGGTGCAAGATATGCCTAGTAATTCGCACCTTGGTGTTTGCCATCCTTGTCATCAATGGAAAGAGCATGTGGCATATGGACGGCTATCTTCTTCAAAGTGTGGTGTTTATGAAAAGGAATTTATTGCAAAAATATTTGAGTTTTTGTTGGAATGGGAACAGCAATGTGGTAGGTTTTGCCGAGGGGTGTTAGAGTTCCTTGCTAAGTGGGAAATGACACCATAGAGAGAGAGGGAGAGGAGTGAAAATGAGAATGGAGATAGGAGCGACTCCCATTTTTTTCGCAGTAGTCATATTCACTTACACAAACAATCACCACACGGATCTCCTTGGGGAGCCAGCCACCCTTCCTCAGGTTCGTGCTCTAATTGACGCTCAACAATATACGTGTCAAACGACCAACAACCAATCTTAGTTCACCTACGTTTTGTAGTTGAATGCTCTATCGATTGAACGCCTTCAAAACACGAGGTCGGACGAGGGCTGTATGACTGCGGGGCATTATGCCCATTCAGACAATAATATCGAGTTCGGTATCTTTGGAGTTAACATTGGTTAAGGTGAAAGGAGTCGGGCCAAGAGGGATGAGTGGATTGAGCATATTTGTGGTTTGGTAGATGACTAGATACGGAGGTGGCACAAAGGGGGTGTAGAATCTTCTATGTTGGTGGATGTGGTAAAAGAGCATATGCTAAAACATTTCCCATGAAACGATATACTCACGGTCCTGTAAACCTTTCCCATGTTTCAAAATATTGTGTTTTGTAGTTGTTTTGTTCCAAATTACATTTTAGAATGGATTCACATATTTAAGCTATGTTTTCCCTCTATATTTTTGTTTCAACTTTTGATAATTTCCAATATAAACTGTTGTGATTATTTTGTTAAAAAAAACTCAAGTCATCATCTATTAAAAGTAGATGAATTGGATTTTGGTGTGGTTTGCAGGTTTCTAAGCGGGTGAAAGCTAAGGCTTCTTCAGTATTATTGAATGGTATGATGCTAAAGACTACCCGTGTATGGGGAACATAGCATTCTGAATATTGTTGTTATTTTTGAAATTAGAGTTGACGTTAATTATGTGATGTTCAACTACGGTGTTTACTTTCTGGATTGAAAAATTGAGGAATAGTTACGTTTTCATGTAAGAGGATGAAAGTTAGTGTGTTATACCCACATGCAATAGACCCTTATAGAGTTTTAATACCATGATTAACAATTAGCATTTGATTCACGGACAGTCATTAGGAGCTAGATCTTTTGGTGATAATATTTTCAGTATTAATTAGTTCGGCTAAACAGAAAAGCTCTAAATCAAGATCGTGTTGTTCAATTTGCATATTATTTAAAGAATATTTGTTTCATCTATTTTCGCCTTTTTTAGCTAAAATTAGACATTGAGTGAGGAGTCAAAAATTATGTAGAAAATTTACTTGATGCGATATTGTTCGTTTTGCTTTAAGGAAATCGCATGAAGACCTGGAACTCCTAGCAAAATATAAATAAGATTGTTTCTAGTACGTTTTTTTCTAGTCAATGACGTTTTTAATTAGCTCCAACGTTCTAATTCCGTGTTGCTATTGGTTTGAGGCTTTTAATTAACACACTTGAAGTTGAAAAGAGATGTCATCTTAAAAAGCATGCAACTTACTTAACTAAATTCTTTATTATTTTGAAGATGTACCGCATAAGCCTCACTTTAAAGGTTTCCATGGTAACTAGGGACCATTTTATTTTCATACTGATTCTAGAGATGTGGTTTACTACAATCAGTTATCATGTCAAAGGTAAATTTTCTTACTTTATGGCAGAGGTTTCGAATTGGATTTGAGAAAGCATTTCATATAAGCCATTATAATTTTATCTTTGAATAAAACAAAACATCTAAGGTTTGAATTTCAGCTATAAATATAGATTATCTTATATATGAATATTGAAATTGAAAAAGAAAGACAAATTCTCACTGCATAATTTTGCAAATGTTGCAATATCCGCATACTTAACATGAGTTAGTTAAATTTGCACAATGTTTCAGCAAATATTTGACAATTGGAACTTGTAATTTGACCTCAACAAATTTTAGATTGGAAACTCGATTCAACTCATTAGATATCGAAATCGTTATAATTTCCTTTGGTGTCACTGTGCTCAATAATAGTCAACAATAAATTCTTATTCTTGTTCACAAGATTCAAATGTCAATTGAATGAATGATAGAAAAAAATATAGAAAGAGGTTTGTCCTCACAAGTGGTTGTTTTGCGAATGAAGCAACTTTAACAAAAAACAATAAACACATGTTATGTTGTCACAAACAATTGAGCAGATAGTTTTACCAAGTATAAATTCATTGTAGTCGTGACGTCACGAGACTGTGCTTTCTTTCATCTCTCTCTCCAATTTGTCTCATTTTTCAAAATTGAGATGATATTACAATGGCCTCCGTCAGCCTCGTTTTCAATTCTTTTTGTCAATTGTATACAGTGTGTGTAAAATGGTTCCAGTTTGAGCTTAAAAAAATATTATGGGGAAGCAAAACTTAATAGCATGTGAAAATTGTTGTTATATGAAAAATGGAGCAGCACCAACTTCCGCTAAATCACAAGCCATCACAATACCAAATGGCGAAGCACTCAAGATACCAACTTTGACCCACTGCATAAAGCAGTCAATATGCCCGAAATGGCCCCAAACCACACCAGTGTGCAATTTACCGCGAGTTTTGACAATCCCCAAAGTTTCAAGCAAAACACTCAATTAAACCAATAGATATAGCCGAAAGAATATCCATTAAATGCACAAATGTGCCCTCTAAAACCATGTACAAAGAATACATAAGTGTTGTTCTTTGGTCTAAAATAAACCGCAGAAACGACCCAAACTATCATGCAAGAAGCTAAGCAAAAATAGGTCGACGAACAATCATATGAAATGTATCCTCCATATGCGTACAAAGACGCAACAAACAGCATTTAGGGTTTCATGGAATAATAAACATAAATAAACCCTATG
>JBBHKE010003238.1:0-74672 GCA_037447655.1 Zygnema cylindricum
TCTCTCTCTCTCTCTCTCTCTCTCTCTCTCTCTCTCTCTCTCTCTCTCTCTCTCTCTCTCTCTTTCTCTCTCTCTTTTTGATTGCATATATACAACTAAGGTTGCGTAAGTCTTAGTGACTACAACTTGTATATAGACTTAGAGTGGCGTCTAGGATAAATAATTAGAAAATGCATTTTTCATAATATGTTTTCACATCTATTAGATGCAATTCTATATCATCTATTGTTGCTAGAGATAAAAGACTCGTAACAGTAGAAATGCAAAATTTCAGGTGAGAGAGTCTCCTGGTAATTGTTGTTATTGGATAGCTTTAAGTCTTAGCAAATTTATATTATGGCGGAAATATAGATCTATAGAGACACGCTTCGTCACTTGAAGCATAGTGCAGGTTTTTGAATGGTAGCGTCACTAACATTAGAACAACGCAGCTGCAACGTAGATGGAACAAGCGCAGTTGCGGTTATTTTTGATATGGTCTGTACGGACGAACATAGCCTGCGACGCAACGGGTCAAACGCAACTGCTAATATTTTGGTACAAGACAACGTTGTTGCTACATAACAAGACAAACGCAGCTGCGGCTGTTTTTTGTATGGGAAAGCGTAGCTGGTACAAAGCTGGAGATATTTGAATGTGATGAAGAATTGGACTGCGCTGCTACGGATTATATGAATCAAGTCAACGGACGAGATTCATAAGAGAATAATTAAGTGACTTGCTAACAGTTGTTTTGGAACTGCCGGATAGACGTACCTAGACAATTGTCACTAAGCCAGGCCATAAGTATTTGGACAAATCACCTGTATAGGATTCTCAGTAATATTGATTGTACAATGATAGATTAGTTTTAGCGTGATTAGAGGCACTTAGACCTTAGTGGCAGTATAATTCTTTTTGACATATCTTTTAGGAACACTTGTATCGGCGGTACAACACTATGTAGTATGACAACTGAGAGAAGAGTATAAGACTTAGGACGTTGAACATTTTATGCATCTAGACTTCCACACTGTGTAATCTGCACACTGTTTTTGGGAACCTTATGAGTTTCATATCTTGGTGTATGTTGGATCAATTGAGCTGAAACTTTGGGAGTTGACATTCTTTGTGATATTGTTTACTGTGGTATATTTTTAAGCAGTTTGTTTTATTGTGTTACTTTTGGTGAACTTTTGAAAACAACTGTTTGATAGGATTCTTGATAAGCTTCTGTGAGTGAGATTATGTCTACTTCCACTACTACTGTTGACTCTCCACCTGCTCCAGTGGTCGTAGAACAACAGTAATCAATATTCTCTTTCTAACTGTAACCTTTAGCAGCAAGCGTAGCTTTTTATCTCCCAATGGTATTATCAAGATTATGTTTTAACTCGAAGACTCAGTTACAACCGATTGCTTTCCGATCCGGTGGAAGATTTACAAGCTCCCACGTTTAAGCTTCCATGATTGATTTTATCTTGTCATTTGTCGCAGCAATCCACTGGTCCTTTTCCGGAATGGGGAAATATTCTATAATGGTAAGAGGCTCCACTGTGCTTATAAAATAATCATGGTCCACTCGATCACCACTCAGTCAGTTGTTATGTCTTCTTCTCTCCGGAAAACTTGAAACGTGAACTGTTGGTCCCCACGGTTATTTTGAAAGACGAGGAGGTGGTGGAGGAGGTGGAGGTTCAATTGCATCTGCAACAGCACAAGGACCAGGCTGCCCAAAAACATGTGGCAGTCCGGAGGTAGAAGAGGAAAGAGAAGTTGCGGATTGCTTAATAGAAATCTACTCAAGGATGAATTTTTCCTTGCATTTTTTTCCTTTCCACCTCATCTACGCTAAAAACATTAAGTGATTCACTCTTTTCCTTGATCCAAACATTCTTAACAATCTGAATTGAATTATCCTAAGGATCATACACTCTATATCCTATAAATTCATCATCATAGCCTAGAAATATGCCACGTACAAATTTCCCAATAAGCTTCAAATTTGGAAGATTATCCAACATAAAACATTTGCTTCCAAAGACTCTAAAGTGAATGACGTTCGACTTCATTCCTGTCCACATTTCATAAGGTGTTTCATCCTTGAAATATTTGGATTCTATTATATTCATAATGTAAGGGGCACATTGAAAAACTTCACCTCATTATTTCGGATCCACACCTTTATCCATCATCATATATTTAGCACATTCTGTCAAATTCCTATTGAGTCTTTTGGCCACACCATTTTGTTCTAAAGTGTAAGGAAAATTAAAATCATGCGAAATTCCATTTTCTTTCAAATATTCAGCAAAAGAATTTCATGCATTCTCTCCACCGTTGTCAAATTGTAAAGCAAGGATTGCTTTCCTGTGAAGTTTCTTTGCATAGATTTGGAAATGCTTAAAATGTGTAAAAACCTTGCTCTTTCCTTTATGAAATAAACTAAGCTGAAGCCCGAGTGGTCTTTCGTAAAGGTATCAAGGTATTTGCTGCCACAAAGGGAAAAAACTTTGGTCTTTCCCCATAGATCCGAGTGGAAAAGGTCGAGAAGATCCTTTGCTCGATAATCTAAAATTTGTGGTAAAGGAAGCTTATGATGCTTCCCTAGAGCGCAACCATCACAAGCATAGGATTCCTTTTGACCAAGCTTGACAACTTCTATCAAATTAGTCTTCACCACCTTTTCCAGCCTCTCATTATGCACATGACCAAGCCTTTTATGCCACAAAAGATTTTCAGAAAAGACATTAAAATACACAAAATCAACTTTATTAACCAGGTCCATCTGATACAACATGTTCGGGCCTCTAGTTCCCAGTAATGCTACTCTCCCATCCTTTGTTACCATCTTCTTACCTTTGCTTTGCAGCACATCAAATCCCTTACTTTCTGCCTCTGAAGTAAAAAACACATTTTTCTTAAATTTTGGCACATACAAAATATCATGCAGAGTTCTTTTTACCGCTTTCCCATCTATCTCACAATTCAGATCTATGGTACCCTTAGCATTAGCTTCAACCGAGCTACCGCAAGCTTATAAGATATGACGAGTAAGGATACGCGTCATACACTTAAAATAGGACTTATTCTATTAAATGCGTGAGGAACTTCCAAAGTCCATAATCCACCCGAGATCTTTGTCGCTCTCCATCATCTGGGCAAGAACGAAAAACTCGGTGTCATTAGCTTTAGCAAAACTGACAACCTTAGATGTCTTCTTCTCCATTTCTTTTACTATTTCCTTTTCCTTAGCTGAAAAAGCCGTAGTGTTGATGGTAGGCCTGTAATTCTGTGACCTCCATTGGTACACAGAATGTCCAGCTTACATGAAGCCTCTAGGATAATATTAGCAATTTTGATTTGGTGTATTTAAAGGGATCTATGGACTTTCCCTCATCCATAACTACCAAGTGTTTTACTAGAATCATGTCTTCTCTTCCAAGATCATAAACTCTATATCCCTTTACATTTTCATCATACCCAAGTCAGTATCCCGACTTTCTTCTAGCATCTAACTTCCAATCAGATTTTTCTGTGTTTAGACTAAACACTTGACTACAAAGCACCTTTAAGTGTGAAATATTAAGTTTTCTTCTGGTCCATCTTTCATAAGGTGTTTGGCCTTTTATAGCCGAGGTATGGACTCTATTTCTGAGAAAGTTAGCACAATTCATAGCTTCTGCCCAAAAACTTTTCTTTATCCTTTTATCTGTCAACATACTACGGGCACTTTCACTTAAAGTCCAATTTAGTCTCTCGGCTACACCGTTTTGTTCTGGATTCTTTGGGACAGTCTTTTGGTGTTGAACCTCTTCCTCTTTTAAATAATCCTCAAACTCAATAGAAGTGAATTCCCCCCCATTATCACTCCTCACTCTTTTTATAGGTGTCTCATGGAGCTTTTCACTCCATGCTTTATACTTTTTAAAATAAGCCGAAGCCTCAGATTTGTTTTTCAAGAAATATACTCTAGATTATCTAGACCAATAATTCGTGATAGTAAGTATAAATCTTTTCCCTCCAACTGATGGCACTTTGGCCGGTCCCCATATGTTAGTATGAACCAAATCTAAAACCTTTTCACCCTTATATGTTGCGACCTTTGGAAAAGGCAATCTGTGGGCTTTTCCTTGTGCACACCCACTACAATCATCCAAAGTCTCATTATCCTCAAAATGTATTCCCTCAACTACACCCATTTTCTTCATTTCCTTCAATCTATCTAGATGCACATGTCCCAATCTTTTATGCCACATCATCAAATCACTTACACTAGCATAATAAACTCCCGTCTTTCCATTACTCAAATTTAGCCTAAACATTCCTTGGCTACCCTTTTCAGCTATGAAGTACACTTCATTCTCATAGCTAGCAACAAAGACTCCTTTCTTAGTACTAGTCTCAAAGCCCTTATCATCTAAGAACCACGTAGAGATAAGATTTTTTTTCAACGCCGGTATAAAAAAAACATCATAGAAAGTGACAATAAATGTCTTTCCATCAACTAAGACTCTTAGATCCACTGATCCCACTAAATTAGTGGTCACTATTCTCCCATCCCTATACTCTATCTCTACAGTAGAGATCTTTCTCATTTTGGTAAACAATGGTTTTTCTCTACACATATGCATAGAGGCTCCTGAATCAATGATCCATCCTTCTTCAGGAGCTTCTTTCACTCCACCAAAAGCATATTTTTGCCTCCTTGGAATCTCCGGCTCACCTTTCACCTCCAACTCCTCGTTGAGGAGAAGTTCTCCATCATCATCATTGACCTCCTCTTCTATGACTACTGTCGCCACAAATGCTTTCTTTTTCCTTGCGGCCGGTTTTCCAATAAGTTCCTCCTTCAATCTCAACTCCATCAACTTAGTGCACTCCGCCATATAGTGTCCCGGCTTCTTACAAAAATGGCAAAGCCCCTTCGGAGCCCTAAGTCCAGATCTGTCATGGTTTTCTCTTCCTCCTCCACCAAAGTTCCAATAAGGTTTCTTGGAATCCTTATCCCCCCAGTTAGTACCAGCAGCCAATGCTTGAACACTCTTTCCTCCCCTACGAATCTCAATTGTGCTTTCTCGAAACTAAAATCATCCCCACAATGGAGTTCCATATCCAAAGATGATCTAACAAATCGTGTACCCTGTTAACAATGTTCTCATAATCATCTGGAAGTTACATTAACAAAGTATTCACCTTTTCTTTCTCAGTCTCCCTTTTCCTTGCACTCTCTAACTCCATGAATAACCATACCAAATCATTACAGAAATCTAACATCTTTACTCCTTTGTAGACAAATGACTGTACCTTTTGATCTGCAAGCTTTTGCTGCTGAATCGTACTACTCTTGTAAATGTCGACAAGAGCTTCCCACAACTCGTCTACCCTCTCCACATGAAGATGAGGTGTAGCCACTCCCTGAGTGAGATGCCCAAAAATAAAATGAGTCGCCACGGTATTGTTGAAATCCCATATTTTAGTATTGTTCGCCTCGGTTTTCTGAACAAGTGCTACTGGAGCCAATCCACTAGCCATCGGTGTGGTTTTCTCCTTCCCCTTCTCCGACACGATGCTTTCTGCAACATCCTCTACCCCTTTTGCCCCTGCAGATCCTCCAGTGAACCGAGATCCTCCAAACCCTGGTGGAACTCCCAATTTAGCGGATGGTCGACGCACACGACCACTCACAATGCCCTATAGCCGTTTTTTAAACAATGCACCTTTCATCATGGTTTCCTAATAGATGAACCCTATTCCATTGAAAATGGGCACCCTAAAGGGTGCGCCCATAACCTGTAATTCTGTGACCTCCATTGGTACACAGAATGTCAAGCTTATATAAAGCCTCTAGGATAATATTAGCACTTTTGACTTTGTCAATAAATAAGTACCACCGTGGCCTGTAAAAACTCTGACTAACTACACTCTTGTGTAGCGTGGACTCCCCTGAGTCCGTTGCAAAAAGAATCACTGAATTTGCTCACCTGAGCATTAAGTTATGGTTGTTCAAATACATCATATTTGTACATATGGCCTCAAGGAGGGACTTTCCAAATTTTCTCGAAGTCCTGAAAAACTCCTAATAGCTACTCTAAACCAATCAAAATAGAGTACCCTAATTATTGTACATACAAAGTACAATAGCCGTCGTACTTTATGTACGGATATATTCGGCACCACTCCCGGTCTACCATGTGTCCAAAAGATCAACGTCATTATGTCCATTCTCTCTTCTGGCATCCAATAGGATGATGCCACGTGTCATTTCCTCCCATTTCGCCGAACTGCTCTTGAATAGTCGTTCCGGCATATCGGCACTCACGCATGCCGTCTTTTTTTTTTACGGTGATCTATTTTAGCCGTTCGATCTGACGGCGCGCCGAATAAATGTTGACCGTTGAATTTCACCGGTCAATGTTCCGTGTTGACCGTTGAATTGGGACCGTCAACATTTCGTGTTGACCGCTTGAAATTCTTTCTTGCTTTGTGAGCCATCGATCGTGACATTTAATTTCGTCCGTCGAAATCAAATGTCTGTTTCATTTATTTTGTGCAGTACCACAAGTTCCATGTTTCGTTTTGTTCTGTAAGATGTTAAAAGGAATATGCCGTAGGTTTATCTTTAAATATTTATCAAATACTACGTATATATTGATTAATTAAGACCTAACGGATAAGGCATACGCTTATTTTGTACGGCATTTGTATGGGAGGTTACAAGATCAAATCTTGCACGTGGCAACATAACTTTTACAAGAGCCTTGATTTCTACCTATCTTCTCATCAATCTAAAGCAGCCATGGCTACCTGTCAATCTCGGTGACTACGACAATTATGAGAACTGCAGGACCCAAAAAGATAGAATATAAAATATCACTTTTCAACAAGGCCTAGGTGTAAATGGAGCTCCTCTCACCTTCCATCCTTTTCGATAAGTAATTGTTTCACACGCTTTAATTTAAAAGGGACAAAATCTGTCGTTTTTAAAAAGTCAGTTTTGTGTTTACGCGTGTTCACGTGCTTAATTAATTACCGAAAGTAATGTGGTGGTACGATGAAGGTTCGAATGGATTTTCGGATTGGAGAGTAAATGTACCAGAAAAATTAAAGGGGTGTAAAGGACTAATTGAGTGGCTCAGAATGCGTAAAAGAAATGGACGGCAAATTGCGAAGCGTTCCGATTTGAAATATTCAAAATCTTTGAAAATGTACGGCGACCTTACAAAATATAATGTGACTGGCGCATTAATGGAAAAGGACGGTGCCTGTACAGAGCACTTAATTTTCTACAGGTGTTACTTTGAATTTGACAGGCAACGTTTATGACGAATGACGCAGTTGAGGTACTGTAAAGATTTGGATAGTACGATATTATGTCGTGAAGTGAACGTACATTCTCATGCGTCTGATGTTACTAAAACTCATTAATTATGTTTTTTCACTTAAAAAGGTACAATTTTGTAGGGTCTAACACTGACTGTACACCATACTATTTAAATCACAATGTACTTTCGCTTGTTACTCTAATTGGAACAGAGCAATAAATGGCGTAAAGGAAAAAAAAGAATCATTAATGTTATTTTTGGATTTTTTTCAAAATTGGAGGGTACCGAATTATGTTCAATACGCTAATGACAATTCACACGTACACTGCGAATTGTTAGTAGTGTCAAAGTTTAATAAGTGTTGAGAAAAAAATATCGTTATTAATGCTAATTAGGAATTTCATATTATTTTTTAAAAAAGGTGTATTCTAATTTTTGCGTTAATACTAATTTGGGAGTTGCAAAAAAAAAAAAAATCGTCGTACAATTGTATAGATTAATATATGTATCCGTACATAATATTAGAAATCGTACGCCCTCGCAAAATCTAAATATCTCTACCTGTCAAACTAATTTACTAATTTCATGTTCACACAGCGAAAGAGGCGATTGTGGGCGAATGTGTGCGAACGTGGTTTTTGGCGACCAGATTGAATCATGTTTTTTGAGCGCACGTTCGTATGCTTGCTCGTCTGGTTTAATTTATTTTATGTAAATTTCTGCTTGAAAAGATACATTTATGTACGGTCCGACATCGACCGTACACCACACTATTTAGATCTTATTGTATTTTCGTTTTTTACGCTATTTTGTATGTACCTTAATTAACGTAAAGGAAAATTGAAAATCATGTATACTATTTAAAAAAAAAATCAAAATTTTAGGAAACCAAATTATAGTTATATGTTGTAATAACGATTTGCGGTGTAGTTTATTCCTTGCGTAAAATGTTCACGCGCAATCTATGGATCCTTAACGGGCCTTTTAAACGGTAAGAAATTTTGTCACTATTCCCTTAAGGCTGTATGTACGGCAACAAGATAGAGGATCCAATCTATTCGCGATGGAATAACCGCGTTTTATCGAAACTATCATCCTCCTGTCAAAACTTGTGAAAGAATCTAAAATGTATATGATTATATATTGTGTTGGGTATCGGGTAAATTCATATCGCGATAATTTTGATATTCGATATATCGAATATCGATCGAGCAGATTCCTCGATATATCGTACTGGGACCAACATAAATTATCGCGATATATATCGCAAAAAATGGGTGTCTGTACAGTCATTGTACGGAAAATCGTACGGATATTTGCCCCCCCCCCCCCAACTGAGCGCGCGCGCGGGGGGGGGTGGGGGGTTAAGGTTTTGGAAAAAAAAAAATGAAAATTTTCATTTTTTTTATGGTTCGATATATCCGCGATACGATATATCGGCGATATATCGCAATAATTTGGTTTTCAATAAATCGAAGCGATATATCGAATATCGGGTACCTAAAATTCGGTTTATATCGAATATCGGCAAAAGGTCCTCGATACCCAACACTAATGTTTAGTACAACGCTCATCGATATTAGTGTTAATAAGGATACTTTCGCATGTGCTAAAGTTACAGTTATTTTATGTCGTTTTCCTCCATAACTTGAAAAGAAACAAAAAAATCCGCAGCCGTACCAAAAAAATAGAAATTACCACCATACAAGTTGCGTTACCTTGAAACTTTATACGTACAGTAGTTTGTCGTCTAGCGCGATGCAACTTGCTGAGAAAGGTAGCCATGGGATGTTTAGGCTAATTTTAAGAAATGAAACAAAGAAACTTTATTATGCTGGTGTTCATGATATTATGTAGCGCATTTCAACCCACTTTCGCGTCTTTTCAGCACATGTTCAAACTTTACATCAAATCACCTCGCGTGGTGATTTGAAATAAAGTCTAATAAGGTGAGCGAATAGGCAGACGCGGTCGCACGTGTTAGAAGTTTTTAACAATTTTTGTGCGCGGAGTACCAAAATAAAAAAACACACTGCACATTTCCAGCATGTGCGTACTCTTTTCCGTGCGTTGATTTCCATATAGGGGAGGTCTCTCTCAAATACACGTGTATTCACACATACGGTGTAGGAAAAAAATTGGGCACTTGTCGGCAAGTGTGGAAAACAAAAAATGAAACGGCATTTCAGTGCGACAGCAAAAGGAAATTTAGGGTTTCGACACGTCGACAATGTGGCCTACGGCCATTACGAAGTCACAAAAATTGTTCAGCATGCGGAGAGACGCCTCGAATTGAAGCAGACTAGAAGTTTCGCCTCATTTTGTGTACCACTTCATCTGTCACATTGTTTCGTACACGTCTACATCAGTCATTATTTTAAGTAACAAGTTATTTGCGTTTACATCCGAATGCTCTGAAAGTTGTACGAATAATCTTCTCTAAAAAACAAAGTAACAAGACTAAGTTTCGGTAACATTCAAGGAAAGCACACGAAATTTGTCGCGTCATTTTTAGCTCAAAATCATAAATAAGTGTTATTACCTATTAAAAAGAATCGACGCTAATATGGGAAGGTTCAATTCAATGTTAACCACCTTATATTATGTTTGTAAAAACAAGCGGTATGTGTAATAAGGCTCATTTCTACATTTATAAGAGAGTTTCACATATAAATTACCTTTCCATACCTAAATGACGCCAGAAAGAGCAAGAAAGGAAACCAAAATTAATATTGATTATTACTCTAGTTATGTGTTTCCAAGATTTCCAAACCCCATAAATACTTAACTCAACGATGATCTCTAGGTCCCATACCTTCAATAGATATAGTGTGTTGATGGTCGCTCAGCAATGATGCTACAAAGTGGAAACACAAATTCGCGTTAAGTGTCAAAATGAATGATAATGTTTGTTTTTTCCACACAAAATAATGTATTCAATTCTAAATCAACCTTTCCCCTAAGTTATTCTGAACAATAATAACGATGAGGGTTGAAGCCCTTTGACGTCTTCAGTGTTTGCTATAATACTTTATACTAATCAAGGATTGACGTCCAGGAGGACTTATGGACAACAAATAACATTAAGACTCTCATCTTTCTATCATAGCCGTCCAATTAATAATCTGTAGAATGCTTAGAATCATAGAAACTATAAGAGAATGAAATTATTTTCGATAAGCCGTAACTTTAGAAATTTTGATTTTGTCACATCATACAGAAATAAACTAGCATATACTACTTTGACATTTGCGTAGAAACGATAGGGCTATCAACTGTTTATCACACTTTACTTCTTTCCCCCCTTTTATCTCTCCTGTCCGATTCTTTCCTTGCCCACCCTTCTCTCCCCCTACCTCCCTTCTCTCTCTCTCTCACTCTCTCTCTCTCTCCCTCTCTCTCTCCCTCTCTCTCTCCCCTCTCTCTCTCTCTCTCTTTTCTCTCCTCTCTCTCTCTCTCTCTCTCTCTCTCTCTCTCTCTCTCTCTCTCTCTCTCTCTCTCTCTCTCTCTCTCTCTCTCTCTCTCTCTCTCTCTCTCTCTCTCTCTCTCTCTCTTTTTCTCTTTTTCTTGAAAAAATAGGATCATTGCATTCAAAATAACACGAACAGTAATATTATGCACAGCGGAAGTCTTTTAACCAAACAAACAAAGAGTAAACTCCATAGAGAATAAGTTGTCCAAATATATCTTTATTTGGCTGAAGCCTTTTATTTTACAAATCACTCTCTTTCACTCACATATCGTCGCTCACACTTACAAACTCAATGACTCACTTATAATTAATATAAACACATTGTAAAACTCTTTTAAATAGGGATACTCAGAAGACTTATTTTGCATCTCTTCACTTCTTTCTCCTCACGTTAATGGTTCCACTGACTTCCACTAACTTCACGACTTCCACTGACTTCCACTAACTTCACGACTTCCACTAGCTTCACAGAAACTCACTTCCACACACTGGAACCTTTAGCATTGAAACAGAAGTGATGCGGATCTTTAACGTGCGCTTGACAAAGGGTTTTATCATGATTTTGCGCACTAAATGAATCGATGTACAAAAACCAAACAACACCACGTAATTTTCTCCTTACGTGAATTTATTGAAACATAAATTTAACAATAATTTACAGATGCCAACCGACGCGAATTTACTGGCCGCTGACATAAACTGAACAATAAACAAACTAACCACACCTCAACTGAACCAATTGCAGAGTGAACAAAAAACGTGAATTTGGATGATCTGCCGATCACCCAATATTCCTAACATTCCCCCTCTTATTAGGTTAAGCGGTACAACGCCGATGCTTTTCATCCCCTCCCAAATATCGCGTTGTAGAACCATACCAAAATCGAACACCAATCCACTCATACTCCAAATGATCACGCTTGAAACGAAACCGTACATTTTTTGTCGTATAATTTTTCCATTGCTCCTTCGTGTAACTCCAAACCTCACTTAAAGACGTCTTCCTCACAAGTTCTTCCTTCCTCACGAAATCATCTACCATGTGCAGATTTTCTTACTGTCGTCGTCCATTCTCAACCTTACCCCCAACTTAACCGACAAGATCTCAATTTGTCACTTGCCGATACACCCTAAATTTAGAACATTTGATTGTTACGGTTGGAATCAATTTCTACTCCTACAAAATGTACAGATCCTCCTCCTCGTCTTGCTCCGCGGCCAAATCCGCGACCTCGACCGCCTTTTCCCCCTCGGTTTGAAATTCCTCCTTCATAATCAAAACATTGTTCACTAACATGTCACCAGCGATGACATGTGTAACATTATTTATGAAGATTCGGACATTCAGCCGCAAAATGGCCGAATTTTGACATTTAAAGTATGTAACATTCGAATCGAAAAAATTCTCCGTTTCTCTGAAACTTTGAGCACCTCATCTGCCCCCTCATCCTCCACCGCCAAAAACCTTTTGGCGGTCTACCACTTCCTCTTTTATTAAGGGAATTTAGAGTTGCATTTTCATCTCTAACTACATTTATAGTGGCGGATCCACTACTTCCACTTGACAAATTGTCTCCTCTACTCGTTCTTTCCCACCTCTTATCCACTATCTTGAGATAACTAACAGCATATTTGTATGATGGCCTCCTCTTCAACTAAACGATCTCGTTTGGTGTGCGGAGGTAATCAAGAAGCCCCTTTAAAAACATGTGTAATACGTGATTTTCAATGAGCATTCGACCGAGACTAGTTAGATGTTCCACCATAATATGAAACTGTATGACGACATCATCAATCAACACTTTCACTCTAAACTTAAATTGTATAAACTCTTAAAATACAAATTGCCCCTTATTTTCCACTCCTTTATCAAACTGATTTTCAATTCCCACCCAACATTCATGAGCGGTACCGTACTCTTAGAAGTGATCCAAAAGTGAAGAATGACAGCTTTGCATTAATCCATTAGTTGAGTAGATGTTTGATCTCTTCCACAATTTTTTCCCTTGAAGATCTTTCAGTTCCTTGTCATCTCCGTTCATAATTTTCCACAAATTTTTGAGCATAAGCTCTCTTTTAATGTACTTTTTCCACACCACGTAATTCGAACCATTCAATAACACCGTTTACAGCCATGCCGAATGTCTCCTTCTCATTGCTGACATCTACGTCCTCCTAAATTTATGCCTTCCATTTGCGCTATTTTTCTTTGCTCTATTTTTCATCATTTTCTTTCGAATCCGAATATCTCTCATCACTATCATCCGGATGTGGATCCGAGAGTACTTGTAAATTGTCTGTTTGCTGAACAGTTGCAAGTCATTAATCGAATGTGCGAACAAGAACATCAAATAAAGTTTGGAGTTCATCATTGAACAATGACACTCTCATGTTTTTTTCCTCCTCTTTTCCTTCCTCAAACTATCCTACACTAAAACCTTTCCAATTCTCTCCCGCAATTACACATTGCTCCGGAGTGGGAGAAAATATTGGTGCAGATGAAATTTTATTTTTCCTACCCGTGGCTGCGTTACTAACCACCGTGAAACAACTATGCATCTAACTGAGAGTGAATCATATCTTTAATACCAATAAATAAAAACAAGATTGCTGGACTCAAAATAATCTGAACAGAACTATTATAGATAGCGGAAGTCTTCTAATAAAAAAACAATAAGTAAACAGCATAGAGAATAATTCGTCAATATATATATATCTTTATTTGGTCGAAGCCATTTCTTTTACAAAAAACTCTCTCTCACTCACATCTCCTCACTCACACTTACTCACTTACTCACTTCAAATTAATATAAACGCACGGTGAAAATCCTTAAATATGGATACTATGGAAATTTAATCTCCACAACATCACTACTTTCTCCTCACGTTAGTGAATTTCACTACCTTCACAAAAACTAAATTACACGCCATGGAACCTTCAGCGCCAAAACAAAAATGACGCCAAACTGCCAAATCAGAAGTGACGCCAAACTTTAACGTGAGCTAGAAAGAGTTTTGTAACATGGTTCTGCACACTAAATGAACAAACGTACGAAATAAAAAAACCTTAAGCAATTGTATCTGTACGTAACTCAATCGAAACATAAACGGAAAAATAATTTACAGACGCGAATTTACTAGCCACTCACGCAAACAAAACAATAAACAAGCCGACCACAAACTCAAGTGTACCAAACGCGTACTGAACAAAAAACGTGAATTCAACGGATATGCCGATTCACCCAATATTACTAACATCTCTCTTCATGTTTATTAGCCAAAGTTAGAATCCTATTTTAAATTAAGTTTACATAATTCATAGCTTCAGCCCAAAACCGCATGCATATTCTCTTATCTATTAGCATAATCTTTGACATATCACCAAGTGTCCTATTTAGTCTTTTGGCTACTCCATTATGCTTTGGATTATGGGGAACAATTTTTTGATGCTGAATCTCTTCGTTTATAAAAAGTTCTTTGAACTCATTTGAGGTGTACTCCCCCCCATTGTCACTCTTCATTCCTTTTAGGAAGGCCTCTTCATGTTTCTCACTCCAAACTTTATATTCCTTGAAGTAACGTAACACTTCTAACTTGTGATTACTAAAGTACACCTTAGTATATCTAGACTAGTCAATGTTTATGGTCAACATATACCTTTTTTATCCGTGTGAGAGATATCTCGTCGCTCCCCACACATCTGTGTATACAAGCTCTAGGAGCTTCTCTCTTGTATAAGTGGAAACCTTTGGGAAGGGAAGTCTATGGATCTTCCCTTGTGCATAACCACTACAATCATCTAACATTTCAGAATCATCAAAATTTATCCCATCTATGTGTTGTTCTTTGGTCTAAAATAGACCGCAGAAGCGACCCAAACTATCATGCAAAAAGCTAAGCCAAAAATAGGTCGACGAACAATCATATGAAATGCATCCTCCATATGCGTACACAGACGCAACAAACAACATTTAGGGTTTCATGGAATAATCAACATAAATAAACCCTATGACAACATCTAAGGTTTGATGGAATAATCGACATAAACAAACCCTAGGACAAATGCATAAACAATGCATATCAAACATATATAAAAACATAAATAAATAATAACACACAGATGCATCACACATAAACAAGAGTATAATCAAAGTATAATCATTATATCATTCAAAGTGCATGACCTAATCGGCAACCCTAAAAGTCTACATCTTCGGTCCCCACTTTACTAACCAGCATTGATTATTCTAATGAAGCTCAAACCTATATATATACACTTGTGAGCTGTTAACAAATCACTAAGTGTCAAAATAACCAACGTAAATTACATAACTGTCATTAAATAAAACTAATCGTAAGCGTACACCTGAAAGTCAAGCAATCGTAAGCGTACACTTGTCTGCAAATACGACACATAAATTAAAGTGTCGATATCCTCATTAATCACGTAAAATATAACTATTTTAATCAACACTAAATCATTAATTCAAATAAGACAAAACATTGATGCTTCAAATATTTACACCGACGCATCCAAAAATCCACGTCATAAGTGACAACTTGCTTAGTCACTTGTCGATAAGTCCACGTAGTGAACCGACATCGCATATGTACGGTCCACTAGATAATGTGTCATAAAAACAATGTGGTCCCTTAAAAATCGGCGGACGCCATCCGCCTTCCACGTGTACCACGAACCACTTGTCAAACAATCCGTACCATACAAATCTTGTCCGTACCGAAATCACGTACTTCGTCATAAATGTCGCGTGTCAAATACGACGCTCCGTACCGGCGGCGTCACATTTAATAAATGCGGTCTGTCGCATTATGTTTTATATGGCCGGCGTACTTTTCAAATCCTTCGAATATTTCAAATCGAATCGCGAAGCGATCCGCCGTCCATTTCCATTTCGTATTCCGTATTTTTCGTATGCTTCTTCGCGTCACTTAATTTGTACTTTTTCGTCACCTTAAATTCATATTTCATATCGGATCGCTTCGCGATCCGCCGTACATTTTCAAATGTTTGTTCGCGCCACTCACACGTAACTCTAATTTTGCTCGTACACTTACTCCCCCAATCCACAAATCCTTTCGAACCTCCACAGTATATAACGTAAATATATACGCACGAAACGTCGTGTGCGCATCAAATTTCACATACGCACGAAACTAAATCTTCAAAAACAACACTCCCCCGAAAATTTAGTTTTGTGCATCCATTATGCCACGTCATCAGCTGTCACACTGTCACCTCCATCTGAATCCGCCAAATGCCTCCGACAGAATTTTCCACTTGTTCCACCATCGCTTCCGCTGCCTTCATATGCCTTCCAAGTTTCATAATACATAATATATATTTTCATTTTCCGATTACAACAAAATTTTCTCTTTTCTCAACAATATCTAAATCTGAAAATTTCCCATAAAAGTACATAAAAACTATTTTCCGAAAATCAATTCTACCAAAAAATAAACAAAATTCCAACAAAATTATCACATTTTCCTCTAACTACCATAACAATTTCCAAAAATGAAACTTTCCAAATTTTCTAAATTTCGCAACCCGCGTAGTTAATCCCACAAAATAAAACATTAAAAATAAAAATAAATAAAATCTACATTCTCTATCCCAATTTTAAGCTCCAATAATGTTACATTTCGCAAAAATTTCCAACAACTCAAAATCTACATTACAAATCCAATTTTCAACAATCATCGATCCACAAAATTTGGATCTCTCCACCACATGTCACAACTCCACCTTCCGGATCTCTCTCCCCCAAACGTCGAATCTCCACCTTCCACATCTCTCCATCAAACGAATATGTATTTTCCAAAAATAAAATATCATTTCTCATAATTAATCATTTTCATTAAGGGTAGACATTTCGGCACTGTCACTAAGTTAACCCTTGGGGCGATGCAAGATTAAACTCGGCACATACCAACACTATGATAAGGCCGATCTCATGGGTACACAGACACCATTACTGCAATACAACCAGCAAGGACAATATTAACCCGCTACAATGCGTGTGACAAAAACCTACATCGACTTAACCTAACATATGATAGATGGGGTGTGGGCCCATAACCTGTTGTTCTTTGGTCTAAAATAGACCGCAGAAGCGACCCAAACTATCATGCAAAAAGCTAAGCCAAAAATAGGTCGACGAACAATCATTTGAAATGCATCCTCCATTTAACATACAACAATTAGGGTTTCATGGAATAATCAACATAAATAAACCCTATGACAACATCTAAGGTTTGATGGAATAATCGACATAAACAAACTCTAGGACAAATGCATAAACAATGCATATCAAACATATATAAAAACATAGATAAATAATAACACACAGATGCATCACACATAAACAAGAGTATAATCAAAGTATAATCATTATATCATTCAAAGTGCATGACCTAATCGGCAACCCTAAAAGTCTACATCTTCGGTCCCCACTTTACTAACCAGCATTGATTATTCTAATGAAGCTCAAACCTATATATATACACTTGTGAGCTGTTAACAAATCACTAAGTGTCAAAATAACCAACGTAAATTACATAACTGTCATTAAATAAAACTAATCGTAAGCGTACACCTGAAAGTCAAGCAATCGTAAGCGTACACTTGTCTGCAAATACGACACATAAATTAAAGTGTCGATATCCTCATTAATCACGTAAAATATAACTATTTTAATCAACACTAAATCATTAATTCAAATAAGACAAAACATTGATGCTTCAAATATTTACACCGACGCATCCAAAAATCCACGTCATAAGTGACAACTTGCTTAGTCACTTGTCGATAAGTCCACGTAGTGAACCGACATCGCATATGTACGGTCCACTAGATAATGTGTCATAAAAACAATGTGGTCCCTTAAAAATCGGCGGACGCCATCCGCCTTCCACGTGTACCACGAACCACTTGTCAAACAATCCGTACCATACAAATCTTGTCCGTACCGAAATCACATACTTCGTCATAAATGTCGCGTGTCAAATACGACGCTCCGTACCGGCGGCGTCACATTTAATAAATGCGGTCTGTCGCATTATGTTTCATATGGCCGGCGTACTTTTCAAATCCTTCGAATATTTCAAATCGAATCGCGAAGCGATCCGCCGTCCATTTCCATTTCGTATTCCGTATTTTTCGTATGCTTCTTCGCGTCACTTAATTTGTACTTTTTCGTCACCTTAAATTCATATTTCATATCGGATCGCTTCGCGATCCGCCGTACATTTTCAAATGTTTGTTCGCGCCACTCACACGTAACTCTAATTTTGCTCGTACACTTACTCCCCCAATCCACAAATCCTTTCGAACCTCCACAGTATATAACGTAAATATATACGCACGAAACGTCGCGTGCGCATCAAATTTCACATACGCACGAAACTAAATCTTCAAAAACAACACTATGTTCCCTTGGTCTTCATTTCTTTTAGTCAATCTAGATACACATGTCTAAGTCTCTTATACCACAATATATTATCACTTACACAAGAGTAGAGAGCACCCTTCTTTTCATTGCAAAGTAGAATTCTGAAAATTCCTTTGCTACCCCATTAAGCTATGAAATATACCTCACCATCAAAACTAACTGTGAACCTTTGTGAACCTTTGTTTCTTAGTTCCTCTGACAAAATCTTTCTCATCTAGGATAGCTGTAGATATCAGATTTTTGTTAAGTTGTGATATATATAGCACATGTGAAAGAGTGGCAATGGAGACTTTCCCTTCGACTTTGACCTTTAAAATCCATTGAACCTACAAGGTTTGAAGTCACAACTCTACCATCCCCATATTCAATCTAAACGGTAGGGATTTTCTTCAATTTTGTAAACCACTCTTTGTCTTTACACACATGCATAAATTCTCCCGAATTGATGATCCACCCTTTTTGGGGGTTCCCTCTTACCTCCAAGTGCACATTTTTGCTTTCTGGGTATTTCCACTTTATTATCTTTTTTTTTTCTACGGAGAAGTTCCTCTATTTTTATTTTGTTGTTGTTTACCTGCCCGTATTTGATACTTTATTCCTCTAATCTAGTGCACTCAGCCCTATAATGTTCTCGTGTCTTGTAAAATTGATGAACACGTGCCTTTCGAGCTCTCATTTCATGTTAATTGGGTCGGCCTCTCCCTTTTCCTTTATAAAAAAAGCTTGAACCATCTTTTATGGCTACCCCAGGTGGTGGGCCCTTAACCTGAAATTTTGTGGGCTTCATTGCCCAACACAAAGCACAGTTAAAAAATAGCCTCTCTGATAGCATCAACCCACTTTGGTTTCCCCAACAATATCAGCCGATATGGCAGGCAATGACTCTAACCGACTTCAACCTAATAAAGGCATGACTCCCTTGAGTTTGTTGCAAAAATAATCGATGAATTTCCTCCCCTGAGTAGTTAGTTATTAATGGTCAAAGGTGATCTATATATACAAAAGATTGCACAGAGACAGGTGGCTAAAAAATGCCAAAGTCTTAGTCTCCCTACCCTTACCTATTTACCATTAAAACCTTAAACCAATCACAAGATTGTAAACCAATCACTAGACTATATAGTTGACAAAGGTACATCAGTCGATGTACGATTGTACAATCAGTGTACGGTGGGACCTTTCCACTGACATCTGTTGGATTGGACGCCATGGTTCCTCCTCTCGTTTTCTCCGCTATCTATTTATATAATAATACGTGGCGCTCCGTGATGCTACCTTCGAAAGCCGCCAAAAGGTTCATCCTGGGTTGGCGGCTACAACGATGGCCATCTGATGAGAAATATTTACACGGTTGAGATTCGTGTTTGTGCATGACACTTTGCGTCTATGTGTGAGGTCGTAATGTGAACGCGTGCCATCGGTTCAAATACGGCTATTTGTTTGTTTGCGCCGTTTAAATGAATTAGACGCTTAGTTACGGGTTATAGATATATCACACGTTCTATCCGTAACGACTCTACAATAACTTGGTGGATAGGGCCACACACTACTGTGGAAAATGTAGGACCTAAGAACAAATCTGGGTCGGTCCAACAGTTTTGGTAAATTCAGTCATGTTTTCTGTTTGTTTGAGCCTATCTGACAAGTAGCCATCGCCTTCTCTCTCTATATATATCTCTTAGAGTCATGAGGGGTTTACGACATAAAACAAAGAGAGACAAGATATAAGTTACCTTTTGAACATCCTCCAATCTCAATGTGTAAGTGTCAAGAATTTGTTTATCTAATATTGCTCAAAAAAATCTAAAAGGACCTTCGAGTTTCTAGAAGATACCATGGCCGATTTTTTATCTTTATAGAAGTCAATGTTGTGGATGGTGCCCCAAGCAAATGTCCACCTTCATTGCCCTCCTTTAAATCAAATAACCACAGCTGGAACATTTTTTCAACTACGTCGATACAAGCCGACTGTGTATAATATCCGTCACTTTGTTACTATGCATTATCACATATCCTCTTGCGTTCATTATTTCAATTGTTGAATCTCATCTCGTTAGAACATTTTTTACCTCTTAGTTGAAATTGGAAGACATTCGTACGATTAGTGGAAATGTCTTAATATATAAAGTGAATTTTGCAGCCAAGTTTCTATTGCAAGTTCGTTTCAATATGAGATCTTTGTGGGGAGACTCACCAACCTCAAACTCTTTCCGTTGTTTCTGCCCGAATAACATGGTCACTCAAACCTAAAACGTGTTTTAGCACAGGTGAAATTCTCATCACATGAAAAAAGGCGTCGGTTGAGCAAACATGATTGGATTGACCAATACCAACAATTTGTTGTCGTCTATCACCAAGTACTAAATTAATAGTAAATTTCAAAATTAAAAAGGTCCTTTCATTGCACGAATCATTTCCTAATCAGGATACTTTACTTTTCATCTACCACAACGGCATCCACAAACTCCGTCGAGATTACAACCATGGTCGCCTACGCCTCGAACTTTGTAATAACCAACGCCATTTAAATTCATTTGTCTAAGCGAACGACAAGTCCCCTTGATGATTGCAGGTGTGGGAAGTGACATTATAAAAATTTGCATAGACTTCTAAGGAACTATTCGTCTTTTTCTCCTTATTGCAAACTCTCAAAACACATCTTCTATGTTGAAATCACTAGATTTAGGGCGTATTTTCTAGGTTTGAATAGATTACGTAAAAAGTTAAGGCAATTTGCCTCTACCTTCTCTCTTTAGCCCCATTATTGTTGTAGTCACTGAAGGTGAGAGAGAGTGGTGGAGCCATAACTCCCTTAGCTACACAGGTAGGACTGTATAGTAACATAAGTCACTCTTAACAAAAAGGTTGAGTCCGGCAAGACTCGAACCTTCGACCGACAAAGCAAGGCGTAGACATCAACTCTAACCGCTCTGTCGTAGAAGTTTGTTAGAGTATATAAGGTTTGATTGTTATTTAAACATTGCTAAGGAACCTTAATTCGATTAATGAAATTAGAGATAACAAGCATAGAGACTAGCAGTAATATAGTGCGAACAAAAACCCGCATGAAACAAATGTACCAGACATTTGTATAAAACGGCAAATATTAAAAGTCAGTTTAGATCCGATGGCACGCATCATCGTCGAGATCCCAGAATGGCCGCTTTGGCAGATTTTCGGGCGTAACATGATCTTGCTCCTTGTGGTACGATAGAATTGGAAAGCGGGAAGCGTGGAGGGCATGAGAATAAGTATGGAGGAGATAGATGTCCACTCCATGGCCTTGTCGTACACACGTCGTATAGAAAGGACATCGGCCATAGTACCTTTTTGTACGGTACAGTTCTCTTATTGATTCGTACACCAGCAGATAGGGGTTGTGAGAGGGGTTTAGGACTTAGAGGATGGAGGAGGTAGCCGCCTCTCTCCCAATGAGCTTGTATAAATATTGGCATCTTTGCCACTTGATAATTAATCGCCTCGTTGGGCGTTTTTAGTGATTCTTTTTGCTGTGGGCTCAAGGGAGTCCAGACTGCACAGGGGTGTGATCATATTTTCTATTTGCTTGCTTGGGTAGCAGTGGTCCTAGTTGAAGAAGGGTTAGTTAAAAACTATTTTGAGGCTTCGTGAATTTTGTAGTCCAATAGGGGACACAGAATTGCCTTCTACCACCGCCTTTGGTACGAAGTAAGTCAACCTTTGCAACATCTATTGAGGTTAAATTTTAGAATCTTGTATCAGTATAATATTTTGTATATTTGTAAAATATATTAGCGCCGTCACCTTTTCTTTGTAGTCTTGACGTAATTGATGTCAAACTCACGAATGGTATTGCTTCTCACTAAATAGGTTTGATTCAAGTGGACAAGTTTGTCTTGTAATGCAGTGAGAACACCAATAACCGTATCTTTTTTTGTTATATTTTTACCAATACCACTTGCTGTAAAATAGGGTTTTATCATTTAACGACATCATCGGAAGACTACATGTATAGGTGTCACACCCACTTAAATTAAAAATCATTTTTTTTCATGTTTATCAACTTTTAAATGTTGTTATATTAGACAATAAAAAGTAAAAACCTATATTAAATAGTGAAACATCATCATAAACTTCAGAACTACTCGAACCATAGCGCAGATCCAATGTACCCGTTATTGAAGTTTGCGAAACGTAAAAATCATAATCCACATCGTTCTAAGACCTTATTAACCTTACATTATATCCCACATAACGTTAACAATCGCACAAAAGTATCATTCGAATCATCACCGTACACATGTGCGTACAACGCCTAAATAGGTACGAAAGTATCAACTATGATAAAAATACAATGTCACAAAACAAAAAACATGTACAAAATGACAATGATTAGTAGATGTAGGAGCACCATGGAAACAAATTCTCCTTTCATAGTTTATATGGACCTTTCACATGGTGAAGAAAAATACTACAGATGATTGGACCATTCTTAATTTTAGATAACGAGGAATACTTGTTGGTCATTAAAAAGCCCTATATGAACGTTAACGTGGTAGGAGGTGGGTGTCAGTACAGATTAGTACAATAAATAAGACGGTAAATAGCACAGTAAATCATACGTGAAATTGTATGTAATATCCCCCCCCTGCCTCTGATCGCGCGCCACGGGGGGAAAGGGGCCTTTTTCATTTTTTTTGACCTAGCATCACTTTAATATGTGATTTTTGGTCAAAAAAGTCGCGACCGAATTAGTGTTATTAACAGTAATAACGATTGGCGGTGTACCAATAATGTTCTCCTCGACCCGACGCACTCGCGGGACACTTTGACTCGCACGTCCACACAGCGTGACAATACGCTTTTTGTACTTTTGCTACGACGGAACTTCATCTTACGATCTAGACATGGGGCCTAGGTACAACTGCTTTGGACTTTCTCCCTACGCGCGCCAATTATTTGACAATAAATCGAGAGCCAATCAGTGACGTCAAGTACGGCCTGACCAGATTCCGCTGTACCTTTGTACCTCTGACAAAGCCAATCGCTGACGAGGCCACATGCTGCCGTCGAGGCCTCCGCTTCGTTGGGAGCTGCCGACCGAAATGGACATTGGCAGGCTTTTCTCGACGATTCGAAACCTTTTGACCGTACATATCGGAATTTGTTTGACTTCCACGGCCGTACAATCCCCGATCTGAACAAGCTGTCGGTGGGACCGTCACCGACATCTGGTTATAACCAAACAACCAACAATATTTTATCGTATCGAACACTTGGTGCAAATGAACACGTGGAAGCCAGGAAGACAAAGTACGTGTCGGCTATACTTATTGACCTGTTCGATTCTTAATGTGATTTTCGACGATCGGATTGCGAAGTGCCACGAGGCCGACCGTACTGTAAATTTAGGAGATCCGTATTTTTTTGTAACGTTTTGTACGATATCTTTTCTGTTGTTTGAAAAACATTTCTGGCGTGAATCTACCACGTGTCGCCAAGGCACCAGGAGTGAACGTGGACCGTCCGATGTTTTCTGTTTCATCGTCTATTTTCATTTTTGAGAAACATTTTCGGACGACTCTCCCACAGAATCTGACGTCCGGCTGTCCGACGGACGATCTATTCGAATCTTAAGGTACATAGAGAAGACCGGCATCCATAGTGCCAAGTGGCATGATTGTTTGCGGGTGCTGAGGCATGTCGCCAATCATCCATTGGCTGCTTTCATCGTCAGATTTTCCTCTTGTACTTTCCGACTTGCCTCTGAGGGTGCACCAGTTTCGTCGATTTCGTACGGTCTCGAACGTTTCCGTACTCTCTTACTTTTTGCTGTTCAAAAGTCATTTCTTATGTGAATCCATCGGATTGTCCAAGGTTCCAGGAGTTAACATCGACCGTTCGCTTATTTTTATGTCGGCATCCTTTTTTGTTTTTTTTTTTCAAATCGCTTTTCTTGAGAATCCGTCGAGAGGCTCCTGGATTCCCGGAGGAATCGTCGACCGTTCGATTTTCCCGTTCCCGCGAAACCTCCGCGAAGCAGTCATGAAGCGCCATGAAGCCAGTCGACGACCGCCGTCCATTGTCCTCAAAGTTCGGCGACGGTGACGTCAGCCAGAGCCACAGGTTCGGATTGTGTACATTCAATATTCCGCGTAAATAATGACAGCTGTCACGATGAACGCCTACGATATCGTTATACGTCGTGTTACGATTCAATTTGGAGAAATGGTAAAAGGTTTGGCGTTTCGTGCGCGTAAGGCGCACGAAAGGAATTGTTCGAAGTTTCGTGCGCGTACGGAAGACGAAAGGAATTGTTCGAAGTTTCGTGCGCGTACGGAAGACGAAAGGAATTGTTCGAAGTTTCGTGCGCGTACGGAAGACGAAAGGAATTGTTCGAAGTTTCGTGCGCGTACGGGAGAAAGCGCGTCTTCCATCTTTCCCGCGCGCCGCCTTTTTCCCACGCGTCTTCCTTTGAAACGCGCCGCCTATGCTCTTTGAATCGTGCGCGGCACGGCAGCGACGCCGTCACCCAAATAACTGCTTTCGGCTGCAGAGCGTATCCTCTAGCGGCGTTGTTGTCTAAAGGACTGCTTTGGATAAGCTGTAGAGCGCATCCTCGCAGAATTAGAGTGCTGGATCATTGGAGGGAAAGGAGGGAAGGGTGAGAGAAAAGAAAAGCCATGTATGAAAAGGCTTCGGCCATTTTCTTATAAAAAAAAATTCGGCCTATTGTGCAATTTTATTTTGTGCTTCCGCTGTCGTATTTCCTTTTGTCACGTCATAGAGGCGACATGATTTTGAAGAGAGAGGGTGGATGGAAATCCCTCATAACTTTTTTTAATAAAAAAAAAAAAAACAAGCCGAAATGACCGCTCTGCTTTTTCTGGAGTAAATTGATTTTGCGAGATTTTTTATAAAAGATTGAAGGTAAAGATCCAAAAAAAAATCAAGTAGTAGTAATAATAATAACAATAATGAAGTGCAAACATAACATAGGGGTATAGAAAATTTCAAAGAAGAACTGGAAAAAAAAAGGGAGGAAGAGGAGGAGAAACTTTTCGTTTCATAATTTCACGTGGCGTTTCACAAGAAAAAAAACAATTCAGCAAATGCTAGAAGCAGAATAAGTGTGGATAACGAGTACAACACGTGCTAAAACGCGCAATGAAACATGACTGTTGTTGGAGGTGGATTGGTGGACGCCATGAAATTATACACTAGAGAAAAATCAATGCATCGGAAAGAGAAATTGAATTGAGTTTTGGATGATTTCATTAAGGGAGAAAGTCACTTATATACAAATTACACAGTGCTAATAACAATGGAGTCTAAGCGCTCTTTGGTGCGCTGTAACAAAAAGGATCCTAGTCTAGATTCTAATAAATGTATTCGAAATTCTAAGAGATTGACGTTAAGACTAGATTCTGATATACGTACTTTTGGGCGGCAATGTCCAATGTAATTAAGACTAAAAGTAATGACGTAGAGTCAAGCGACAAGAAAAAGTACAACAATAATATGAAAGAGAATAGAGACAAGGAGAAATAGATGACGTAAGATCAAAAGAGTAAAAATGAAGACAAGGAGAAATAGAAGACGTAAGATGAAAAGAGTCAGTTGCCCAAAGGACAAGTACGGAGGAAGCCAAGAGAGGATCGAAGTCTTCATGACAAATACGGACTAGACAAAATGGACAAAGGGAGACCGACGTTAAATGACCCTTAACACACCACCTCAAGCGAAAACTAAAAAGTACATTGAGATGAAAATAAAGGAAATTTAGCCAAGAGGAGAAGGAAGATGAAGGTTAAAGGAAAGGCGATATTGTCCAAAGTGAGGGCGATGAAAAGCTTTGGTGAGATAATCCGCCACTTGATTGGTGGATTTGACATAAAGAAATTGTAGTGCCATCCTCGACTCGCTCTCGAGAGTAATGGTACTAAATAAGGATGTGTTTCATCCTCTTGTGGTGAAGAGGGTTGAGAATAAAAGCTAGAGCTCCTTCGGAATCAGAAAAAATATGAGTAGGAGCCGAAGAGGGAAATCCAAGATTAGAAAGAAGAGTGCGAAGCCAGACAGCTTCTGTGGCGGCGTGACAAGCAACCATATACTCCGCCTCGTTGTTAAAGCATGCCGTGGTAGGTTGCTTTCTCCATGACTAAGCGATAAAGCCATTTCCCAAAAATAGGCAAGAATTGGTTGAAAGCTCATATTGTGCCCAATCTGAATGTACAAAACTGTGAGAGCACTAAAGCCTGTGGAAGAGTATGTGAGGCAAAGAGATTTAGTACCCTGTAAAAAACGAAAGACACATTTCGCTACAGCAAGATGATAAAGGGAAAGACGTTGGAGAAATTGACTAAGCTTAGTGACAATTATGGCAATGTAAGGGCGCGTGGCTTGCATGGCGTACATAAGGGCCTCAACCATTGAGCGTTAAGTAACATGAAGGGAGGGGAAGAGAATAGAGTCAGTAGCAACGAGGAGAGGGGCATTGACATCTAAAAGAGTGAAAAGGGAGGAGCAATCCGCCAAGCCAAATCGTTCCAAAAGGCCAAAAATAATGGTCTATTGAGAAAGAAAGAGGGTTGGAGATGAGCAGTTACGAGAAACTTGAATGCCCAAATAACATTTGAGTTCACCTAAATCGGCCATGTCAAAATGGTTTTGAAGGAGAGTTTTGACACTAGAGATTTCAAGGGAGGAAGGACGAATGAAAAGTAAATCATCAACAAAGAGGAAAACAATGATCAAAGAGGCGGAAGAGCCATGAGAGTAAATGCTAAAATTGGCATCAATTCGGGTGAATCCTTCTTTCCTCATAATAGCATACATAGTATGGTTCCATACACGTGGGGATTATTTCAAGCTACAGATAGTTTAAATGAGATGGCATACAAGATGTTCCGATCTAGGGAAATATAGACTTCAGGCCGATGCATGTAAATGTTTTCGGATAAAATCCCATTTAAGTAAGCATTCTTATCATCCATTTGTTGAACAAAGAAATCATATTGAGTTGTTAAAGAAAGTAAAGTGCGTATAGATGTCAATCGTGCAACTAGATCAAAATTTTCAGTGAAATCTATACCTTTAATTTGGGAAAAGCCCTTCGCAACTAAGTGAGCTTGGTATTTGTCCACCGATCCGTCCGCCTTATGCTTTACACGGAAGACCCATTTGGAGTCGATTGCCTTTCTTCCAAGGGGAAGAGGAATAAGATTCCATGTTTTGTTGGAAATTAGGGCAATGAATTTGGCATCAACAGTAGTCTTTCAAAAGGTGGCATCAAGTCATTTTAGGGCATTTTTGAGAGAAAGAGAGAGGGGCTGAAATAAGAGAGGCAGAGGCCACAATTGAGTAAGCATATGCCAGAGAGCCATGGCCAATTAAGGTCACAAGTCGAGAGGGAGGAACTCTAATGTGTGATGGGTTTCGGCGATGTGAATGCGAAGGCTTAAGAAGAGGGAAGGCTGAAGCTTAGGAAGACGGGAAGGCTCAGGAATAGGGGAAGGCTCAGGACCAACTGCGGTACAAATTAGAGTTTGGGGCGTACCCAACGAATGTGTCGTGAAATGCGCAAGCACCACATTTGCTGTCCGATTTGAGTAAACGCTTTGTACCATGCTTCACATCCAAAGTTTTGAAGGTGGCGTATATCTAGTTTAACGGAAGACCACGCTTCGATAGGAGTAGATTTGGGTAAAGCGTTAGTGGGATAAATTTTGCGAAAGTAATTTGCGCAAATGACAACCTTCCAAAAATTCATACGGCAGATTTGAAAAGTACATCATGGAGCGTGCCATTTCATTTAATGTGCGATGATACCTTTCTGCGAATCTATTTTTTTGGGGCGTGTGAGAAGGCGTTAAGTGGCGCGCGATTCCATGTTGCGCGAGAAAATTAGAGAATTGATTGGACAAAATTCGCCACTATTATCGCTTCGAAGGACCTTGATTCGTTTACTATGACTTATTTCCTAAGGTATTTTCGATGAAATGGGATACGAAGTAGTGAAAACAATAATATTTATGCCAATAGAGAAAACGAGCATTCAAATAAATGTTGTTACAAGAGTGCTATATATTGGCCTGGGTCACTTGTTTCATCTTAGACGACCTAAGTCTTAAAAGATGTCCATACCTATAATTTTTTTAAGTTTGTTGCAAGGAAAACCTCCTTTATAATGTACACTTCAATATTTTCCTTCAAACATTCCACAATTTGTTATATTGACGTAGCACATTTAAAGTCACCATGGCATGCTATTGAGAAATACCCACGACAAAGATGTAGCGCTATGTACTTTTCTCCTCGAAACACATCCTTCACAAATATCTTCTCAAAGTTTAAAATTTTGTGATCCAATAGAACTCTAACATTTCAAAGGCACTTATCGGACCGCTTTACTGGAAAGATGTCAATGTTTTCCTTCCCAAAAAAATTGTAAAAGAGCTCTCTCAAAACGAAGTATTCCTTGCAGATTTTTCATGTTCCATCTTAAATTTGCAATCCATAGTTAGTCTCCAACAAATTGGTATTTCAAAATATAAGGCTGATTTTGAAATTTCGACAGTTGCCCAGTTTAAAACCCTACCCACAAACATTAGCTTTAACCCTTTTTGTCCCTTTCGTCGTCACTCATTTTCTTAAATGTAAACACTTCCCTTTTCACTCGGAAATCTATCCTATTTATGTCTACTGTCACTAAAATTATACCTACGTTACACAACAATGACTTGCAATAAATGGAACACACTATACTTTTTGATGATGAAAGAAACTCCACAAGGACTAAAAATGTCGTCCACTTTCCAACTGAAAACTTTAGTGGGGTGGACATTCACGTTCAATGTGGAGCTTCACACAAATATGTATCTTGAGGATTTGCTGTTTGAAATGCATATCTCAATCTTTCTATATCTCCAGTATATGTCGAAAATATGGAGCCAACAAATACAGGAGCGAGCATACAAACTATTTTGTCCAGTTCGGCTTCCCAAAGACTTCGAACATGGTGGTCCTTAGTTGACGTTGGCAATGTCACTATCTTTTTCTTAAGTTCAGTCTCCAGACGGACGACGTGTACGAGTTTATTATTATTATCCGAAAGATTATTCATCAAATAATCCACCTGAAGAAGAAAGCCCATAAAAAAGTACAAAAAGAGCAAAAAACACAATTGTGTTACCATGTTGGTTCTCAACCTTCAAAACTATAGTTTCAACTAGAGTTTGTAGTTTAAGCTGAAATGAACTAATATCCGTGTTTTTCAATAGGCCGCAAAAAAATAAAAAGTTGACCACCTTAAAATGAGGAGCCCAATGTTCAAATTAGAATCTCGTTAAGTTTTCTCCGACAACAAGGTATTTCTTATCACAAAACAAACATAGCACTAAGTTGAACATTAACATTGCCAGAAAAATAACGAGCTTCCCAAACAATAATGTTGTTGCTTGGCTTGACCACACCTTTCATCAAAGCACACCAAAGTCTTAAAAAGTGCCCATACCTCTTCAGGGTTTCCGTTTGTTGCAAGAAAAATCATATTTACGCCGTATACTTCAATCTTTTCGTTCAAACATTCCGCAACTCGTTCGATTGGCGGAAAACAGTCAGTGTTACCCTTGCATGCTCTTATGAAATCCCCACGACGAAGATGGACCGCCATGTACTTTTCACCACGAAACACATTCTTCACAAACAGATTTCCTAAGTTTAAAATAGTGTGATCCGGTAGAACAGCAACATTTGAATGACACTCTTCGGATCGCTTTACAGGGAGGATGTACTGGCTTTCATTCACAAGATGATTGTAAAAGAACTCTCCCATAAACAGAATTTTCCCTGGAGATTTTCCAACTCTCGTCTTCAGTTCATCTTCTGTAATTCCCATTTGATCTCCTGTTGGTATTTCAAAATTTAGTCCTGATTTCGAAAATCTGACTGGCGCCCAATTTAAAAAACTAGCCTCAAAATTTGAAAAATTATTTTTACATGATGACTTAGAAACGCAAACAACTTGATCAATGACCACCTCTTTACCGTAAGATTTACGATATTCCTCAACGGTCATGACTGACTTATTTCCATAACACGATCGAAAATAAGAAATATCGAATATCAAATGTCGATCATAATGGTGGAGAATAGTGTTTGGGTCCATCGATATAAGCAAAGTACGGTTGAGAATCGCAGCAAACTGTAACGCACGCAATATGCAAAGAACTCGATTGCTCAGCTGCAATTCAAAAAATTGAGAACACATACACCGTATAAAATGAGGCTACATCACAAAATATATTATGATCGAAGAAGATAAAAACAATAATAATTGTGTTGGGTTAGAAAAAAGAAAAGTCCTCTATAAAAACTCGAGAAAAACCATAGTAAGATGAAAGTTATTTAACCTCAGATGGTGTAAACGGAGAGAACCAAGTTAAACATTTGCAGACCATAAAATACCTTCAAAACCTTAAAATACCAAATCATAGCAATTGATGAACTTGAGACAATCACAATGAGGGAGTGAGAGAGAAAGAGAAGGAGAGAGAGAGGGAAGGGGCGAGAGAAAGAGAGATAGAGAGATATTTAAAACGAGAAAGAGAGGGGGAGAGAGAGAGAGAGAGAGAGAAAAAAAATACCTGGCCAATTTGACAGTAGGCCATGAGAAAGAACTCATCGTTAGGGTCCCACTCCATTGACCAGGATTCGTTAGCCGACACCGACATGGCTTTGTTATAGAGAGTTGACCCAGAGTGTCTGGTTGAGGAGGGATCGACAGGGATATTTGGAGAAAATGTGGAGGACGAGAGAAGAAAGGAGGATAAGGGAAAATGGTGAATAAAAAAAAAGTGGCCGAATTAGAGGACTGGTAAAGGGTAGAGTGAAGTAAAAAGAGAGAGAGAGAGAGAGAGAGAGAGAGAGAGAGAGAGCGAGAGGGAGAGAGAGAGAGAGAGAGAGACAGAGAGAGAGAGAGAGAAGGGGGAGACAGAGAATTTTGAAGGCTGGAGGAAAGGAAAAAATTATATTAAATTAAGTGAAATGATTTGTTTACCAGATCTGATTCTACAATTTATTTCTGAAAAAACCTGAGCGCTCACTCATCAAATTATTCTCTCCCAATATCTTTAACTTGTTTTTTGATTGCTATACCACAATAGTTTGTCTTTTAAGCGTTTTTTTTTTTTTTTATTATTTGTTTTGTTATCCGATTTTTTTTTGTTGTTTTATGAAATTGAAATCTCACTTTATGTTTTGTCTTTTCTCTGGCGCCTGCAAAATCGATCGGTGCTGAACATTTGTACTTTTTGTCGGATCTGTGATGACTGTTTTTTTTAACATATCCTCATTAGTATGAATGCTTTTGTAATTTTTTTCTGAACCTTTCCCTCCCTGTTGAGTACTTTGACTCTCCCTCATTTGGGTCCGATACACATCCTCGTTTCCCTCCCCATTTAGATCATTTTGATCTTCGGCAGGGTCTTGCGATTCTTGACTTTTTGTGAATGTGCCACGTGTCCCAAAAAGTCGTGTCGGTTTTACTCTTTCGTGAACACCATCGGACGGTGGAGAAGCTTTCTCAGATCTGAATGGGAGACGGGACTCGGCTAAAAATGCAAAAGAGAGGCAAAAAATGACAAGAAGGAGGTAGAAATATTTGGAGCTTTTTGTGAGAGACATGGCGACATAAAAAGATACGGAAAAATAAAAATGGTAAATTTGGAGCTTTCAAATGTACTTCTGGTTCTTTTGGGATAGGGCAAAAGATCCAATTTTTTTTATTATTGACAAGTTGGAGATTAGAATGGAATCGACCCAAAAGGTGCTACCTTATGTAGAGTGGCTTCCATGATTCCTAGTACCTTGATTTTTTTTTTATTTCTTCTATTTGTTTTCGATAAAAAGTTGTAGTAAGGTTTAGAAAACCTTTTGGTACAAAGAATAAAAAATGTGCAAAAAATCTGCAGTAATTGAAAAATATATAAAGAATACAAAATGTTCAAAAATTGTGCAAAACTTGGAAGTTTTAAAACCAGAATACGTTATCGTTTTTTGTGTAAAATATATTCTAAACATGACCTTGTTTGAATGTGATACATGGGTCACCGCGTATTGCTATTACTGTTACTGCTTTTTTCGCCACTTAAAACATATTTTCTCCGTACACATTTGTACTATTTTTGATCGGAGATCGCCAATCGAAAGGTGAGAATCCTGCCTTTCAATCGCGACCGTCAGATGAATAATACAACTAATGTGTACGGTTAAATGACGTTTGAATTGGTAAGAAAACCATTGACAATAATAGCGATACACGGTGTCGTTTTTGTCGTTTTCCTCTTTCGTTATACTGTGAAAGTACAGATAAAGTACACCATGTCGCTCTCAAACTCAACACTATTCTCGCCACTTAAATGAACTTTTTCTGTTCACACGTGTTAGCTTATCGATCGGACGGCTGCCATGGAAAGATGAGATCCTCAGGTTATGCGGCAAAATCCTTGGATCGTCGATGTACGGCCGATACGTACCAAAAAGTCGTGGCAAGCGACGACTTTGGCCTTTCCCTGTACGGCCATGCCCTAAACTGCTGGCTCAATTAAAATACCGACAAATGTTCTGTATCTTTTGTCGTATGTGAATGGTAACCGTCGCTTACACACCGTACAAGAATAGAGAAAGCGAAACAGACAAATAATATTTGTTCATACCGTACTCTTTTTTAGGAGGAAAACAGAAGTCGCAGTTTTGCAGAACACGTGACAAGACAATGTGACAAAGGAGAGATCGTCAGCAAATCCATACCGTACAAACAAAGACCACTTTATCGCGCTTAATTGTACTTTATTACGAAATTGTGAACTATTTTGGCACGGACTGGCACAATTTCTACATTACACTATTTTAAAACTGTTCAAAATTATAGTAATGTAATTGACGCTATACCTGTAATAATTAAAAAAAAAAATCCTTCTTTATTTCAAAAAGAGCGATGGAAAAATCCGCCAAGGTACAAAAGGGTTCAAAAAAAGGGAATTAAACGCTTAATGCTAAAAAATAGCCAAAGAAAACCAAAAAAAACCAAGCATTGTTGATTGTTTCTCCTATTTTAGGTTCGAGTGTCAAAATTTTAGGGAGTGAAATAGTGTTATCAACAGTATAAGCGATTCGCGGTCCGTATAACCCGGGGAGCACCGGCAGAGGAAAAGTCAAAGTAAAGTACAGTACAGTACCTGACAATGAAAGTACAGCCAGATGATATGAGGCGGCATTCTCCGGCAACTTCCCAAAAAATTGCCACGTGGCACTTCGAAGACCGGTTGTCAGCAGGTACTGTACCTTAAGAATCGAATTGATCGTCCAACAGAGCCGCTGTCGGATTATGTACATACGGTTAAGTATTGCAGACAAGTATGTTGTCGTTTTCAATGACATGTGTACCTTTTGCGGAGAACTTTCAATACGACAAAATATAATTGATTTCTAGATGTCGGTGCGATCCCACTGTGTTCGGATCGGACAATTTCTAGCCGTGGAATTTAAACGAATTCTGAGGTGGACGATCGAAGGGTTCCGAATCGTTGACAAAAATTCGGAAGTGACCCCTCTGGCTCCTCACAGAGAGGAGGCCTAAAGCTGTGGCATGTTGACTAATCAAGAATTGGTTTTGTTCGTGAACATTACAAACAATTAAATGTAGTCCTTCCGTACATTTAGCACGATTGATTGAGGGTATGTCTCCATCATAGATGTCTCATTCGTACGTATTTTGACATTTTTACGAAATTTCGTTATTTTTTCCTAGTTTTTGACTCTTTTCTAAAATGCGTATAATTTTCGTACGAATAAATTGTACGGTTATAATGTACGGAAAACTCTAAAAAAGAGACGTTGCTTCATTTCCGCGCACGAAGAGAGTCTCGTCCATAGTTGTCCAATTAATACAGATTACTATTTTTCTACGAAAACTGCGTAGTATTCGTCGATTTTAAGCTTTTCGTAAATTTCGTACAGTTTTTGCGTACGAGAATGAACGGAGATGTACGAGTATATACGGAAAATGTGACGAGAAGAAAATCCTTGAAAAATCTGAAAACGAACGGAAAATATACGTAAATGTACGACATTAAACGGAAAGTGTACCCTAAAAACTTAAAAGTATGGTAAATATATGGCAGTTGTACTAAAATATACGGAATGTACCCTTAAAACACGAAACTCCCCCCCTTAAAAAACCCTAAAAGCTACAAAAATGTACGGCTACTGAACGCAAATGTACGAAAAATTAACGCAGCAGTACTGAAGCATAAGAGAACGTACGGGAATGAACCCTAAAAACCCTAAAATAAATAACTCTTAAAGCTACGGAAAATGTGAACACAATACGTAAATGTAAGGCAGCTGTACTAAAATATACGGAATGTAAGAAAATGTACCCTAAAATTCAATGTTGTTCAAATCGTGCGATTTTTTCAATTTTTCCGATTAAAACGTATAATTCATGACTGTTGAAAAAATCGCAAAAAAACGAGATGTACTTTCTGTTCGGTAAATTGAACAGACAATTAATTAATGGGAAAATTACAGTATTTCCCGTAAAATGTACGGTTTTTAACAGAATTGTACAAAATTGAAGGAAAACATAAGTCGCAGTTATTAGTACTTTCTGTCCAGTGAACTGAACAGAAATTTCACGGAACATGTACGTAATTTTATTGAAAATGTACGAACATTTTTCGAAAAGAGATATTGAAATGTCACACTATTTGCCCGCGGTAAGTTTGAAAACTGGACGAACGTCTTCTGCAATTTTTTTTTAAAGAAGCCGCCATGGAATGTTGAAAAAATAGAGAGAGAAGGCGGCCACCGCTGCTTGTCAGATATATGAGACAGAAGGACTTAATTAAAAAGTTGTGGTGGACGAGATTTAAACCTGGCTCTATGCCAGTTTGGCGAAGCATCACTTGTTATCGTCCGTAACCAGTCGATGAGAAAATTCAGACGTACAATTGTAGTGTGATTGTATACAAATATTTTAAATTGTTTAGCGCTCATTTAACGAGAAACATACAAACTGCGCTATATGTGAAAAATAAATAAATTCATCTACAAAATTCATTAACGATTTTTAACGATTTGTTCAAAACGTACAATGCGTTTGTTACGTACAATTCGTCGCAATTGAATCGTTCGCACTAAACGGTTTGAACAACTATGCTAAAATCTCTTAGTATGAAGTCAAAGTCGGTCAACGCATTCAAAAAAAAATTGAAATTTGTTCTGTGCGCATATTCGTTATTTTCAATTGCGTTGTATGCGCATGAGACATCTATGGTCTCCATGTGCCAAAGTAAGGGTTTTTTTCTGTTGTTTACCTTTAACAACCGTACAAAGAAATTGAAAAAAATGACCACTCTGGCTCTAAACGGTGGCATGTTGACTAGTTAAGAATTGCTTTTGTTTGAGACAATTCGGGGGGGTTCCATTTGGCTATCTCAGTAAACGTACGGATACATTTATTGAACACAGTATGATGTATAGAAGGCATTTTTGTCGATATTCTGATATGTACCTACTTTGGGTACTCGATAATCAAAACACCACATCAATATATCGAGAAGCTCAACATCGCGATAATTAAGCGATACATCGGTTGATAATTTGATATATTTCAATCGAGATATATAGAACAGACGTAAAGTAAAAAAAAACACTAGAATCAAGACATTTAACATTGAGGAGGAGAATCCCAACTTTATTAGATAGTGTTCTTGAGACATCTTTGTACTTATTCTACTAATGAATGGAAAAGCTGTCCTTTACCTGCCTGTGCTTTATGTGTCTGATTATTACTTCTTCCAATCTAATTTACTTTTGTGTTACACCTAAAGGAATCATTCCCAGTATAATATTTGCTTCGTGTTTGCTAGTTGGTTCACACAGGCGTGCATGATCGATACAAATCAATAGTTAAGGAGATGAGTGATACTTAACCAAACCATATGACTGGGTCCTTGGGTGGAATACTTAATTGCAGTCAAATTCTTGAGACTGAAAACAAAAAAGAAAGGAGAATAGGAAAAGGGAAAAAAAAAAGTGGAAAGAAAGGCGAATTAAAGAAGTCGGAAAGAAGCCGTACGTAAATTATCCAATTTAGTTATGCCATAGAATTATAGTATATACAAAAGTATTGGATTTAGTGTGGACAGTTTGTCGCATGTATTGTGGGTTGAATAAAAAACAAAAAAAACAGAGATATAGGAGGGAGAGGGAGAGGGGGAGGAGAGGGAGAGGGAGGGAGGGAGAGAGGAGGGAGAGGGATAGATAGAAGGAAAGTAACTTGACGCAAAAATCAAAAAAGAAATTTACATTGTATCATTGAACTCACCATGCAAACATTGTTCTTCGAGGTTAAAACAATAAAAAAAAGAGAAAAAAAATGGGTTTTTGTGCCAAAGTTAAATTGATGAAAATGAATATCGACCGTCCACATCGTTCAAAAAAAAGTTTACAAAATATATGTGAAATTCGTGCCTTCAGTTTAATTACACCATCAAAGAGTTAATCAAATAAATATTTCGATTGTTTTTTTTGTTCCAAATCGAACTTAGGACAGTATTATGGTTCCCTTCCTTTTCTTATTCTCTCTCATCTTGAATTAATATTTCAACCTCGTACGGACAAAACAAGTAATATAGTTTTGAAGTATTTCAAACATGACAAAACAATTATATATACATTTAATATAAAGTACACATACAGAATACAACACAGTAAAATATAATAGAAATGCGTGTAGATTTTAAAGTATGCAAACTTCTATTTATGAGTTGTTGGGGAAAACTATGATAATGTTGTTAAAAAAAAAAACAATTTAGTTGTTGAGAAGGCATATAACTTCGTTGTACAAAAAAAATTAGGTGTACCAAACGAATATACTCCAATCGTACGAAAGGAATATAATTCTAACAAAAAATACAAGTTGTGTTACAAAGAGAATCACCATTTAGATGAACAAAAAATACACGATTGGATCAAACTTACCACATATCTAACTTAACAAACGTCAAAGACAACTTAAGGAAGAATAGTGGAGAAAGGGAGGAGGGAGGAGGAAGAAGGGAGGGAGGGAGGGAGGGAGGGTGGGAGGAGAGGGAAAGGATGGAATTAAGCATAGGAGGAAGGAGGTAATCCGTCATAAAAACCCTTTTATAAAGACTTGCCTGAGCATCGGAGCATAAGCGACTCCCTCTGGCCGATAGTTCCAGACTGGCGCCCACCTGGAGGCTTGAGTCACAAAGAGTTCCTTGAAAAATACAATACAATACAATATAATAATACAATACAATACAATACAATACAATACAGTACAATACATTACAATAAAATACATAGAATGCTATTCAATACAATTCAATACAATACATTACAATACAGTATAATACAACAAAATACAATACAATACAATACAACACAATACAACACAATACAGTACAATACATTACAACAAAATACATACAATGCTATACAATACAGTACAATACAATACAATACAATACAAAAAAATACATACAATGCTATACAATACAATACAATAATACAATACAATACAATGCAATACAATACAAACAATACAATACAATACAACACTATACAATACAGTACAATACATTACAACAAAAAACATACAATGCTATACAATACAATACATTATAATACAATATAATACATTACAACAAAAAACATGAAATACAATACAATACAATACAATACAACACTATACAATACAACAAAATACATACAATACAATACAATACAATACAATAATACAATATAATACATTACAATACAATACAATACAATACAATAGATAACAACAAAACACATACAATGATATATGACACAGTACATTACAATACAATGCATAAAACTCAACATAATATGGTACAATAAGAAACAAACTACAAATTACAAAGAAAACTACAAAATATCATAAATTACAATGAAATACATACAACACAACATTACGCAACAGAATAGAATCCAATAAAATACACAATAGAATACAATACAACAATATAGAACAATACAATACTATACTATACAATACCATACAACACAATATGTTACAATATAATACTACACTATACAATGAATACAATACAACTAGAGAGAGAGAGAGAGAGAGAGAGAGAGAGAGAGACGGGTAAATTATTTACATCCTGTTTGGAATCAGATACGAGAATAACGCGATCCGTCAACAAAGCCCGAACAAAAATGGATACCAAAGACAAAATTCTATTTCCAAGACCACCTGAGAGATAGTGGATCACGTATTTGCATCTAGAAAGTCGTGAAGAATTGTCGATATTTCCCTTTTGGGATTTACCGACAACATACTGTTGGATTGGCACGTGAAGCCGGTCCAATACGGGGTATAATATAGAATATCCATACTCGAACCGCCCATAATAAATGGGTACGGACTCGCCAGTCTCTACATCGAGCTGGTGGCAGACTGGTAGTGCGTTCGCAGCTGAGGTGAAAGGTCCCAGGTTCGAACCCTGGCCTGCTCAATTTTCCCAAGTGTGGGACATGCCGAATCCCGGATTTCTAGGAAATCTAACATGGTATCACAGCCAGCTGGTGGCAGAGTGGTAGTGCGTTCGCAGCTGAAGTGAAAGGTCCCAGGTTCGAACCCTGGCAAGCTCAATTTTCCCAGGTGTGGGACATGCTGAATCTCGGATTTCTAGGAAATCTAACATGGTATCACAGCCAGCGGGGTTGCGTATGGTTTGACAAGCTTTCGCGTGAGGGAGGGTGTAGGATTGGCACGTGAAGCTGGTCCATTACGGGGTAGAATATGGAATATCTATACTCAAACCGCCCATAATAAATGGGTACGGACCCACCAGTCTCTACATCGAGCTGGTGGCATAGTGGTAGTGTGTTCGCAGCTGAAGTGAAAGGTCCCAGGTTCCAACCCAGGCCAGCTCAATTTTCCCAAGTGTGGAACTTGCCGAATCCTGGATTTCTAGGAAATCTAACACATACTCCCAATCTGAAAGGTTTTGTCAGCATTTACTATACAACTTTAAATATTCTGCAAAAAGAAAATAGGATTAAACCATAGATCCGACCGGCAAAGTAACAGTTCTCAGATGTCAGGCCGTTTTTCTAAGCTGTTATTGACATAAAATTTAGTAAAAGCTTTTTTAAAACCTGTCAGAAAATAAAGAAATTATTTTAGAGAAGCCTCGGAGATGCGTACGAGTGACTATCTCAGATAACCATCTTTGAAAGATTTAAATGCTGCAATAGATTTTGAAAAACTGACAATTCTTATTAACTGTTACTGTAATTGAATCTGTGTCCATAATTCATTCAACTGATTATTTTGCTTTTTGATGAACTATGTCCAGTCTGCAACAAACAATTACTAACTAGACAGGAACATATAACAAAATTGACAAAATTGCAATAACCTGTTTCTGTTACTGTAACTGTAAGTGTAACGATTATTGTAACTGCATTTATAACTGTTAACAACAACGGGTACAGAAACTGAATCTTCAACTGTCTACGGCAATCCCATAGTGGACAAAACCGTTAACATTTCTTTTGTCACTTAAACAATCTCGCCTGGACAACAACTAAAACTTCCAAACTAATTTTTAATTCAATTTCAGATCAAATTTCATACCAAATCAAATCAATTTTAAATCAAATTTCAAATCAAATCAAATCAATTTCAAATCAAATTTCATATCAAATCAAATCAAATTCAGATCAAATTTCAAATAAAATCAAATCAATTTGAAACCAAATTTCATATCAAATCAAATCAATTTGAAACCAAATTTCATATCAAATCAAATCAATTTCAAATCAAATTTCATATCAAATCAAATCAATTTCAAATCAAATTTCATATCAAATCAAATCAAATTCAAATCAAATTTCAAATAAAATCAAATCAATTTGAAGCCAAATTTCATACCAAATCAAATCAATTTCAAATCAAATTTCATATCAAATCAAATCAATTTCAGATCAAATTTCATAAAAAATCAAATCAATTTCAAATCAAATTTCGTACCAAATCAAATCAAATTTCATATAAAATCAATCCAATTTCAAATCAAATTTCATACCAAATCAAATAACAAATCTAAACCAACGCAAACCAAAGTCAAACCAAAGTGAAATCAAACCAAACCAAACCAAATCAAATCAAATCAAATCAAATCTAATTTCATCAAATTTCATTTATATCCATTATGCTTGACTAAGGGAGTTAAAACCTGCCATGACTGCCATTTTGTAAACAAGAACTTGAGTTGGGAACAAAATCTTTATACAACTCGTTTTCAGATCTCACAAAAAAGGTGACAGCCAGGATCAGAAATGGAGGTTAGAGGGAGTGAGGGATGGAGGAGAAAGAGAGAGGGAGCGAGTGAGAGAGAGAGAGAGGCTAATAAGATCGGAAAACAGAGAGGCATGGGTTCAAGCTTTGTGTATGTTAAATGTTTGTAAAGACTTTTAAATCTGAACAAACTAAATGACTTTCTAAATAAGCGTTGAGGAATCTCTTAAAAAGCCTTTGAGAAGAACGGTCCAGAAAGGAAATATAAAATAGAATTTTAAAATTGAAATGGAAAATAGAAGGCTGTGAGAAGCTAAATAATCACACGTGTGACTGAGCCGAAAAAACAGAGTCCCAAAAAGAATAAAATTAATAATTTGATAAGTGTGCACCAGGAAGCTGAGTTAAAAGACCAAAGAAAAACTCTAAAAAACTTTAAAAAACCCTAAAAAACTTTAAAATCCTTAAAAAACCCTGAAAAACCCTGAAAAACCCTATCAAGGATTAGACTGAAACAAGATATGGTATTGGGAAAATTTAATTAAGCGATAATAATGATAGAAATGATAATGACAGCAACAATGATAGAGATAAGTAAGAAACAACAGTAGAGAAAAAATTGTAGAAAAAAGTCCAACAGCTGTAGTCTATAGTTGTTAAAAAAAAAAAAAAATAGTCTAAAATTATAGTCTTCACCGTATTTAATGTTGTTCACTTTACTATAAGCAAATTGTCTACAATAATTTTTTAAGGTCGATAAAAATTTGAAAAAATATGAAAAGAAAAACGATTTTAACAAAGAAAATTTTACCTTGACCAGCAAATACATTGTTTGTCTCGAAGGTGGTGGTGAGAATGAAGCCATGGCTGACCATTTTATTTTTGTAAAAAATAATGGCTTCGCTCTTTCTTTCTTTCTCCTCCTTTTCCTCCTTTTACTCCTTTTTTTTCTCCGTCTTTTTCTCCTTTTTTTTCTCCTTTTTTTCCTTCCTTTTCACAATCATCAGGTCCCCTAGTAAAAAAACCTCAGCATTTTGGTTGTCACGTAACAACATTTTCTCTTGGAGGAGAATGTAAATCAGATTGGTTCAAAAACTCAAAAACCGTTTTTTTGTTTGAAGAACTGGAAGATACCACGAGGCTGAGGCTCAGGAATAACAGAAACCATCGCACAGAAGAACTGAAACTGAAACTGAAACTTTTCTCATGGAGACACTTGCACAACGTGCAGGCAAAACTTGATTGTTTTCCTCGAAAACTGCCATTATTCTTCGCAAAAAATTTAAAGGATATCGAACCAAATTGTGAAAAATGATGCAAATGCAGTAATGTTAAAAGCCAAATCGGTCGATTTTTTTTTCAAAAACGCTTCATTTCTTTATTTACACCCATTACATTTCCCGGTTAATAACATTTTCCCGGTTTATAACATTTTCACGGTTAACAACATTTTTCCGGTTAATAACATTTTTCCGGTTAAAAACATTTTTCCGGTTAAAAACATTTTCCGGTTAAAAACATTTTCCATGTTAATAACATTTTCCAAGTTAATAACATTTTCCCGGTTAATAACATTTTCATAGTTAATACCATTTTCCGGTTCGTAACATTTTCCTGTTTAATAACATTTTCCTGGTTAACAAACATTTCACGGTTAATAACAATTTCCTGTTTTTTAACATTTTCCTAGTTAATAACATTTTCCCGGTTTTTAACATTTTCCAGGTTAATAACATTTTTCTGGTAAATAACATTTTCCCGGTTAATAACATTTTTCTGGTAAATAACATTTTCCCGGTTAATAACATTGTTCTGGTAAATAACATTTTCCAGGTTAATAACATTTTTCTGGTAAATAACATTTTCCCGGTTAATAACATTTTCCCGGTTTTTAACATTTTCCCAGTAAATAACAATTTCCCGGTTAATAATTTTTTTTGTGTTAATAATATTTTCCCGGTTTATAACATTTTCTTGGTTAATAACATTTTTTCGGTTAGTAACATTTTCCCGGTAAATAACATTTTCCCGGTTTTTAATTTTTTCCCGGTTTATAACATTTTCCCGGTTTATAACATTTTCTCGGTTGATGTAATAGGGTTACAAAGACTTAGTGGGTTAAGGGTAGAAAGGAGCGGATGCTATGACTGCGGTGTTCGATAACGCCGCTGCTATGTCAGAGGAGCGGAGCTGCGATGTCAGACTAGCGCAGCATGACGGCATAGCAAAAATGTGATAGATGTAGTACTTCTAAAACCTAGTGTGGTTAGGACACGGAAGACCGAGGTCTGCCACGTGTACATAGCGGTATAGTTGTAGTGCTGAGCTGTTTAGCGGCTAGCTAGTTTAAATGACTTTTGACGTTAGAAAAAAAAGGCTTTTTGAGTGAGTGTACTCTGTACAGAATCGTTCCTTGTGGATGCCGTGTGCCTTACTGTTGCTACGAGTGGTTTTTATAAGCATTCCGCTGTGCACTGTAGTGTTGTTTTACCCCTTTTACATTTGTATCGAAGCTATCCCTCGTGACCCGACAGTATGGTAGACCATGGCGTGTCTACTGCTGAAATGTTAGAGCGAGTTTTTCAGGAGTTGGAGAATGTTCGACTGCAAAATGCTCACCTGAGCGATACAGCCGCCACCTTCAAATCTCGTCTTGGTGATAGAGCTCATGGAAGCACGGAGAGAGACATGAGGAGGCCTAAATTGAAGACCCCCGATGAGTTTGACCCTACCAAGCACATGAACCTTGACGCATGGTTGTTTTCAATGGCGAATTACCTTAAGAGTTTTCCCAGCTTGTCTCATCGTGATAAAGTTTATTACGACTACTGAAAGGAGCGGTTAGGAAGTGGTGGAGTGTAATGGTGGAAAACGGCAAAGTTTCCGTTGTTTGGACTTTCTTCGTTCGAACCCTTTGTGACTATTGGCAACTCGTGAACACAGTCAAGGCCGCTATGGACAAGATCTCGGTGCTGAAACAACGCACTTCTGTCTTAGAGTACACGCAGCGGTTCTTACAATGCAAAGTTCAAATCCCAACAATGATGGAGGACGAAGCTGTTGACCGATATGTTAAAGGACTTAAGCCTTCGGTCGGAGGGATGTGGAATAATAGCTCCCGCGAGACACGGTAACTCCCCTTCTCTCTACATTTATCAAGTTTGCACAACATACCGATTTGGTGGACTTCACTCTTTGGAAAGCTTACCACTTTAGATCAAGCACTGGCTGTGGAGGACGAAGAGATGATGGCCCGACCCCCATGGAGTTAGGAGCTATTAAAGAGGATGCAAACGTGGTCATTGCGCTTACGAAAAAGAAGAACACAGCTAAAAACAAGACCAATGACCTGTCCCCCGAGGAACTCTAACGTAGAAGACAAAATAGATTGTGCTTCCAGTGCGGTTCTCCGAATCAAATGGCCTGAGAATGCCCAAAAAGGAAAGTCCCCAGGAAAGGCAAACTTAATGTCATTAGGTTAGGTGTGAAAGGTGGTGACCCAATGGTTTTCAAAGGCAAAATTGGGGGCAGCGCAACCTCCTTCATAGTTGACTCCGGTGTGTTGGGGAATTTCATCAACGAGAAAACGGCAAAGATGTTGAAGCTTCCTCTCGTGGTTGTTCAAGACATCTAGTCGATTCAGTTGGCGAATGGCAGTTCTCTTCCAATCACCCATCGTAAACCACGTTAACGTGTCAGTTTGGGGAGTTTTCACTGGCACGAGATGCTCCACGTATTACCTCTCGGAGACCATGAGGTAATCATAGGGAAGCCATGGCTCCTGAAATGGAACCCAACAATTGATTGGAGGACCAACAGTAAGAGAATGAAGAAAGGTGAAAATGAGTATGCAGGAAACACTAGGTGCAGCTGGTAAAGACGTGGAAGAGGGACCCCAACTTTCAGCTTTACAGCATAAGAGGACACGCAGAAAGAAAAACAATTACAATTGCTATCGTGCGACCTATGGAGGAGGTAAAGGAGAGGATCCCAAAAGAGTGGTCAAATAAAGATCCCTACTTTAACGCAAAAAGAGGTGACGTCAAAGAAGAGGCTTGCGTTGAGGCTCGGGAAGTCCTTGCAAAGCTTCTCGAGGAGTATATAGATGTTTTTCCCCCAAATCTCCCGAAAGGTTCGCCTCCGAAACGCGACGTGGACAACAAGATCGAGCTCGTTCCCGGAGTTGTACCCCGGGCCAACAGGATGTATAAAATGAGCTACACCGAGTTGGATGAGCTCACGAAGAAACTTTTCGAACAGGTAAGTGGTCGCAGCTATTGAGCTGAGCAAGTCACCGTATGGAGCCCCCGTCCTCTTTGTGACCAAAAAAGATGGGAGCCTATGTATGTGTGTGGATTACCGAGCGTTGAACAAGCTAACAGTCAAGAACGCGTACCCCCTCCCAAGGATAGATGAACTATCAGACCGGTTAACAGGTGCTCCATGCTTTTCTATTATTGACTTACACAGTAGATATCACCAGATTAGAGTTCCGGAAGGTGATCTAGAGAAGACCGCATTCAAGACTAGGTAAGGTCATTTCCAATTTCTAGTCATGCCATTTGGGTTGATTAATGCACCAGCTACCTTTATGCACTTAATGAATTCCATCTTCAGGCAGCATCTGGGTGCGTTTGTACTAGTCTTGTTATACAACATCTTAGAGTTTGAGGACCATGTCCACATCTTAGAGTGAAACGCTACAGGACCATGTCATGCACTTGAAAGTCGTGTTACGGATCCTAAAGGAAAAAAGTTTATACGAAAAAATGAGTAAATGTGAGTTTTTGAATGAAAAAATATAGTTTTTAGGCCATGTGGTCAGTGAGAATCAATCGCAGTGGACCCCAACAAAACTAAGGCAATCAAAGAGTGGTCGCAACCCAAAAACGTTACGGAGCTCAAGAGCTTTCTAGGACTATGCTCCTACTACCGAAGATTCATGGAGGGTTTTGCAAAGGTTGCTTCAACCATCACGAAGCTGCTCAAGAATGATATGCCTTACGAGTGGAAGCAAGCGCAAATTCCAGCCTTTAACACGTTAAAGGAGCAGTTGGTTACCACCCCTCTATTAGCTTTCCCCGACCCACCTTTTCCTTAGAGAGTGATCATCGACGCCAGTGATAGAGCTATTAGAGCGATCCTTATGCACGACTATAGAAAAGGTCTTCAAAATATTGCCTACTACAGTCGGAAAACTGAAAGCAGCAGAACTCAACCAGGCAACTCATGAGAAGGAGACCATAACTATCATCAATGCGTTGGAGGTTTGGATGTGTTATATCTAGGGGAAGCAAGTCACTGTTATCATTGACCACCATGCGCTACAGTATCTGCAAACGTAGCCAAAATTGTCAAAAAAGTTTGCAGCCAAAATTGTCCAAAAAGTAAGCCAGGTGGATGACCTTCTTGCAGACCTTTAACCAGAGGTAACAATAGAGTACAAGCCAAGTAAGACAAACCCTACTAATGCTCTGTCAAGAAAGCCAGGCATCGTTGAACCAACCAACGAATGGGCTTATACCGCAACCACCGTAGGATCGCAGCAATGGTGCCCCAAAGAAGTCAAAGTTGCAGCCACCACAAAACCGCAACGATAATACCATGGAGGCGAGTACTAAAGTGGGTGACAAAAATCACGACTCGAAATTCAACGCGGTGAAGAGTACGGTGGAAGTTGACGAGCAGTGGTTAAACTGAATCAAAGCTGGTACGAGGAAGACGACATGATCAAGGACCTGGTCAGAAAAAAAATCCTAGTTAAGACTGCCAATTGTATGTGGCGGTACAAACCAAGTCAGACAACCCGATAACACGTTCCAACAAATGAAAAGTTATGGCATATGATCCTCGAAATGTGTCATGACGAACCCCTTATCAAACACTTAGGGAAAGACAAAACAATTGCACGAATGGCAGAGGCGTACTACTCGCCCAACATGACCATAGATATTGCCAAGTACGTCATAACTTGTGACTCTTGTAATAGAAACAAATCATATCTAGGTGATCAAAGACTTTTGCAACCGCTTCCGACACCATCCACTCATTGAGAGGCCATCTCAATGGATTTTATTGTCGCTGTTCAATTGACTCTAGAGGTCTACGATTCCATATTTTTCATCGTAGAATACCTTACAAAGATGGCCAACTTTTTGCCTACAAAGACCACACCTACAACTCCGGATATCGCAAAACTTTTCTTTTGGGAAGTGTTTCGCCACCATGGACTCCCAAAGAAGATCGTCAATGATAGGGAAAAGAAGTTTGTCAGCCACTTTTGGAAAAATATGTTCTCACAATGTGGGACGCAATTAGCTATGTCCATTGCGTACCACCCTCAGACAGACGGTCAAACTGAAAGAGTGAATAGGTTTTTGGAAGAGGCCTTACACCCTTATGTGTCACTACACCAAACAGACTGGGATAACCTTTTAACACCAATCCAAGTGGCGTACAACAGTGCAGTACACTCGTCTACTTATGTTACGCCCTTGTCACTCAATGGAAAAAGTCCTATCTTTCCTAAAAATATGTTGGCTATCAAATGCCCAACACCCGCCGCAACAGACTTTGTCAGACAACTTCATACAAATTAGAAAAATGCAGCGAAGGCACTCCAATTGTGTGTCACCCATTGGACTACAAAATTCAGAAAGCCTCTAGGTAGATTTTGACTATCCCTTTTATTGCTAAGATCACTGCTACCCAAGCAAGCAAATAGACAATCTGATTACACCCCTCTTTAGTTTGGACTTCGCTGAGTCCGTAGCAAAAAGAATCACTAAAAACGGTGAACCAGTCGATTAATTATCAAGTGGTAAAGATGCCAATATTTATATAAGCTCATTGGGAGAGAGGCGGCTACTTCCTCAATCCTCTAAGTCCTAAACCCCTCTCACAACCCCCATCTACTAATGTACGAATCAATCAAGAAACTATAAAATATAGACAGGTACCATGGCCGATGTACTTTTTGTACAGCCTGTGTACGACAGGGCCATGGAGTGGATGCTTGTCTTTTTAGACTTGTTGTCATGCTTTCCGGGATTCCTGCTCTCCAATCCTATCGTGCCTTGTGGCTCTAGGTCATGTCACGCCCAATAACAACCAAAGCAGCTATTCTCTAATCTCAACAATGATACGTGCCGTCAGATCTAGACCGGTAATTCATATTAGCCATTGAAAACAAATGTCCGATACATTTGTTTCGTGTAGGTTCTAGTTCGCACTATATTACAACTAGTCTCTATGCTGGCTATTTATAATTCGGTTAATCAAATTTATGTTCCTTAGCACTGCTTAAGTAGAAGTTAAACCCTATGTAATCTAACAAACTTCTACGACATACCGGTTAGAGCTGAAGGCTACGCCTCGCCCTACCGGTAGAGGGTTCGAGTCCTGCCGGACTCAACCTTTTGTTAAGTGTGACTTATGTCACTCTACAGTCTTGCCTCTGTAGCTAAGGCAACCATGGCTCCACTACTCTCTCTCACCTTCATTGACTACAACAAGTATGGGGGCTAGAGAGAGAAGGTGGAGGCAGACTGCATGTGCTTTAATCTATTCAGAACTAGGAAATACCCTATAAATCTACTGATTTCAACACTCCCCTTATTTTCTAGTCTAATATAATTTTTCTTTTAATCCACACTTTTCTCTACAATATTTTAACTTGGGAGATGGCACAGGTTTGGTCATCATATCAGCCACCATTTCCCCATCACCTCTATTCACAAGATTCACAATTTTGATTTCAACCTTCTCTCTTACAAAACTTAATCTTATGTCCAAATGTTTGGCCTTAAAATGATGTTTTGGATTGGCATAAATTGCAATGGCAGCCTGGTTATCACAGAAAACGGCATGCACTCACTCATTCATATAACCCGGTTCTTGCAATAAAGACTTAACCCACAACTGCTCTTTACAGCTGAACAACAGGCCAAGTACTTAACCTCAATATTGGACTTAGCAACCACCTTTTAATGTTTGCTACTCCAACTGCAAGCACCTTACCCCACATACAATACATATCTAGACGTACATCGTCACATAGGTGCATCCCCATATACGGCATCACTCCAAGTAGTGATGTCAGTATGCTCCCCTCCCACATGCAACCATAAATCCTTGTTTCCCACTAGATATCTCATGACTCTCTTGGCTGCCTTCCTATCTCTCTTCCTAGGATCATTTAGACTCGTACTAAGGACTCTTAATACTGCCGCTATGTCCGGCCTAGTAGAATTCATAAAGTAGATCAATTTTCCTTCAACTTTTCTGTAAGGAATAGACTTCATAAACTATCTCTCTTCTGGACTCATCTAATCATCTAAGATTATCACTCCTCCTTCTACACTCCCATCACTTATTTTATTCAAATCCATGGGAGTGGTACATTTGTTTGCCTTTTCCATCTGGAATTTCTCAAAGATATTCCCTATAGCGTCTTTTTGAGTAAGTCTAATAATCTTCTTCCCCCTATCTCTCTACATTTGAATTCCCATAATGTATCTTGCCTCCCCTAAATCATTCATGTCAAACCTACTTCTTAGATCTTTCTTCAATTTATTAAACTTTTCCATAAACTTACTTAACAGTTGCAAATCATCCACATAAATTGCAATGAAAATAACACCATTATAATCCTCAAACATATAAATAGAATGGTGAGAATTGATCCGGATACATCCCAGACCAATGAGAAACTCATCTACTTTCTTATTCTATTGTCTGGGAGCCTGCTTCAATCTATACAAGGACTTTATGAGTCGGCAGACTTTACTCTCATCTCTTTCCTCTACAAACCCCTATGGTTGCCGCATGAAGATTTCTTCCTCAAGCTCACCGTTGAGGAAGGTGGTCTTAATATCCATCTGATGTATTTCTATGTCTTCCTTTGCTGCTAGACTCAAGAGAATCCTTACTCATGGGAACCAAACAAATGGAGCAAAAGTCTCCTCATAATCTATCCCCACATTTTGGGTGAACCCCATTGGTACCACCCAAGCTTTAAATCTCTCAATGGTATTATCTGGGTTCAATTTTAGTTTAAACACCCACTTGCACCCAATCGGTTTTTTGTCCAGAGGACAGTTCACTAGCTCCCAAGTATTTTCTTCCATGATGGAGGCCATCTCATCATTTATGGATGTAACCCATTTGTCTTTCTTCAGAATGTTCATTGCCTCCGAATATGACTAAGGCTCATCAGGGTGAGACAGCTTAGTTACCTTGTGAGCAGCCTGTTTTTCTTGTAGTCACTTGCTGCTTCTTCGTCCTCCCTCAAAATCGTAAGCTAGAATTGAGGGAAGTCTCGGGTTCCTCTTCACTATCTCATCAACTCCCCTATCCATAGAAGCTGGTTCCTACTCCTCCTTTGTCTCTTCAGAGTGTATAGGGATATGGAGAGATTCTATTATTTCTCCCCTATCTAGCATCTTCCGTGAATGTGCAATCACTTTTTCACTCTTGTCCATTTCGGGAGAATCTGAGTCCTCCTCACTCTCAGACTCAAAACTGATTCTTATTTTATTGGTATAGGGATCAAATGACTTCCCTTCATCCATAAAAACTAAGTGTTTTACCATGATGATATCTTGTTTTGCTAAGTCAATAACTCTATATCCTTTGACATCCTTATCATATCCCACAAAATATCTAGATTTTCTTTTAGCATCTAGTTTCCAATTTTTCTTATCGACATCAAGATTGTAAAATTACCTACCGAATACTTTCAGGTGAGAGACATCTAGTTTTGTTCCAACCCATCTCTCATCCGGTGTCATCCCTTTCATTGTTGAGGTAAGAACTTGAAACTCTGTGTGCTCCATTGCCCACAGAAATCGCAGATCCAAAAGAAGCTTATCTAGATAGTGCCGACTCCAAGTTGATATAAACCCAAATGGCTGACCCCTTGCCAATTTGAGACCCATTATAGCTTCACCCTTGTGAAATAAGACTTTCTATGTGCTCAGTTCCACCACAGAATGCAAAGTTAGAATATGAGTTTTGGACACATTCACCCACTTTGACTTTCCCTTAGAAATGCAGCCACCGTGGCAGGCAAAAATCTGACCGACTACAACCCTGTGTAGCCTGGATCTCCCCTAAGTCTGCAGCAAAAAGAATCACTTAAAATGGTCAGGTAAATTGATAGTTATGAATGGTCAAATATGACCTTTTGTACAGAAGCTCTCTAGGAGAAAGGCTTCTACCTACTAAATTTTCTAAGTCATATTCCCTCTCTAAAACTCTATCTTGATGTAGGGCACCAATTAAATTACTGTGTCGTACATAAAAGTACAGGTGCCGATGTACTTTCTGTACGGCCATCGTACAACATGGCCAAAATGTCGACACGTGTCAAATCGAGATTTGTTCCCGTAATCTTCGGAGTTGCCGCAATCCAATGTCATCACGCCACTTGTCACCTGACTTGGCGATGACCGAAAAACGCCAAAAGTACCTCTTTCGTGATCGCGACGCCTATCGTGGCCGTCTGATCAAAATCGGCTATAAATCTAAGCGTTGAAATTAGACGCGCGGTATTTGTTTCGCGGTCGAAACAAATGCACGATAACCATTTCATAAAATACATTGAAACCGTACTCCCTACTATCTAAAACTGTCTCTGTGCACTACATAATCATTCCTCGTTTAACGAATTAGTCTACACGTGATTATATATATTTATCAATCCTCATATACCCTAGCACTAGTCCTAGACCTAATGGACAAAGCGAACGGCTACTTTGACGAACCATAGGTACCAGATCAATTCCTTGGTCCGTCAATAATTTTAGTAAACCTATCAGTTTTCTGCTACCTGTCTCTCTATAAAGCTTTAGGCAGCCATGGCTTTATCTCCCTACCCACCCTTCAGTGACCACAACAAGTGTGGGGGCTTGGAGAAGGGAGTTAGAGGCAGAGTGCCCTCTACCTTTTTCTTATAATAATACAGACCTAGAAAATACTCAAATATCAACACTCCCCTTATTTTCTAGTATGTTTTCATTTTGACTCCCTCACACAAATAAACAAACACTCTCTCCCTCTTTCTCTTTTTATTTCTTTTCCTTTTCTTTTCATAAAACTTTAAGAAATTACTCTCGCATTTGAAACAGTGCTTTAGATGAACCAAAATAATAATTACATCACACATTTTATTTAGCATCTCACTTTTCATAAATTCGAGCAAAAAATTTATCCACCTCATCTCTTTTCCATCCACACCAAACCCAATTTCCCTCTTGCAATTCACACAGCCAATCCCATCTCCAATCTGCAACATACACCCAGATGCTTATCCTTTTACAGGCACACCTTCTTAAATACCATCACTTCCTTTAGTGATGTCTAACCCATTACCCCCAAAAAATGAACTTTCCTCACTCTCTCCCATGGAATTTTTCCCACTCTCACTTTCAAAAGTTTATTCCCAATAAATAGTTCTCCTCCCCTATACTTTTCATTAAATATTCCTCTTCTCCCCTATCCTTTAGAACCCCTTCTAGTTTCACTTCTCCCCTTTCCTCGGAATCCGTTGAAGTCTCCTTTTCCGACCAGTTTTGTGTTTCCAAAATATCTATGAAACTATCCTCAATATTTTGAACTCCCTCAAGTTTCTCCTCTCTCTTTACTTCCCTTATACCTCCAAAAGCACATTGTTGCTTACGTGGAATTTCTGTGTGCTTTTCTCTCTTTCCCATACTATAGATGCGAAGAAGCTCCAACATATCTTCATGCTCTTTCTCCTCTTCCCCTTCTTCCTCCTCATCCACATTCCAACTTCTAAGTTCTTCTAAACAAGGGCATTCCTCTATATAATGACTTGGTTCCCTACAAAAGAAGCAAACCCTTTTTTTCCAAGCTCTCGTTTCTTTTCCTCTCCCTCTCTTTCTACCAAAGTTCCGATAAGGTTTACCTTTGTCTTTCTTCCTCTCATCACGCTTCCGCTCTTCACCGTCGTTCCTCTCATCACGCTTCCGGCAATCACCACCAGCTATAAATGCATTCACTGTGTCACTTCCCCTACGAAGCTCCAAAAAGCTTTCCCTCACAATAATTATCCCCATGGTAAAGCTCCAAGTCCATGAGGAGCCATTCATTGCCTGCATACGACAAATGATGTTTTCGTACTCATCGGGGAGTTTCATGAGTAGTGTATTAATCTTCCTCTCCTCAGATTCTACATATCCCGCACAACCTAGCTCAACATATAGCGCAGCAATATCATTGCAAAACTCTATCATGCTACCGCCATTATAAACATAGGCATCTATTTCTTGTTTTTCTAATTGCTGCCTCTGAATAGTTTCACTCTTCTAAATCTGACTTAGTGCTTCCCATATCTTTGAAGACTTCGTTAAATTTATAAGAGTGATAGCTATGGACTTAGACACGTTTCTGGGTATGAGATGCTTTGCTATAGTGTTTTTGTATTCCCATATTTTTCTGTCATTTTTTTCAATTTTAATCCCTACAAGTGGTACCATAGCTGAGAGCCTAGCTCCCCTCACCATAGGTGTCCTTTTTCCTTTCTCCCCTTTTCCCCCTTCCATGGCAATGATTTTCCCTTCACCTTCCGTTGCATCTGAAATCCGGTTAGTTTTTTGGGAAGCCCTAGATGAATCTCCGTAGTGAGCTCCTCCAAAACCCGGTGGCGGACACCTCACTTGTCCCGAAACAATTCCCCATAAGTGCTTTTCGAAAAGGGATCCCTCCATCATAAACTCCCAATAAGTAAAGTGTGTTGCATCAAACATAGGCACCCTAGATGGTGGGCCCATAACCTGAAACCTTGTGTGCTCCATTGCCCACGGAAATCGCAGATCCAAAAGAAGCTTATCTAGATAGTGCCGACTCCAAGTTGATATAAACCCAAATGACTGACCCCTTGCCAATTTGATACCACTTATAGCTTCACCTTTGTGAAATAAGACTTTCTGTGTGCCCAGTTCCACCGAATGCAAAGTTAGAATATGAGTTTTGGACACATTCACCCACTTTGACTTTCCCTTAGAAATTCAGCCTCACTGCAGGAAAAACGCTAACGACTACACCCATGTGTATCCTAGACTCCCTAAGTCCGCAGCAAAAAAAATCATTGAAAATGGTGAAGTAAATTGATAGTTATGAATGGTCAAAGATGACCTTTTGTACAAGAGCTTTCTCGGAGAGAGGCTGCTACCTACTAAATTTTCTAAGTCCTATTCCCTCTCTAAAACTCTATCTTGATGTAGGGCACCAATTAAATTACTGTGTCATACATAAAAGTACAGGTGCCGATGTACTTTTTGTACGCCCATCGTACAACATGGCCAAAATGTCGACACGTGTCAAATCGCAATTTGTTCCCGTAATCTTCGGAGTTGCCGCAATCCAATGTCATCACGCCACGTTTCACCTGACGTGGCGATGACTGAAAAACGCCAAAAGTACCTCTTTCGTGATCGCGGCGCCTATCGTGGCCGTCTGATCAAAACCGGCTATAAATCTAGGCGTTGAAATTAGACGCGCGGTATTTGTTTCGCGGTCGAAACAAATGCACGATATCCGTTTCATAAAATACATTGAAACCGTACTCCATACTATTTAAAACTTTCTCCATGCACTACAGAATCATTCCTCGTTTAACGAATTAGTCTACACGTGACTATATATATATTTATCAATCCTCATATACCCTAGCACTGGTCCTACACCTAATGGACAAAGGGAACGGCTACTTTGACGAACCATAGGTACCAAGATCAATTCCTGGGTCTGTCAATAATTTTAGTAAACCTATCAGTTTTTCTGCTACCTGTCTCTCTATAAAGCTTTAGGCAGCCATGGCTTTATCTCCCTACCCAGCCTTCAATGACTACAACAAGTGTGGGGGCTTGGAGAAGGGAGTTTAAGGCAGACTGCCCTCTACCCTTTTTTTATAATAATACAGACCTAGAAAATTCTCAAATATCAACAAGTCTCTATACTGAATGTAGTTAGCAGAGTTCATGGCCTTTACCCAAAATCATTTTCCTACTTTGTTGTCTGCCAACAAACTATATCCACTATGTCCTAGAGTCCGGTTCAGCCTCTAAGCTACCGTATTTTGTTCTCGATTATACGGTACAATTTTCTGATGTTGAACTCCCTCATCCCTGAAGTATTCCTCAAATTGGTTAGAGGTATATTCTCCTCCATTATCACTCCTTATCCTTTTAATTGGGGTTTCGTGCAACTTCTCACTCTAGGCTTTATACTTTTTGAAGTAAGTTGGTGCCTCTAACTTTTTTTTCGCAAGTAGACTCTAGAGTATCTTGACAAGTCATTGGTGATTGTCATCATATACTTGTTTCCCTTGATCGAAGGTACTTTTGCCGATCCTTAGATATTCGTGTGACCAAATATAGTACTTTCTCACCTCTATATGTGGCAGTGTTGGGAAAGGGGAGTCTATGAGCCTTTCCTTAGGCACACCCACTACAATCATCCATTATTACATTCTCACCAAATTGAATCCCTTCTACTACCCCAAGCTTCTTCATTTCCCTCAGCCTATCAAAATACACATGCTGTAACGGCTTATGCCACATCATCATAATTGGGACACCAACATAGTAAGGATTGTTCTTTTTTTACTCATGTTAAGCCTAAACATTCCTTTGCTACCCTTATCTGCTGTGAAGTAGACTCTATCCCCATACTTAGCTGTAAAGACTCCTTTTCTAGTGAAGGTATCAAATTCTTTATCATCTAATATAGACGTAGAAACAAGATTTGTGCTCAGTTGAGGAATGTAGAGTACATCTGAGAAGGTGAGTATAGATGTCTTACCTTTTACTAAGACTTTCAAATCTACCGAGCCCACTAGATTTGTGGTAACTACTCTCCCATCCCCATACTCTATCTCTACAGTTGGGAGCTTTCTTAGCTTGTGAAGAGTTGTTTATCACGACACATATGCATGGATGTACCTGAGTAGATGATCCAACCTTCCTATGGGACTTCCCGAATGGCTCAAAGGGCACACTTTTGTTTTCGAGAGATCTCCTTCTCCTCTTAGTTCTCGTCAAGAAAAATCTCCCCATCCTCCTTCTAACTCTAAGACCACCATAAGACCTCAAAGTAAGCAGCTTACACAAAGCCTCTAGGATAACCCTGACCCCTTTGTCTTTCAACACGAATAACTGCCACCGTGGCAAACAAAACCATTAACCACCTTCACCCTGTGAAGGTAAGACTCCCTTGAGTCGATAGCAAAAAGAATCTCTGAATTTGCTCCCCTGAGTAGTAAGTTATGGAGGGTCAAAGTTGACCTTTTGTACAGAAGCTCTCTAGGAGAGAGGGTCATATCTACCAATTTTTTCTAAGTCCTATCACTCTCTAAAACTCTATCTACTAGTATACGGCACCAATCATATTACACTACTATACACAAAAGTACAACTGCCGGTGTACTTTATGTACGGATATTGTACGACATGGCCTAAATGTCGACAGATGTCATATCCCGATTCAGTCCCGTAATCCCCGGAGATGGCGCGATCCAACATAATCGTGCCACGTGTCATCCGATGTGGCGATGACCACAAACTGTCCCGAATCTCTTCCGCGATCTCAGTTTTCTTTTCGGCCGTCCAATTGAATGCAGATTTCAATCGTAGCCGTCATAAATGCTTATGCATTATTTTTTTCGTAAAAGAAACAAAATTCGCGGTACTCGTTTGTTATCCATACTAAAATCCGTACTTTTACATAACTTGATCTATGTATACATAAACATCCGCCATTAAATGAATTTTCCTACGTGGCAATATTTAAATAAATATCAAGCCCTCTAGTATGTATTTTTCTGTCTAGACTTAACGGATAAGTCTACCGGCTGTCGGCGTTCAGACGGTCAGCAGGTACCAGGACCAAATCCTAGTTCTGACATATTCTTTTAGCAAATAAACTTACCTATCCGTAAATCAACTAATCTATTTCCCGTAAACCTCTGGATAGCCTAGGTAACCATGGCTCTAGCTTCCTCTCCAACTTCTCACTGACTGCATTAAGTATGGGAGTTGGAGAGAGAAGTTAGAGGCAAACTCCCTCGGCTTCTTTCAGTATTCCAATTTAGACCTAGAAAATAATAAAAGAACCATCAATTTCTACACTCCCCTTGTTTTCTAGTCAATCTTTAATTTCATACCACACTTCTCCCTGCAAAAAAATAGCGAAGGGGAAGGCACAAGTTTGGTCATCATATGTGCTACCATCTCGCTATCTGGTCAATACTCTGAACTGATTGTTTTTTTTCTACTTTCTCTCTAACAAAGCTGAGTCTAATGTCCATGTGTTTAGCTTTAAAATGATGTTTAGGATTGGCAGAAATAGCGATTGCTGCCTGATTATCACAAAAAAAATTATGCACATCACTCTTAAGGTGACCAAGCTCACCAAGCAAAGACTTGACCCACATCAATTCTTTTACAACAGAGCAAGAGGCCATATACTCATCCTCGATGGTGGACTGAGCAATAACTCTTTGTTGTTTGCTACTCCAACAGCAAGCCCCATCACCCACATATAATACATATCCAGAAGTGCATCTCCTCATCGGAGCATCACTATAATTGGCATCACTCCAAGTAGTGATGTTAGTATTCTCCCCACCCAAATCGAACCATAGATCCCTAGTTCCTATCAAATATCTAAGGACTCTCTTAGCTTCCTCGCAATCCTTCTTAGTGGGAGCATTTAGACTTCTACTCAGCACTCCTACAGCTGCAGCTAAATCCGGCCGGGTTCAATTCATAAAATAGATTAGACTTCCCACTACTTGCCTGTAAGGAATAGTCTGCATGAACTTCTGTTCTACATGACTTAATTCCTCGTCTAAGACTATGACTCCTTTTTCCTCACTCCCCTGACTTCCCTTTTTCAACTCTATTGGAGTTGTACAACTATTAGCTCTATCCATCTGAAATTTTTCCAGCATGTTCCCTATTGCTTCTTTTTGAGTCAATCTTATAATCTTTCTTTTTCGGTTTCTTTCTACTTGAATTCCCAAAATATATTTTGCTTCCCCCATAACCTTCATTTCAAATCTCCCCTTAAGATCGGTTTTCAATTTATTAATTTTTTCCATTGATTTACTTAAAACAAGCAAATCATCAACATAAATTGCAATAAATATAACACCTTCCTCATCTTCAAAAACATAGATTGAGTGATCTGAGCTGATCCGGATAAATCCCAGACCGGTAAGAAACTCATCAAGTTTCTTATTCCACTGTCAAGGCGCCTGTTTCAAACTGTAAAGAGATTTAATCAGCCAGCATACCTAACTCTCCTCTCCATCCTCCACAAATCCTTTGGGTTCTCGCATGAAGATCTCCTCTTCCAATTCTCCATGCAAAAAGGCTATCTTGATGTCCATCTGGTGCACCTCCATGTCTTACATTACTCCTAGACTGAGAAGTATGCGGCCGGAGGGAAATTTGACGACCGGGGTAAAGGTTTCCTCGTAGTCAATTCCTTCTTTCTGTGTAAATCCTTTTGCCACTAATCGGCTTTGTAACGCTTTATGGTGTTATTTGGGTTCAGTTTTAATTTTAAAACCGACTTACAACTGTTGGTTTTTGGAAACCTTTAGTCCTCTCTATATCACATTGCTACGCTGCCATGTTGCGCTGGTCACACCGCAGATATAGCAGCATGTATGAAAAACATATTGTGCTTCCATGCTGCGCTGGTCATACCGCAGTCATAGCAGCTTGCGTACTAGGTACTAAGAGTATTGAACGTACGGAATTCGACTTCAAGTGACGCGAAGAAACATATACGAAAGTGTTGAATGTGTTGGAGAAATGGACGGCGAATCGCGAAGTGATCCGATGATTAATATTCGAAATTATTTAAATTGTACTTCGGCCGTACAAAACATAATGTGGCGGTCAACATGTGATGAATTGGACGCCACCGGAGCTACGGACGGCAGCGCCGTCAGTTTGGTAAGGGACGCAAAATCGCGTCCATCACATGATATTTATTTTGGACGGTCCTGATTCGTTTGACAGAATTCGTAAGACATGTAAATATTTAACTATGTTTTGTCCTGTGTATTGATTATTATTAGTGTGGATCTCAAGTACACTCACATTAATAGAGGTAGTTGATTGATTACGTACGGATGGTATGCCTCCGTACAGTAAGTAGTAAGCTGTAGTGTATATTTGTAGGACTTAGTCATTTCTAGACTTATGAACTTTTTGGAGAGAAACTATTTCTGCTCCTTTTTGGAAATTTCATCTGAGAATTGCTCTCAGTTTTATTGGCAGAATTATCTGAAATTTGCATGTGTGTTCCTCCTTGTGTTGGCAATATTGTGGCAAATTTGCAGACCTATTGTGTATCTTATTTTCTTGGGGCTTCATTGTGAAGTTGGTCATATTTATCAAAGTTCTGGCATGCTGTTTTTCTGCAACTTTGACTAAGTGTTGTGATTATTCGGTTTGGTATTATTATATGAAATTTGGTGGGAATACTAAATGGACTAGGAACTATCAGGTTGAGTAGTTTCAGCTTGGTTTGGTTATTTTGTAGAATTCTGAGTGAAATCAAAGGAGGCTGTTTTTGGGTAGTCTATGGTGCTTCCGAGGGTACATTCATGGCTGAAAAGGGCAATGAACAACAGGTTATGGGCCCACGCCCATGGCTACCCATATTTGAAGGATCTAATTATTACTATTGGAGGATTATTATGGAGAGCTACTTCAAGTCGAGGAAGTTAATGGATGTGGTGGATGGGACATGTGGTCAATCATCGATTGGATGGGAGGAGAAGAATTATGAATGTTTGTTGACTATCAAGCTATCCTTGAATGAGGAACTTGTAATGGCTTACCTAAGTTTAGAAAGTGCAGCGGAATTATCGAAGTGTTTAGAACGTGGATATCAAAAGACTTCTGTGTATCACTGGATTAACCAATGCTCAAAAGGCTTTTATGTTAATGAAAAGATTACCAAATGAATATAGGTGTGCTTTGGATAGATTAAGACAAGTTGATAAAAGGGATTAGAACTTACTTTTAGCAATCAGGTGTGTTTTAGAGGAAGAGGCTAATAATGAGGCTTTAAAGAATAGGGAGAATTGTCAAGGTGTCAGATCACAATTTCAAAGAAATAAGAAAAGTTGTCGGATAGAAAACTGTTTTTACTGTAATGATATAGGGCATACTTTCAGGGTATGTCCACTATATAAAAGTGCATGTGTCGCAAGAACTTTCACGAATGGATGGGATGATAATCGAGTTCGACCCCCTAAACGAAGGGCTACACTTCCCACCGAAGAATTTGTATACTTGGCGATTGCTACACTTCGAAATATAGAACATGAGGAAGGAAAAGGAGAAATTGTTGTGACCGGAAATGGAGTGGAGAAAGAGGTGACAGAAAATGAGCCAATTTTTGTCACTTTTACAAACAACAGATTGGTGAGTGATGAAGATGTGCAAGAGGAAGAGGTTATTGAAGAAAAAATATTAGCAGGAAGTGAAGGGGATTTGGTAGTTGAAACTGAAAATAATTTGCATGAGGAGAATAATACACTTCGAGAAGGAGAGAGGAAAAGTGTTCAGAAAAGTGAAGTCAATGAAGAAGTTAATAATGTGGAAGAAGAAGGAGAAAAGAAAAGTGTTCAAAAAATTGGAGTAAGCTAAGAAACTTATAATAGGGGAAAAGAAAAGAAAATTGTGAAAATTGAGAAAATACCAAAATTCAAAAAGAAAACGAAGAAAAGAGGTAGAATTCAAAGGATTAACCGAAGAAGAAAACATGTTCCGAAAGTGGTCAAAAAAAAGACGACGTGAAAAGTAATTTTAAAGAGGTGACTACCAATAAAATTCAGTAATATGTGTAGAATTTCGAATTTTGCATTTTGTTTTTTTTTTAATTAGTTGAAAAGAAAGTTTAATTTTTGAAGACTGAGGAAGAGGAAACGGTAGCAATGGTTTTTGGAGAGGACGCATTTTTGGAAGAAATGGCAGAAGGTCGCTGGAGCAGTAACGCAGCTGGAGCAGTGGTGAATCGGCAAAAGCAATTCTCGTCGCAACGCAGCATCGCAACGCAGCAGAAGCAGTGGTGACGTTTGAACGAAAGGGAAAAAGGGAGGAATTTTGTAGGTATGGAAATGCACAGTTATTTTTAACACACAGCATATTTCATTCCGGATGCACGAAAGTAAATTTTCGAGGGAGTGTTGTTTTGAAAAGTCAGTTTCGAGAGGGCGTGTCGTTTCGTGCGTACAAAATGTTTCGTGGGTACAATATAAGATTCTAATGCTCTCTTGATTTACTGTGGAGGTTCGAATGGATCTGCGAATTGGGGGAGTAATGGTACTAATTGCTTGGGATCTACGAATTAGTTGAAGCAGTGGTAACGTTAGCGGAAGCGTTGGTCCCGGTTGAACAAAAGGGGAGAAGGGAGGAATGTGGACTTAGTGGCTGAGAGAGTCTAAAGGTTTGGGGGAGTGTTAGTTTTTGGAAACCTTAAGTCCTCTCTATATCACATTGCTATATCACATTGCTATGCTGCCATGCTGCGCTGGTCACACCGCACACTTAGCAACATGTATGAAAAAGATATTGTGCTGCCATGCTGCGCTGGTCACATCCCAGTCATAGCAGCTTGCGTACTAGGTATTAAGAGTATTGAACGTACGAAATTGGACTTCAAGTGACGCGAAGAAACATAGACGAAAGTGTTGAATGTGTTGGAGAAATAGACGGCAGATCGCGAAGCGATCCGATGATTAATATTCAAAATGATTTAAATTGTACGTCGGTCGTACAAAATATAATGTGGCAGTCAACATGTGATGAATTGGACGCCACTGCAGCTACGGACGGCAGCGCCGTCAGTTTGGTGAGGGACGCGAAATCGCGTCCATCACAGGATATTTATTTTGGACGGTCCTGATTCGTTTGAGATAATATGTAAGACATGTAAATATTTAACAATGTTTTGTCCTGTGTATTAATTATTAATGTAGATCTCAAGTACACTCACATTAATAGAGGAAGTTGATTGATTACGTACGACTGGTATGCCTCCGTACAGTAAGTAGTAAGCTGTAGTGTATATTTGTAGGACTTTGGACAGAAACTGTTTCTGCTCCTTTTTGGGAATTTCATCTAAGAATTGCTCTCAGTTTTATTGGCAGAATTATCTGAAATTTTGCATGTGTGTTCTCCTTGTTTTGGCACTATTGTGGAAAATTTGCAGACCTATTGTGTTTCTGATTTTCTTGGGGATTTATTGTGAAGTTGGTCAGATTTATCAAAGTTCTGGCAAGGTGTTTTTGTGCAACTTTGACTAAGTGTTGTGATAATTCAGTTTGGTATTATTATATGAAATTTGGTGGGAATACTAAATGGACTAGGAACTATCAGGTTGAGTAGTTTCAGCTTGGTTTGGTTATTTTGTAGAATTCTGAGTTGAATCAAAAGAGGCTGTTTTGGGGTAAATTGTGGTGCTTCCGAGGGTACATTCATGGCTGAAAAGGGCTATGAACAACAACAACCGATTGGTTTTCGGTTAGGTGGACAACCCACCACCTCCCAAGTATCGACTGCCATAATTGAGGCCATCTCCACCGGTTCCTTTCTGGACAAGTCATCGCCTCTCCATTAGTTTGAGGTTCATCTTCATGAGATAGTTTTGTTACCTTGTTATTAACTTGTTTTTCTTGCAATCTTTTGCTACTTCTCCTTCCCCCCTCAAAATATGTGGCCGGAATAGATGGTTGTCGTAGGTTCTTTTGAACAATCTCGACTTCTCCCCTATCCCTTGATTTCGAATCAATTTCCACCACGTCTTTCGCTTCGGGTAGAGTTGTCAGTGGAGTTTCCGCAGCCGAGTCCTTTTCGGTCTGATTTATACCTGCAAGATTGTCATCTTCTCTAAAACTTGGATAGTTAGGAAGCACAAAGTCATCGGAATTTTCTGAATCAAATCTGATTTTTACTGACTTTTTATACTTGAAAGGATCCACAGACTTTCCTACATCCATAACTACTACATACTTTACTAAGATTATATCTTTCCTTTTTAGATCATAAACTCTATATCCTTTAACATCCTCATCCTATCCTATTAAGTATCCCGGTTTTCCTTTTGGATCTAGCTTCCAATTTGACCGATCAGTATCTAGACTGAATACTTGACTGCCGAAAACCTTTAAGTGAGATATGTCTGGTTTTCGGCCGGTCCATCTCTCATAAGGTGTTTGATCTTTTATAGTTGAAGTAAGAACTCTATTTTTGAGGTAATTAGCACATTTCATTGCTTCTGCCCAAAACCTTTTTCCTATCTTCTTATCTAACAACATACTTTTAACACTATCACTTAGTGTCCTATTTTATCGTTTAGCTACCCCATTTTGTTCCGGGTTTTCTGGAACTGTCTTTTGGTGTTGGACTCCATCTTCCCTCAGAAAAATCCTCAAACTGGTTAGAAGTATACTCTCCACCATTGTCACTCCTTACTCTCTTGATTGGAGTTTCATGGAGTTTTTCGCTCCATGTTTTATATTGTCTAAAACAATCCCGAGCTTCTGACTTGTTTTTCAAAAAATACACTTAGGAATACTGAGACCTATCATCACTGATAATCATCATAAATCTCTTCCCCCTTGGTGAGGGCACTTTGGCGGGTCCCAAATATCTGTGTGTGCTAAATCTAGAATTTTTTCTCCACTATAGGTGGTTGTTTTGGGAAAAGGCAATATGTGTGCTTTACCTTGAGCACATCTACTACAATCACTTAGATTCTCACTCTCACTAAACTGAATTCCTTCCACCACTCCCATCTTTTTCATCTCTCTTAGCTTATCTAGATTCACATGCCCGAGCCTCTTATACCACATCATTATATCATGAACACCAGTATAATAGAGTTTTTTCTTTTCATTTCTTAAAATCAGCCTAAACATCCTTAGGGTACCTTTCTTAGCAGTGAAAGAAACTTCCTTCTCAAAACTAGCAGTAAAGACTCCTTTTCTAATGTTGGTATCAAAACCCTTATCATCTAATACAGACATAAAGATGAGGTTTTTGTTTGGCTCCGGAATAAACAATACATCAGAGAATGTAACTATGGATGTCTTTTCTTCTACTAACACTTTCAGATCTACCAATCCTACAAGAGTAGTAGTGACTATCCTCCCATCCTCGTACTCTATCTTTACGGTGGGAATCTTTCTTATCTTAGTGAACAGGTGTTTATCCTTACACATGTGCATGGAGGCACTTCAATCTACAATCCAGCCTGCTTCACCTTTTAATCCACCGAAAGCACATTTATGCTTTCGTGGAATTTCTACCTCGTTTGTCGCTTCCAACTCCTCATCCAATAAGAGCTCATCGTCCTCGTCTTCGGTTTCCACCTCATGTACTTGTGTCACAAGGGCCTTTTTCTTTCCTCTCGGGTTTCCACCAGTCTGCCCCTCCTTTAACTAAAGCTCGGGTAGCTTAGTGCACTCCGCCATATTGTGCCCTGGTTTCTTACAGTAATGACATAAATCCTACGGATCCCTGGGTCTGAACTCGTCAGTCTGATTTTTCTGCTCCCCCCTTTTGTAGTTTTCGACCGGTGTCTAGAAATCCTTTTTCCTCCAATCCGTCCCAGCTGCAAAGGCTTGTCCACTCTTTCCTCCCCTTCAGATCTCAATCGTATTATCCTGATCGAGAATCATTCCTACCAATGAGTTCCATATCCACCTTGAGTCTGGCAAGTCCTGCACACGGTAGACTATGTTCTCGAACTCATCGGGTAACTTCATCAGTAAACAGTTAACCTTTTCTTTTTCACTAAATTCTTTTCCAGCACTCTCTAGCTCCATGAAAAGTGTAGCAAGCTCATTGCAAAAATCCAACATCTTCCCCCTTTTGTATACATACTCTTTAACTTTCTGATCAGCCAACTGTTGTTGCTGAATCGTACCACTTCCGTACATCTCTATGAGAGCCATCCAAAGACCAGATGCCCTTTCTACCTGCAAATGAGGACATGCAAGTCCTTGAGAAAGATGGCGGAGGATGAATTGCTTTGCCACCATATTGTTGAAGTCCCAGGCATCAGTATCATTCTCCTCGTTCTTCGGAATAGGTGACATGAATGCCGAACCAGTTGCTATTGGTTTGGTCGTCTCCTTCACCTTTCCTTTGTCCACCACCTCTCCTTCCTTTGCCTCATCCGTTGAAGATGGATCTGCATCTCTAGTGAATCCGCCTCCTCTAAACCTTAGAGGTATCCCAAGACTGGATGGACGCCTCACCAGTCCACTCACTATTACCCAAAACCTTTTCTCACATAGAGCTCCTATCATCATACTTTCCCAGTATATGAAGCCAGCCCCATTGAATATGGGCACCCTAGATGGTGGGACCATAACATGCAACTCTGAGACCTCCATATGACCTCACAGTAAGCAGCTCACACGAAGCCTTTAGGATAACCCTAACCCCTTTGTATTTCAGCATGAATAACTGCCACCCTGGCAAACAAAAACTCTGACCACCTTCATCCATGTGAAGGCAAGACTCCCCTGAGTTGATAGCAAAAAGAATCTTTGAATTTGCTCCCTTGAGCTGTAAGTTATGGAAGGTCAAAGTTGACCTTTTGTGTAGAAGCTCTCTAGGAGAGAGGGTCCTATCTTCCAATTTTTTCTAAGTCCTATCTCTCTCTAAAACTCTATATACTGATGTACGGCACTAATCATATAACACTACCGTACACAAAAGTACAGCTGTCGGTGTACTTTACGTACTATATTGTACGACATGGCCTAAATATCGACACATGTCATATCCGAATTATGTCCCGAAATCCCCAGAAATGCCGCCATCCAACGTTATCGTGCCACGTCTCATCCGATGTGGCGATGACCACAACCCGTCGAGAATCTCTTCCGCGATCTCGGCTTTCTTTTCGATCGTCCAATTAAATGCAGATTTCAATTGTAGCCATCATAAATGCTTGTGCAATATTTGTTTCGTAAAAGAAACAAAATGCGCTGTACTCATTTGTTATCTATACCAAAATCTGTACTTTTACATATCTGGGTCTATGTATACGTAAACATCCGCCGTTAAATGAATTTTCCTACGTAGCAATATTTAAATAAATATGAAGCCCTCTAGTATTTATCTTTCTGTCTAGACTTAACGGATAAGTCTACCAGCTGCCGGCGTTCAGACGGTCGGCAGGTACCAGGATCAAATCTTGGTTCTGACATATTCTTTTAGCAAATAACCTTACCTATTCGTAAATCAACTAATCTATTTCTTGTAAACCTGTGGATAGCCTAGGTAGCCATGGCTTTAGCTTCCTCTCCAACTTCTCAGTGACCGCATTAAGTTTGGGAGATGGAGAGAGAAGTTAGAGGCAGACTCCCTCGGCTTCTTTCTGTATTCCAATTTAGACCTAGAAAATAATAAAAGAACCATCAATTTCTACACTCCTCCTCAGAGGACTAGTCCTCTTCGGTCTCCCCTTTCACTTGTGTAACCACAAGTGCTTTCTTCTTCCCTCCAGAAGAGTAACCATTAGGGTTCTCATGGAGTCTTAGCTTCGACAGCTTGGTACAATTCGCTATGATGTGTCTCGTCTTCTTGTAGAAATGACAAAGGCCCTTTGGGGGGCTCGGTCCTCCTGATTTATCTTTCTCTCCTTTGAAGTTGTTGTATGGCTTCCTCAAATCTTTCCCCCATCAGTCCGTTTTGGCAGCTAGAGCTTAAATGCTCTTTCCTCCTCTCCGATTCTCAATAGTGTTTTCATGCACAAGTATCATTCGGATCATTCCACGAACCGTCATCCATTTCCTAAACTCGGTATACTATGTTCTCATACTCATCAGACAGATTCATGATGACGGTGTTGACCGTCATCTTCATTGTTCCAATCCACCCGGCACTTTTCATTTCCATATACAAATAAGAGAGGTCATTACAGGAATCCAACATTTTTTCCCCTTTGTAAGTGTAATCCCCCTGCCTTTGCTCGACCAACAAGAGCTCTTGAATAGTACCGGCTCTATAGATCTCCACTAAAGTCACCCATAGCTCCTCGGCTTTGAAAATATGAAGATGAGAGGTTGCCAAAGCTTGAGTGAGGTGCCTCAAAATGAATTGTCTAGCACCCATGATTTTGTATTCCCACGTTTGAATATCAGTTTCCTAGGTCGTCACGACCACCGCTCCAGATGTCGTGGCGATGGGAGTGAGACGCGTCTCCTTCCCTTTCCCTTTTTCAAACACACTATTGTACCCATCATGTGCTATCTCCGTTGGGGCAGATGTTGCTGCAGAAAACCTCACTCCACTAAACGCTGGTGGGATTCCCTAAGATGGACGTTTCACTTGTCCACTAACAATACCCCAACATCGTTTTTCACACAAAGCCCCTATTTTCATGGCTTCCCAATAAATGAACCCATATCCGTTGAACATGGGCACCGAAGAGGGTGGGACCATAACCTTCAATTCTATGTCACCTATTGTACTACAGAATTTAGGAAGCCACTAGATAGATTTTGACTATCCTTTCTTGAGCTAGGATCGCTGCTACCCAAAAAGGCAAATAGACAATCTGAATGCACCCATGTGCTGTTTAGACTCCTCTGAGTCCGTTGCAAAAAGAATCACTGCAATGCCCAACCATGCGATTAATTATCAAGTGGCAAATATGCCAATATTTATACAAGCTCATTAGGAGAGAGGCGGCTACTTCCTCAATCCTCTAAGTCTTAAACCCCTCTCACAACCCCTATCTACTAATGTAAGAACCAATTAGGGAATTGTAAAATATAGAAAAGTTCCATGGCAGATGTACTTTCTGTATGGCTTGTGTACGAAAGGGCCATGGAGTGGATGCATGTCTTCTCTAGACTTGATCTCATGCTATCCGGGATTCCCGCTCTCGAATCCTATTGTGCCACGTGGCTTTAGGTCATGTCATGCCCAAAAACCGCCAAAGCGACTATTGTGGGATCTCGGCGATGATACGTGCGGTCGGATCTAGACCGGTTTTTAATATTAGTTGTTTAAAACAAATGTCTGGTATATTTGTTTCATGCAGGTTCTGGTTCGCACTATATTAGAACTAGTCTCTATGCTTGCTATTTATAATTCCGTTAATCGGATTAATGTTCCTTAGCACTGTTTAAGTATAAGTTAAACCCCATATAATCTAACAAACTTCTATGACATACCGGTTAGAGCTAACGGCTACGCCTCGCTTTACCAGTAGAGGGTTCTTGTTCTACCGGACTCAACCTTTTGTTAAGGGTGACTTATGTCACTCTACAACCCTGCCTGTGTAGCTAAGGCAGCCATGGCTCCACTTCTCTCTCTCACCTTCTATGACTACAACAAGTATGGGGGCTAAAGAGAGAAGGTGGAGGCAGACTGTCTGTGCTTTAATATATTTAGACCTAGAAAATACCCCCTAAATCTAGTGATTTCAACTGGTACTTCAAAAAGCGAAGGATCGTCAGAAGGTGTAGTCCAACACTAAGATGAGGGACGTTACGTTTAAGGTTGGAGACAAGGTCCACTTAAATTTTAAAAATCTGTCTCTACGGGGTGCTCTTTCTCCGAAATTGGCGCCAAAGTTTACAAGACCATTCAACGTCATTTCCAAGGTAAACGAGGTGGCCTACAAGCTCGACATCCCTTAAGCCTGGCAAATACATGATGTGTTCCATGTTTCACTCCTCAAGCTATTTCGAAACCCCTATTGCGTGTGTCCTTATAGACTCCAGCACACCCCTCTTCCACTAATTCACGCTACCCATGAGGAGTACGAGGTCAAGGATATTCTACAATCCCGCCACCTAACCCGTGGAAGTTCCTGAACCACTCACTATCTAGTTCGATGGAAATGGTATGGCGTCGATGACGATTCGTGGGTGAATGAAAAATATCTTCATGCCTCGGAATTACTACACCGGTTCCAACAGAGTGTGGACACTCCGCCTCAATGGAGGGCAAAATGCAACACACATGGAAATGGAAAGAATCACAGTGTCGGAGCTGTTGTAGCCATCTCATAGATTCAACACGAGGGATAACGCATACATCATCTCTCAGCACCGCCGCTGCATTGCCAAAGATTCAGAATATCGCAGCTGGGCTGCGAGAGAATCACGGCGTAGCAGCTGTAGGGAACGCAACGGCGAAATATTGAATCGCAATGTTGGCAACGTTGAACCCTCGGTATCTTCGTAACGTCGCAATCTGCTAATTGTTGGACGTTGCAATACCATCGTAGACTGCGACGCAAAGGATTTTTTCGCCAGGACACCCACAACCCTCCCAATTAGAGCCGCCATTAAATCTCGTGGCAACCGTAGTGGAAGTAGTATTTGTTGTTTTTGAAAAGTTGGTTTCGTGCGTACTCGGCATTTTGTGTGTACGCGACGTTTCGCGTGCGTAATATATTATCGAAAGTAATGTGGTGGTTCAAATGGATTTGAGGATTGGGGGAGTAAATGTACGAGTAAAATTAAAGGGACGTGAGGTAGTAATTGAGTGGCGCGGAATGCGTTAAGAAATGGACAGCGGATCGCGACGCAATCCGATGTGAAGTTTACGAAATGTACGTCGCCGGTACGGAACATATAATTTGAATAAATGTAATTTATATAAGACAAGCGACGTTTATGACAAATGACATGTACTTTATTTGCCGCATTTATTGCAAAAGTCGCAGCTGCGGTACGGAAATGATTTCGGTTGTACGATTATTATTTTAACAAGTGGACGTGAATGACTGAATTCACTTCGCGACGTCGTGGGATATTTCACAACACGCGTGGATTTCGTTTAGATTTTTTTGAACACGTGGCACGACATCAAGGGTGCCGAATAAGATCGACGGACGGCGGATATAGACCGCCGATATTTTTCAAGTAGTGGGGACGCGAAATCGCGTCAATCACACGATGTTTATTTTGGACGTCCCGGATTGTTTGACGAAATTCGAAGAGTTCCATTGAGTGACTCAGCATGATTGAGCATACATGTTGTAAGATTGTGTGTACTCTGTAAATATTTACAACAATGGTTTGTCTTTATGTTTATTAGTTATTAGTGTAGATTTACTCATTTTGACATACCTCGAAGTATTCCGGTATACTAACATTAATAGAGGTAGCTAGTAGATTGCGTACGGCTGGTATGCCTCCGTACGCTCAGTAATGAGCTCGTGCATATTTGTAGGACTCAGTCATTTTTAGTCTTAGGAACTTTTCTGGACCAAAACTGTTTATGGTGATTTTTGGTAATTTTATCTGAGAATTGCTCTCAGATCTGCTGGCAAAATTATGTGAAATTTTGCATGTATGTTCCTCCTTGTATTTTCTACATTTCCATAGATTTTCTGGCTTATTGTGTTTTTGGTCTGTGTTTTACTTCATTGTGAAGTTGGTCGGTTTTATCAAAGTTCTGGCAGACTGTTTTTCTGCAACTTTGACTAGATGATGTGATCACTCTATATATTATTTTTGTCTGAAACTTTGTCAGATTATTCTGTATCCTAGAAAATATTTGTGATTGTAGTTTCAGATTGTTTTGTTATTTCTGTAGAATTCTGTGTTCATTCAAAGAAGGCTGTTTTTGGGTAGTCTGTGGTGCTTCCGAGGGTAAATCCATGGCTGAAAATGGCTATGGACAACATATTGAAAGCCTCTCGCTTCGCACGCCCAGCTTACCCGCACTCCTTTCATTACCTGAGCTCTCGAGGACCACAACGTCCATGGCATCTTCATCCTCACCACCACCGAAAAGAAAGAGATTACTACAGAAGGGAAGTGATGAGATGCCTCGTCACGATAGACTCAGATTACTGCAGAAGGGAAGTGATGAGATGCCTCGTCACGATAGACTTCGAGCCGCAGCTGAGGCCATGGTAGAGGAGGACCGGAGAAGGGCTATTGTAGCCGTTGCCAGCGGGGGGAAAGCAAGTGAATGCATTGGGGAGGAAGGATCAAAAAAATCACAGGACCCTGAGTACAATACGCTCTGAGAGGGTGACCTAGAGGACAAAAGCGACCACGAGCTCTCGGAAGCCGAAGAACCCGAGAAGAGTCTGACACCCGCACCAAAGGAGAAACGCGCCTTTGATTTGGAGGTGTGGAGGGACCCCAACAAGGATAGCACCGCAGATGAGCAATCTCCAAAAAGCTCTAAGAAGAAGGCGGAAGAGCGGTACCCTAACGAGGATGACGTATATGTCCTCCCGCGCAAAAGAGGGGAAACGGAGGGAGAAAGTGAAGGAGAGGAACAAATTCCCGATTACTTATTTCCACCGCCTGCGGATTCCCAAAACCACGATCTCACCTCCTGTTTTGGAAAACGGTTCTATTAAAAACCATCGAAGTGGCTAGTAGAGTGCGCACGGGAAAGCCTGTTGATTCACTAAACATCCCCGCCAATGTTCCTTCTCACCCCGCGTGGCATTGCATGCGAACCGCGGATTAGGGAAACAATCATAAGGGCTATGTGCAGTTGAATCCTCACTCATAGCCATTTGTGGAGGTGGTTCAAGACCACTAGCGCTATCGCGTGGATGTTCCCGACAAACTTTGGCAGTATCACCCATAAGACATCCGCCTCCACCACATCATTACATGATCCGAGGTCACACCCGAAGTACAAGCGCTCAAACAGGCCTGAAAGAACGCGCTGCAATAAGGCCGAGCGGCCCAAAAACACTCATCTTTCAAGCTAAGGAAGTTGCCTCGGTCAGAACCCGAAATAGAAGAGGAGGAAGTAACATCCGCGGCTCCCTAAAGTCCAGCACCGGTGGAATTTGAACCAGATCTTCCACAACCGCAACCAGTACCACTAAAAGATGTCCCAGAAGGGGGAAATGAAGATCTCATATGGCGGATCACTCGGCAACGGCTGGCAGCCGCCGATCATCACATTGGACTCTAAGAGATGAAGTATCAAGACCTCCAAGATTAGTTCGATCAGCTGAAGAACAGCCATCAACATTTCCTCCAACGGACCGACTCACTCCACGAAGACTCCAAGAGTTTCGCCGCGAGACCTTCGAAATACTTCGACAACTCCAGTATTCCAGTATCCTTAGAGTATCAGAATTCAGCTCGACGTTGAATTCCTAGTGGGAGGCAATGTAACAAGGTTACAAGGTCTTAGTGGGTTGAGGGTAAAATAGAGCGGCTGCTATGATTGTAGTGTTCAACAACGTAGCTGCTATGTCGGAGCAGCGCAGCTGCGATGTCGAACTAGCGCAGCATGGTTGCATAGCAACGCAGCAGAATGTGATAGATGTAGTACTTCTAGAACCTACTGTGTACATAGCGGTACAGTTGTAGTGTTGAACTGTTTAGCGGCTAGCTAGTTTAAATGACTGTTTACTTTAGAAAAAGGAGGCTTTTTGAGTGAGTGTACTCTGTACAGAATCTTGTATTCTCTTCTTCCAAATTAATAAACTCTTGAGCTCTTCCTTGTGGATGCGGTGTGCCTTACTGTTGCTATGAGTGGTTTCTATAAGCATTTTTTTGTGCACTATAGTGTTGTTTTACCTCTTTTATAGTTAATAACATTTTCCCACTTAATAACATTTTTCGGGATAATAACATATTCTGAGTTAATAAAAATTTTCCAGTTTCTAAGATTTTCCCGGTTAGTAACATTTTTCTGATTAATAACATTTTCCCGGTTAATAACATTTTCCCGGTTAATAACATTTTCTTCGTTAATAACAGTTTCCCAGTTAAAAACATTTTTCCTGTTTTTAACATTTTCCCGGTTAATCACATTTTTCCGATTAATAACATTTTCCCATTTAATAACATTTTCTTTGTTAAAAACATTTTCCCGGTTAATAACATTTTCCTGGTTAATAACATTTTCTCTGTTAATAACTTTTTCCGGTTAATAACATTTTCCCAGTTAATAACATTTTCCCGGTTAATAACATTTTTCCGGTTAATAACATTTTTCCGGTTAAAAACATTTTCCCGGTTAATAACATTTTTCCAGTTTTTCCTTAGGGGTTTTGCTCAGGTTTAGGGTTTTTTCCGAGGTTCTATGTGAGTGCATTCGCGAGGCTCGTGGGAGACCAGCTTGAAAGGAAGGGATAGAGAGGGAGAGAGGGAGGGAAAGCCACAAGCGGGGAGGTTTCAAATAGGAGGTTTCTAGATATTTGTGTCTTTGGTGTGTTATAGGGTGTACACCCTTAAGGGGTGTGCACCATGTATTGACGGGTCAAGTTTTTTAGTCAAAATTCAGTTGAGATTTCAGTCCTCAACCAGAAGATATTTTGTAGTCCGGAAAATTTTCATTTCTCGTCTGTACAGCGAGCGACAACGAGTGCATCTTGATGCTTCAAATGTACTTTAGTTTTGTCGTCTTTTGCACTCGTTTTACATTCCTTGTACTAAGAAGGCACGTGGCCTTTGCCAATTGTTCGGCAGTCATGGCTCGTTCGCTTGTGGATAATTTTTATTTATTACAAATGGACTAATCGTATGCGTCCATTGTGTGGCTAGTCTCCTATTTCAAAATAGTGGGAGGACATTCGTCAGACACGTGGCAGACGGTCGAGGCTGTCCGCCCAAAAGTTTGCAGAATCCTTCCTAATCTATAATAAACATGTTTAGGAAAATAAAACTGTACGGCCCTGTACGAAAATGCATTTTTCCGGTTTCTTAAACAACCTCACTTTTCGCGTGATGGTGGTTCACCCTTCAAACTAAGGGTGAAGTTCCATCAAGGGAAAAGTGGCGTTGTTTACAGAAAACATTGACCCTTCGTACCAAATCGTACCGCCTATTTTGTTTTTATAAGAAAAATAACATTACAGAGAATCTTGTCGATACTCTCCGAAGGTCTTGGAGGTAATACTGGCCGTCGGATGTTCATCTGCGAGGATTCGCTTCATTTTTTTCTCTAAACTGTCAACCCACCTCGAGGAGGTGGGTTGGCAGATACAGAAAAAAAAAATAGCGACACGCTGGACTATTAAGCTACGTGTCATGATGGAAAACCAACGAAAAATCTTAAGATTTGCACATGACACGCGGTTTCCAAAATACAACCGAAAATAAAAACGATATTTCGTAACATTCCCTCGTCACGCTATTTTCGGTAACTTTTATTCGTCACACTATTTCTCTCAAAGGACTTTCGTTATGTTCGAAAACTAAAACCCTAAAAAATGAGTTGGCGTGCCGACTGGCGATCGTAACTTGCGTGGCGCCAGTCAATTTAGAACACGTGGATTTCACACTCTACGTGATGGAACTTCGACTCAATCGACCTGGTCTGTAGAGTTTGCCGTACAATTACAAAAACGTATGATGGAACTTCACCCTAAGAGAGTAAGAAATCGTTCGAAAGCGTACGGAAACCATTAAAATACAGTACACCGCGAATCGCAAGAAGAGTAAATAACGCTAATTGGGTCACCCAAAATTTCGACTCTATCACCTTAAATAGAGGAAATGATTCTAAATTTTTCATTATACTATTTAAGGTAAGTTTTAATTAGCGTAAAACATTCTAATATAGGTTGGTTTTAAATAGTGTCGAGTACGGACGACGTCCGACCGTGCAATATTGTACTTTTATAAGTAAAAAGGTACAAATAATGATTTAATAGAATCGTGCTCGCACGTGAAACCGCACTAAACAAAAAAATCAATCACATCGAAAAATAGCCTTTCGCAAAACTCTCGTCCGTCGATAGCATCGTCGTCAGTGTGAACATTAACTGACATTCAGCGCGACAAATAGTACTACCGTCATAATGACGTCAAACTATACGGACTGACAGATTTTGTACATCTACGTAATTTAGTGTTCATAATTACTAGTGTTGGGTATCGGGTAAACTCATATCGCGATAATTGCGATATTCGATATATCGAATATCGATCGAGCAGATTCCTCAATATATCGTACCGGGACCAACATAAATTATCGCGATATATATCGCAAAAAAATGGGTGTCTGTACAGTCATAGTACGGAAAATCGTACGGAAAATCGTACGGATATTTGC
>JBBHKE010003238.1:74682-132850 GCA_037447655.1 Zygnema cylindricum
AGTCTATTTTAATGGTTTTTAGTGGTATTTGTCAAAACCAGGTTTTTCAAGGATACAGGACTTTACTGATTCAGGATGTTTATATATGTTCTCGAATGACATATTTGGTTCAACATTGTTTTGTCCTTTTGTGAATTAATTATTAGTGTACGTTTACTTAATTTGACATACTTTGAAGTATTCCGGTATATCTACATTAATTGAGGTAGTTGGTAGATAGCGTACGGATTTTATGCCTCCGTACATTCAGCAGTAAGCTCTTGTATATATTTGTAGGACTTAGTCATTTCAGGACATAGGAACTTTTTGGACCAAAACTGTTTATGGTGATTTTTGGTAATTTTATCTGAGGATTACTCTCAGATCTGTTGGCAGAATTATCTGAAATTCTGCATGTGTGTTCCTCTTTGTATTGTTAATATTGTCACAGATTTTCAGGTAAATTGTGTGCCTGGTCTGTGTTTTACTTCATTGTGAAGTTAGTCTGTTTTATCAAAGTTCTGGCAGACTATTTTTCTGCAAATTTGACTAGATGATGTGATCACTATGTTTATTATATTTGTCTGAAACTTTGTGAGATTATTCTATATCCTAAATAATATCTGTTAATGAAGTTTCAGCTTGTTTTGTTGTTTCTGTAAAATTCTGTGTTGAATCAAAGTAGGCTGTTTTTGGGTAGTCTGTGGTGCTTCCGAGGGTAAATCCATGGCTGAAAATGGCTATGGACAACAGCGCATGGCGTCCACGTGATGGAAGGATATTTTTCCATGAGAATTGAGGCGGCAGCCTTGTTCACAAGAGCAGAACTTGTCACAACTTGTACCACATGCTTCACCCCCACCGCAAGAACTCATTTCTCTAACACTTAACAATTATATTCAACATCATTGATTTTCGCTCGAGTGTATTCCGCCTTGAGAAACATGTCACCTTTGGGGATGACAATTAAAATGTTCAGGAAAGGCGTATCATCAACGACCGTCCAACCGTCTGATGTGATTGAGGCACCAATGATTTTTATGGTCTCCAAGTAGTTTTCCAAATCGCTAATGATCGTTGCTTATGTCTTTGACAGAAGGCGATTTCTCATTGTATTTCTGTGGGGTAACTTGTAGGACGACCCTATATCCCCGGTTTTCTTCACCACTAGCTTAAAATATGGGTCGTCGAATAGTTGAAGTGACAAACCATTCGCAAAGAAAGCCTTTGTCCATGCTACATCCACCTCTTTTTTGTTATGCATATTGAATACATTATTTATTTTTTTCTAAACACCTTGTACCTTGCTACTTTGGCTAGATCCTGATCTAAAACATCCGGTGAGTTCATCCAAAATCGGGTATGACACGTTTCTGAGAGCCATGATAAGATTTTGCAGTTTCCGATGCATTTAACTCCGCTTGCACTTTGTCTGGACATAAAATGCAAGATTTATTGCCCCGAGTTTTAATATTTACAAGCAGATGGTGTCAAACCTAGTTGCTTGACCATTGTTTTCAAAATTGGAGTATACGCAGATGTATATTTTGTTATTCCCAAGCAACTCTCCGTCTGGAGCCTTAACGTGATCCCACTCAATTCCTCGTGGCCTAGGCATGGATGCTTCTCTTTCGTTTCGTGGAAACTTGAAGGGTGGGATCAATGACAAGTTTAATGGCCAATTTTGTAACGTCTCCAATGGCAGCTTCTAGTGATGGAGGAGTGTGAAAGAGTGTGAAAAAGGAGTGGAAACAGATTAAAATTCGAGCGTGTAAATGAACCAACGTCTTTTTTTTTGAAAATGTTCGTACAGTATTCCGTACAGTTTAGACGTACGAAATTTACGAAAGCTTCGAAACAAACGAATACTACGTAGTTGTGAGGGAGGAGTGTGAAGGAGTGTGAAAGAGGAGTGGAGGATGCAATTCAGTGTCCTCTATTGGACGGCAAAATACAGAAAGCCTCTAGATAGTGTTTAACTAACCCACTTCAAGCCACAATCACTGCTGCCCAAGATGGCAAACTGACAGTTTGACTGCACCCCTTTGGAGCCTAGACTCCCCTGAGTCTGTAGCAAAAAGAATCACTTAAAACGGCCAACCAGCCGATTAATTATGAGTTGGCAAAGATGCCAAGTTTATACAAACTCTCAAAGGGAGAGAGGTTACTACCTATCAAATTCTCTAAGTCCTACATCCCTATCAGAACCCCTATCTATTGAAGTACGAACCAATCAGATCACTGTATGGTACAGAAAAGTACTATGGCATATGTAATTTCTGTACGGCCTATGTACGGCAACGCCATTGAGTGGACGCGTGTTCACTTTTAGCTTGCCCTTATGTTCCCCGGAATTCCTGCGACCAAATGTCATCCCTCCACGTGGCGCCCTGTCATGCCCTGTCCATAAACGCCAAAGTGACCATTCCGCGATCTCGGCAGTGATATACGTCGTCGGATTATATCCGATATTAAATGTTCGTCGTCGAAAAAAAATGTCTGATTCATTTGTTTTCGTATGAGATAATGTTCGCACAGTATAACATTGGTTCTATAATCTTTCGTTCGCCATCCCGTTAATCGAATTCATGGTTTCAACAGTGTTTATATAATTATCGAACCTAATGTATCCTAACGGATTTCTACGACAAACTAGTTACAGCTAACGGCTACACCGCGCTTTACTGGTCAGGTTCGAGTCCTGCCTGACTCAACTATTTGTTGAGAGTAACATAAGTCACTCTTAGTCCTGCCTGGTGAGCTAGGATAGCCATGGCTTAACCACTCTCTCTATCCCTCAATGACTACAACAAGTATGGTGGGTAGAGAGAGGAGGTGGAGGCAGGCTGTCCGCCTTTTTCTTTTCCTACTTTTACTGAACTATTTAGACCTAGAAAATACCACATAAATCTAATAATTTCAACACTCCCCTTATTTTCTAGTCTAACTTTAACTTCAGTTTTAATCCACACTTTTCTCTGGAATATTTCAACTTGGAGAAGGCACCGGTTTTGTCACCATATCAGCTACCATTTCCTCATCAATCTATAAACAAGATTCACAATCTTATTCTCAACTTTTTCTCTTACAAAACTCAATCTTATGTCCATATGCTTAGCCTTAAAATGATGTTTTGGATTAGCTGCAATTGCAATGGCAGCTTGATTATCATAAAACACTTCATGCACTCCATCCTTCATATACCCCAGTTCTTGCAACAAGGATTTGACCCATATCAACTCTTTCACAGCACAACAAGAGTCCATGTACTCAACCTCCATAGTAGACTGAGCAACCACCTTTTGTTGCTTACTGCTCCAACAGCAAGCACCTTCCCCAACATAAACACATACCAAGAAGTGCATCTTCTCATAGGTGCGTCCATATAACTGGCATCACTCTAAGTAGTGATGTCAATGTGCTCCCCTCCCAAATGCAATCATAACTCTTTGGTTCCTTCCAGATATCTCATGACTCTCTTCGTTGCCTCCCAGTCTCTCTTCCTAGGATCATTAACACTCCTACTGAGTAATCCAACTACTGCCGCTATGTCTGGCCTGGTACATTTCACAAAGTAGATTAAACTTCCTACGACCTGTCTATAAGGGATATATTTCATAAACTCTCTCTCCTCTGGACTCATCTGATCATCTAAGATCATAACTCCTCCTTCTACACTCCCATCACTTACCTTTTTTAAGTCCATGGGAGTGGTATAACTGTTAGCATTTTCCATCTGGAATTTCTCAAACATAATACCTATTGCTTATTTCTAAGTAAGTCTGATAATCTTCTTCCCCCTATCTCTCTCCATTTGAATCCCCAAAATGTATCTTGCCTCCCGTAAATCGTTCATATCAAATCTACTTCTAAGATCTTTCTTTAACTTATTTATCTTTTCCAAAGATTTACTCAACACAAGCAAATCATACACATAAATTGCAATAAAAATGACACCATTCTCATCCTCAAACATATAGATAGAATGGTGAGAGCTGATACGGATATATCCCAAACATGTAAGAAACTCATCTAGTTTTTTATTCCACTGTTGGGGAGCCTGCTTTAGTCCATATAAAGACTTTATGAGCCTGCAAACTTTGCTCTCTTCTCCTTCCTCCACGAACCCCTCGGGTTGCCTCATTGAAATTTCTTCCTCTAACTCACCGTTAAGAAAAGCGGTTTTAATGTCCATCTAGTGTATTTCCATCTCTTCAGCTGCTGCCAGACTGAGGAGGATCCTTAGTGATGGGAACCGAGCAACTGGAGCAAAGGTCTCCTCATAGTCAATCCCCTCCTTTTGGTTGAACCCTTTCGCTACCAATCGAGCCTTATATCTCTCAATGGTATTATCTGAGTTCAGTTTTAGTTTAAATACCCATTTACACCTAATAGAAGGACAATCCGCTAGTCCCCAAGTATTTGCTTCTATGATGGAGTCATTTGATCATTTATAGCTCTAATCCATCTTTCTTTCTTCGGACTATTCACTGCCTCTGAGTAAGACTGAGGCTCATCTGGGTGAGATAGCTTAGTTACCTTATGAGCAGCCTGTTTTTTGTGTATCCTTTTGCTGCTCCTTCTCCCTCCCTCAAACTCCGAATCTGGAATCAATGGAAGATTTGGATTTCTCCTCACTATCTCATCGGCTCCCCTGTCCATGGAATCTGGTTCTGCTCCCACGTCTTCTATCTTCTTGAAGTCCATAGGAGTATGTGAGGTTTCCGGTGAGTCTCCCGTTTCTCGGATCTCCTCTGAATCGGCAATCACGGTTTCACTCATGTTGTTTTCAGGAAAACGACTGAGTTTTCCACACTTTAGGACTCAAATCTAATTCTTATCTTCTTTGTATATTTGAAGGGGTCAAATGACTTCCCTTCATCCATGACAACTAGGTGTTTGACCAGAATAATATCTTTCTTTGCTAGCTCATAGACTCTATATCCGTTAACATCCTCACTGTATCCGACAAAGTATCCAGGTTTTCCCTTAGCATCTAGTTTCTAGTTTTTCCTATCCGTGTCAAGATTGTAAACTTGGCTACCGAATACTTTAAGGTGTGAGATATCTGGTTTCCTTCCAACCCATCTCTCATAAGGTGTCAATCCCTTTATAGCTGAGGTAAGGACTCTATTCTTAATGTAGTTGGCGCAGTTCATTGCATCTGCCCAAAATCTCTTTCCTATTTTCTTGTCGGCCAACATACTGCATGCACTATCTCCTAGTGTTCGATTCAACCTCTCAACTTCCCCATTTTCTTCCGGGTTATATGGTACAGTTTTCTGGTGTTGCACTCTCTCATCTCTTAGATATCCCTCAAACTGGTTAGAGGTATATTCCCCCCCATTATCACTCATTATCCTCTTAATGGGGGTTTCATGCAACTTCTCACTCCAAGCTTTATATTCTTTGAAGTAAGTTGGTGTTTCAGACTTTGTTTTGAGGAAGTAGACTCTAGAGTATCTAGACCAGTCATCGGTTATTGTCAACATAAACCTCTTTCCTCCAACTGAAGGTACTTTTGCAGGTCCTCAAATATCTGCGTGGACCAAATCTAGTAATTTCTCACCTCTATATGTGGCGGCTTTGGGAAACGGAAGTCTGTGAGCCTGACCTTGAGCACGGCCACTAGAATCATCCATCATTTCATTATCCCCAAACTAAATGCCTTCTACTACCCCAAGCTTTTTCATTTCCCTCAACCTATCAAAATGCACATGCCCGAACCGTTTATGCCAAATCATCAATTTAGGAACACCAACATAGTAAGTATTCTTCTTTTCATTACTCAAGTTAAGCCTAAACATTCCTTGGCTACCCTTATCTGCCGTGAAGTAAACTTCATCCCCATACTTAGCTATTAAGACTCCCTTTCTAATGAAGGTATCAAACTCTTTGTCATCTAACAAAGACGTAGAGACAATATTTTTACTCAGCTGAGGAATGTAGAGTACACCTGAGGAATGTAGAGTACACCTGAGAATGTAAATATAGAAGTCTTACCCTCCACTAAGACTTTCAAATTTACTGATCGCACTAGTTCTGTAGTAACCACTCTCCCATCCCCATACTCTTTCTCTACAGTAGGGATCTTTCTTAGCTTAGTGAAGAGTTCCTTTTCACGACACATATGCATGGATGCACCTGAATCGATGATCCATCCTTCCTGTGGAGCTTTCCGAATTGCTCCAAGGGCACACTTCTGTCTTTGAGGGATCTCCTTCTCCTGTAGAATCTCGTCAAGAAGAAGCTCCTCATCCTCCTCAAAAGACTCATCTTGGATTTCTCCTATCACTTTTCTAACCACAAGTGCCTTTTTCTTCCCTCCGGAAGAACCCCCTCCACGGTTCTCTTGGAGCCTCAGCTTCGAAAGCTTGACACAATCCGCGATAAAGTGTTCCGGCTTTTTGCAAAAATGACAAAGGCCCTTTGGAGGCCTCGGTCCTCCAGACTGATCTCTTTCCCCTTTGTACGATTTCTTCGGGTCCTTCCCCTATCGGTCCCCTTTTGCACCTAGAGCTTCAATGCTCTTTCCTCCTCTCTTAATCTCCATGGTGTTTTCCTGCACACGTATCATCCGGACCATTGTATTCCACTTCCATGAACTATCAGGCATTTCCCGTACTCAATACACAATATTCTCCTACTCGTTTGGTAACTTCATGATGAGAGTGTTGACTTTCATCTTCATTGTACCTGTCCATCCGTCACTTTCCATCTCCATATACAAATAAGAAAGATCATTATAATAATCTTACATATTTCCTCCTTTGTAAGTGTAACTCACTAGCTTTTGCTGACCCAACTAGAGCTCCTGAATAGAACCAACTCTATAGGTCTCCACCAAACTCACCCACAACTCCTCGGCCTTGTAAATGTGAAGGTGAGGGGTGGCCAAAGCTTGCGTGAGGTGCCTTATAATGAAGTTCTTGGCAGCCATGTTCACGTCTTCCCACATTTGAGTATCGTTCTCCATGGTTTTCATGGCCGCGGATCCCGATGCCGTGGCTATAGGAGTGAGGGGTGTCTCCTCCCATTTCCCCTTTTCGGACACACTGCTGTCCCTATCATCTACCTCCTCTGCTGAAGCAGTCGCTGCTGCAGGAATCCTCACTCCTCCAAACCCTGGTGGAGTTCTTGAAGGTGGACATGTCACTTGTCCACTGACGATACCCCAGAATCGCTTTTCGCACAAAGCCCCCATCATCATGGCTTCCCAAAAGATGAACCCATATCCATTGAAGGTGGGCACCCTAGATGGTGGGCCCATAACCTGCATTTCTGTGTCCTCCATTGGACGACAAAATACAGGAAGCCTCTAGAAAGTGTTTAACTAACCCACTTCAAGCCACAATCACTGCTGCCCAAGATGGGAAACTGACAGTTTGACTGCACCCCTGTGCAACCTAGACTCCCCTAAGCATGTATCAAAAAAAATCACTTAAAACGGCCAACCAGCCGATTAATTATGAGGTGGCCAAGATGCCAAATATATACAAACTCTCAAAGGGAGAGAGGTTACTACCTACCAAATTCTTTAAGTCCTAAATCCCTCTCACAACCCCTATCTATTGAAGTACGAACCATTCAGATCACTGTAGGGTACAGAAAAGTACTATGTCCGATGTACTTTCTGTACAGCCTATGTACGGCAACGCCATTGAGTGGACGCGTGTCTACTTTTAACTTGCCCTTATGTTCCTCAAAATTCCTACAACCAAATGTCATCCCTCCACGTGGCGCAATGTCACGCCACGTCCATAAACGCCAAAGTGACCATTCCGCGATCTCGGTAGTGATATACGCCGTCGGATTAAGTGCGATAGTAAATGTCTGCGGTCGAAACAAATGTCTGATTCATTTGTTATTCGTGCGAGATAATGTTTGCACTATATAATATTAGTTTTATGTTATTTCGTTTGCCATCCCGCTAATCAAATTCATGGTTTCAACAGTGTTTATATAAATATCAAACCTAATGTATCCTAACGGACTTCTACGACAGACTGGTTAGAGCTAACGGCTACGCCGCGCTCTGCCAGTCAGAGGTTCGAGTCTTGCCGGACTCGACCTTTTGTTGAGAGTGACATAAGTCACTCTTTAGTCCTGCTTGCTGAACTAGGACAGCCATGGCTCAACCACTTTCTCTATCCCTCAGTGACTACAAGTATGGTGGGTGGAGAGAGGAGGTGGAGGCAGGTTGTCCGCCTTTTTTTTTTCCTAATTTTACTAAACTATTTAGACCTAGAAAATACCACATAAATCTAATAATTTCAACAGAGGGCAGATGAAAATTGACGCGTGTAAATGAACTAACGTCTCTTTTTTTTAAAATGTCCGTACAGTATTCCGTACAAATTAGACGTTTGAAATTTACGAAAGCTACAAAACAAACGAATACTACGTAGTTTTTGTAAAAATGTCCAAATCCGTATGAATTGGACATCTATGTCCGAGACCTCTGCAGATTTTTTTCGTACATCCTCGTCTTTTTTGTACATGCACGTGACGGGCAGGGAGAAAAATAGCGAGTTTTCTCCCTTGTTCTAAAATTTTCCCACACGTGTGGTGCGTGCGTGGGTCATTTTTCATTCGTTGTTCGGGTGGTACTTTCCCCGAAATCAGATCGCGAGGTGATTTTTGATGAAATTTTTTGACTAGCTGGATTCTTTTGCCCGGGGGCCGAAAAAAGGAAAACGCCAAAATGCGTTCATATGACAACAAACATGAAGTACATTAAAAGTATCGACTTGAAGTTTGGTGTACTTTTAAAGAATTGATTTTTTTGTACGGCTAAAGTTTTTCTCGTACGGAACTGCGTTTTGTGTGAAAACGACAGATGAAAGTCGATACTTTAATACATGGGGACGTACCCTAAAAGGCTATCTGGATATCATAGCTTAAAAGGTAGATCGGACGGTCAGGATTGACTCCTCGAAATTAATGTCGAATAATTGTACCGTTGTGCTCATTTTGCTGTACCAGATGTTGTAATTTCATACAAACAAAGAAATGTTGTAATTTCATACAAACAAAGAACGTGTCAGATTGTTAGACGCGAAACTGCAACAAGCCGACAAATGAAAACTACACCGTGAATCGTTATTCGACTTATGTACACTATATCGGCGCCCCAAAATTTTGACATTGATACCCGAAATACAATGACTAATTCTATTTTATCCGTGACGTTAATTATGGTTCTTGTAATTTAGCGTTAATGGAATTTCCGTATTTATTTCATGAATAGTTTTGTGTGCGGAATGTGTCTACTGGTACTAAACTGTACTTGATTACCGAAAATCGTACGGAAATTGTTGTTAACTTATGTCGGTTGCATACAGAACTGCGCTTAGAATAAACGTGGAGTCGAGTTTGCGACAAACGCGTTCGCAAACCCAAATTAGAATTATGGATTAATTACATTGAAAGGACGCGACGTGGTACGGATTGTCAGATTTTGTACTTTCACCTATTTTAACGTGTATGTAATGACGGCGGATTCTGTATACCTAAATCAGCGTTATAGAGAAATTACAATTAAACATATTTTTCATAATGGTATTGATACACAAATTAGCATCAATGACACTAATTTATTACAGATACTAATAATTTATATAGTCTAATAAGGATTTACGGTGTACTGTAATGTACTGCACTGTACTATCTATATAGTACTGTACTGTACTATATTCCAAACATAAATATGTCGGGATAACTCTCCAATCCTCACCATACAATATCGCGATACCATTATAGTTCGATGATGGATAATATCGATCACTGGATTTATCGCCATACGAAATTTTCCACCACACGACATCATCATCGTGTATCGCTGATAGATAGTGTTTATATTTTTTCGCCACTTAAAACATATTTTCTGCGTGCACACACGTCTGGTTTTTGATTGAGGGCCACTTATCGGAAGGTGAGAAGCGTGCCTTTTAAATTCAGCCGTCAGATTAACATATAGGATGGTGTGCATTTAGTAATGGTGTTATATGTGAAAAAAAAAAAAAAAAAAGCGGGACGGAATTAGCGTACACAACGCTAATAGCGATTGGCGGTGTACAGTACACCATCAATCGCTATAAGAGTAAAGGAATAAATAGCGTAAAAAAAAAATAAGTGTTATTAACACTACTCGGGAATTTTATTTTTTTGAAAACAAATATATATACTAATTAATCCCTAACTGTATTTTGGGTTGTCCTGAATAATAAATACCCGCCCTTTCGATGTCTACAGTAATATGTGTACTCGTACAAAATCTGACAATTCGTACGCCGTCGCGCTGTTCACACGGTCGATGGACGAACATATGAGAACGTGATTTTTGTCGACGGGTTTGCATCTCTTTCTTTCAGTGCACATTCACATGTGTGCGCAATAATGTTAAGTGTCTTTTTACGCTTTTGTAATTCAAAAAGTACCATTTCATACGGAGATACCCTGTCCGTACGCCACACTATTTCCATCACAGTGTACTTCCACTATTAACGCTAATTGAAAAAAAAACCTCATTAGAATAATGGAAAAAATAGAATTATGGATTGTATTTCAGGTTTTTTTTTTTGAAAAAAGGGCACCGAATTGGCGTTATATACTCTAATAGCGATTGACGGTGTACTGGTTCTAGAGCACTTCTTAAATAGTGTTTAGAACATTAGTTTACAGTTTTGGCCAGAAGAAGTCCCAACTCCCAACCGTATGAGTGTTTTTTTTTTTTACTGGGGCAGAGTACGGAAGGCATGATTCCGTACACATACTATTTGCGTACGGATGGCCATGCGGCGGTCTTCGGTTTTCGGTTACTACTGTACTGTAGCGTACGGCGGTGGAGATTAAATTTCGTACAGTTTCGCATCACGAATATTTGTCGGTTTATGACATTTGTCGGTGCTGGACAAATGTCGGTGTAAGATATTTGTCGGTTTGCGATATTTGTCGCGTGTGACATGTGTCGATTTGGAACACTGGACGCCTGTGGAATCTACGTTTGTCTTTTCAGAAACGGAGAAAAAAAAAATAAACAGAACAAAAAGGGAAAAGAAACAAAAACCACAAAAACAAAGGAAAACTGGTCGGTAGCGAAAACTTTGAATCTTAAATAAACAATAAAAACACAGAAATAAACAAGAATAAAACAAAGAAAAGAAGAAAAAACAAAAAAAACAGGAAAAACCAAAAAAGACAAAAGAAACAAAGGAAACGAAAGAAAACAAAAAAAAACAAAAGAAAAAGCTAAAGCAACAAAAAGACTTAAAACTTAAAATCTAAAGGAAAGGGAAAAGTATAACGACCAAAAAGAAGCGATAGGAAGTACGGAAAACAGTAAAAGAAAAAACAAAAATAAAAACAGCAAAAAATTAAAGAACAAATTGAGGAAAGAGAGGAAAAAGAAATGAGAAAAAAATAAAAAGGGAGAGAGGGAAAAAAAAGTATGAAAAGACTTTGTTTAACTTTTCAAGTTTTTCTACAAGTAGAAGAGTAAAAAAATTAACCAAAAAAAAAAAAAAAAAAAAAAAGAGAAGAAATGACAATAAAAAAAACACTAAATGGCTAAAAGAGGGAAGGGACTGGAATATACCATATATACAAAAACTTTGTATTCGAAATCTCTTCATTTTCCCTCCCTCCCCTCCCTCTCTCGACTTATTTCTCCCTCTCTCTCTCTCTTTCTCTTCCTTTCCCCGCTCTCCCTCCTTCCTCTCCCTCTCCCTCTCTCCCTTTCTTTTTTTGCCGATTCTTGCTTCACTTCTCTGTCTGTCTCTCCCTGCCTACATTTTCAATGCCTAGATTTAGTGTGGATTTATCTCTCTCCTTCCTACACACTTCTCTCATGTCCTCTCTCCTCTCTCCCTCTTTCTCCCTCTCTTTCTCTCTCTCTCTCTCTCTCTCTCTCTCTCTCTCTCTCTCTCTCTCTCTCTCTCCCTCTATCTCTCCCTCTCTCTCTCTCCCTCTCTCTCTCCGCCGTACTGCAGTTGCCACGAGGCAGAACCTGAAACAGCTTCGCACGTGCGAAGGAGATACAGGAGATCCGTACGGTTTCGCGCTTTCGTTTTGGAAAATGGCGCCACTTTGAGTGCGTCCGAAATGTGTACTTTCGTACCTTCTGTACTTTGCTGCCGTACCAGTTGGAATGAACGTCAGCGATTGGCGCACGGGACTGTTCTACATATAAACCCTGATATTTTCGTACCTTTCCAGCTTTTAGTTGTACGGAATGTCAATGAATGGTTGAAAAGCATCGTACGGTATATATATAGTACGCGACCTCTGAATTTTTGTATTTTTTTTTTTTTTTTTTTTTTTTTTTTTTTTGTCTCTCCGTAGATTATTATGTTGGAATATGGACAGCAATGCACGTGCACACCTATGATGTAGTATGACGTCATCATCATGCATGGATTATTTATTTTGTCATTTTTGACAAAGCTTAAACGTTTGCTTGTTTCGTAATTCAATTTTTGTCTTTTTTTTGGATAAACGATGCGGTTGACAAGTACTGAAGAACCGAGATAATAATTTTTTGAATTTTCTGAATTACTTTCTTTAATGGACATTTATCACGCTATTTTATGTAATTACATATCATCCGTTAGATTTTTTATATTTAACGGCTCGATTTGGTAAAAGTTTATAATTCAATTACGCACTAAGTATTTAGGGCAAAAGTGAAGAGTTTGGTAAAACTCGCGACTTTTTTTTGAATTTTTGAATTTTTATTTGGTTGACTTTTTTGACCTTTTGCACATTACGTCATTTTCGCACTAAATACATTTTCCTGCTATTGTGCGTAAGATATGAGCGCACGGAATCGCTTTTTGCAGCTTACTCCAGCCGTACGAAAAGCATGTGTTCTGACATTTAATATGTACTTTAGGTTTCCGTGGGTCATTATATACGAAATGTTACGTTTGTCACAGGTTAAGAAACTGTGCTGAATTGGAAAGTGACTGTACGGTTAAGCCCTTTTACATATGTACGGACTGTCAGAGACTGGTAGGTTTTGAATTTTGAACAGGTACTTTGAAAAAGCAAAATTTGCAGTTACCGTACAGTGCAGCAATGTATTTTTTATATCTCCATAATGCTAGTTTTTAGTATGCGTATAAAATAAAAAATTAGTGCAAAGTATACATTTGGACTTATGTAAGCCATAAGATGACAAATCGATCTGTAAATTCATCCATCTGAACCGTTCAATTTTATCGTATTAGACGATGCGCATTACACTCATTTCTGTTGAAAAATACGATCGCACTTAAAGATATCACTAATAAACGTGGCTGGTTTCAGCTGACAGGTTCCGTACGGTCCTTGTCTGTACGTCGAATCTGTTACTGGTCTGTTCGAGACAGGCAACAGACATCGGAGGCTTCTGCGGCTTGTATGACGTCTTAATTGTACCAGAAAAGACCTAACTTTTATTCAGACACGTGTAATTCTTAAAGGTGGTATTCCATTGCGAAACAGATCGCAATCTGTTTCTTTGTCGTATGTACAGCTTTTACGAAAGCGAAATCCTAAAATCATAGTTGTTCAAATCGCGCGATTTTTTCCTTTTTTCCGATTAAAACGTATAATTCGTGACTTTTGAATAAATCGGAAAAAAACGCGATGTACTTTCTGTCTGGTAAACTTAACGAAAATTCTATGTAAAAGGTACAGCGTTTACCGTAAATTGTGCGGTTTTTTATGGTAATGTACGGAATTTAACGAAAACACACGTCGCACTTACTGGTATTTGTACGACATGTGTACCCTAAAAAACCTAGGAGTACGGATAATGTAAGGCAGCTGTACTGTAATTTACCGGAATGTACGAAATGCACGGGAAGTACCCTAAACACCCTAAAATCCCCCCATCACTAACCCTAAAAGTACTGAAGTATACGGACGCCGTATGTAGATGTACAAAAAATGTAAGTCCGTATAACTGAAAATATACGGAAAAGTACGAGAATGTACCCTAAAAATCTCAAAATATTAACCGTCAAAAGTACGAAAAAATACGAACACTGTACAGAAATGTACGAATAATAGTTGGCTGTTTAACATAAATATTTGAGAACGCACGAGAATGTACCCTAAAACTCCTCCAACCCCCTAAAAGTACTGAAATGTACGAAAATAGTACTCAAATGTACGAAAATGTACGGTTGCATAGTCAGGTACGCATTTAATAACATTTTTTTCATCGTTAAATGCGTATCGTGCGTAGTATTCGCGCGTTCGTTTCGTGCGTATTATGCGCACGGGACAACTATGCTATGTTCCTTTTTGCTACTTTAAACAAATTTTCTCCGTGCACACATGTCAAATTTCCGGACGGAGACCGCCAATTGGAAGGTTTGACCTTTCCATCTCAAACCGTCGGACCAATAAGCTGACAAGAGTGATTTTTGAAGTAGCGATAAAAACATTGACAATACAGTACACCGTGATTCCCTATTAGCGTAGATAAATTATTAGTGTAAGGAATAAAATTGTGTTATCAATTCTATTTTGTTTTATATAAGTAAAAACAAAAGGGGTACAGTACAGTAATTCCCATAATAATAGCCGCTATAACCTGTGTTCACATGGTCGAACATGTGAGAACAGGTTCTCGCGATTTCCCCCGTCTTTATTACTAGTGTTGGGTATCGGGTAGATTCATATCGCGATAATTTCGATATTAAATATATCGAATATCGATTGAGCAGATTCCTCGATATATCGTACCGGGACCAACATAAATTACCGCGTTAAATATCGGAAACTGGGTGTCGTACAGTCTATTGCGGAAAATCTTTTGGCGCCAGTTGGGAGGGGTTTGAAAAATTGGGAAAATAAAATAAAATAAAATTTAATGCCTTGATATATTAGCGATACGATATATTGGCGATATATCGCGATGGTTTAGTTTTCGATATAATGAAGCGATATATCGATTATCGGGGTACCTGAAATTCGATATATATCGAATATCGGCAAAAGGTCCTCAATACCCAACACTATTTATTACAATGAATCGAATCTGGATGGGCTATTCTTGTCGACGCCATTCACTTTCATGTCGACGCCTTTGCGTGACACTTTTTCTGTAATTTAGTACGAAATAACGAGCAGTATTCGTACGAACTGATACATTTCGTGATTATACTACACCTTGAATCGTTATTAGCGTATGGAAATTATTAGTGTAAAGAAAAAATTAGCATCATTCATTCTAATTTAGTGCCAGGAGACGTGGCAGATTTTGGTCCACGTCATTAAATAGTACAGTTTATTATATTTAAGGTATCAATGTCAAAATTTTGGGGTGCCGATATAGCGTACATAAGGCTAATAACGATTCACGGTCCCCAAAATTTTGACATTGATACCAAATATAATAAACTGTACTATTTAAGGACGTGGACCAAAATCTGCCACGTCTCCTGGCACTAAATTAGAATGAATGATGCTAATTTTTTCTTTACACTATAATTTCTATACGCTAATAATGATTCAAGGTGTACTTAAATGCTTCGTGAATAAATAGAGATTCACTGTGTACTGTAAATCTTTAATTTATACCGTAGAAGGTACAGTTTTATGTATGTACTGTACTTTGTATGTATGTGAACTCGTGAATGAATCGACATAAGAGTTTGAACTTTTGCGTTTGTGTCTCTCTTCTTAAAATTTAGGGTTTACACTTTCTTTAAGCAGAAGCTTTCTTTCAGCAGGAACCAGTACCTGCAGGAGAAAAACGGACATAGGAACCGAACTTTAATGGCCGCTTTAGGTAAAATAGCTCTTGGACACCTGCGTCTCTCTTCTTCGTCTTTTTCCTCCTTTAGAGATTCTCCAAAAGTCGGAGAACCGAGTCAACGTTCGAAGAAAATTGCTTTTTCCTCTCATACTGGAAAAAGTGAAAAGATAGTAGTTTCTGAACTGCAGAGAGGAGTAGGAATCGGCAGCTTAATGGAAAGAAGGGAGAGAAGGGAGGGACGTGGCACGGAGATGATGATGTCAGGAGTTGCTGGAAACGGTGTAGCAGTAACTGATGACGTGGCAACTACTTTCTCAGGAGGTATGCTACAGGGTAATATAACTCTATATAGGTATGTTACAGATAACTGTACGTACTCGAAATCTGGTTATACTGGCCACTAATTACCGCGATTGTACAAAAATAATAGTTTTTTTTTCCTTCGTACAGTTTTCTGGACGAATATTTTGACTACTGCGCCAGTTACACCAGTTACCACAGGGCTCATGTACTTCTCCTTTTCCCGCATTATTCCCCTAATACTACCCTATTATACCCCTATTATTCCCTTTTATTATCCTATTGTTCCTCTATTTTTTCCTTATCAGAATCGCTTGGTGAAGTGCTACAAGACGGTATAATAAAATAAAATATATAATTAAAGAGTAAAATCAAATAAAATGGAACCAACAAACTACACTGCACACCGCTATTAGTTCTCTGTGAATCGTTATTAGAGTGAAGAAGTCATTAGTGTGGGATTTACAGCTTTAGATTAGTGTTATTAATCATAGTTCAGTTTCGAGTGAGGTGGCTGTTTTTGACCTGTTTAAATAATTAGCGTTAAGAGAAAAACAGTTTGTGTCATTAACACTATTTTGTGGCCAGCGGACAAAAAATGGGTACGGTTTGTTAATACATAAAAAGTGATATTGAGCTCAAGGTGGTTAAATGTGCTTGCCTTGGCCGTAAAATCTTAAAATAGTGTTACCATAATCTTTTTGTGTAATACTAATTATTCCCTTGCACTAATAGCGACGGGCAGTGTAGAATTTTAGGAATTTTTTTATTTTCACTTCAGGTACAAGAACTGTTTTTCATTTGCTATGTGAAGTTTCGTTTAGGGGTTGGATCTGAAAAAAGGATGGTCTGATTTATTTTCCTTGAATTTGATGACTGTAAGTTACGGATGTTGTCTAAAGAGGTAAATTATGAAGCAATTGGAGTTTAAATGCTATTCCGTTTTTTTTTTCGTTTTTTTTGGAATCTATTAATACTTTAGTTTGCTGTAAAAAGATTTGCTGCTCATCGGTATAAGAGCTTTTCCCTCTAATTGGAGTAGATCATAAGTTAGTGTTAATAACAGTAGTTAGTTTAAGTGGCGCACAACGAGCCACCTAGCAAATTCTAATTTAGTTAACGCTAATAATTTGCTAACTCTAATATCGATGGGCGGTGTAAATTATGAAGCAATTCGAGTTTTAATGCTTTTCTGCCTCATTAATTTTTTTTTTGTTATGGACTTTTATTTGGTTTTCGCTTTTGTCTTGGAGCTTATTATTTCTTTGTTTTGGACCTTGGTAATGATTTTTGTTTTTGTTTACTTGATAATGATTTTCTTGTTTTGGTTTCGGGGCTTATTATTTCTTTGTTTTGGAACTTTATGTTGATTTTTTTTGGACTTTATTGTTTCCTTATTTTGGGACTTCAAAATGATTTTTGTTTTGTTTCGGAGCTTATTATTTCTTTGTTTATTTTTGTTTTGTTTCGGAGCTTATTGTTTCTTTCTTTGGGACTCGATAATGATTTTTGTTGTGTTCTGGGGCTTGTTAATTCTTTGTTTATTTTTGTTTTGTTTCGGAGCGTATTATTTCTTTCTTTGGGACTTGATAATGTTTTTTTTTTGTTCTGGAGCTTATTATTTCTTTGTTTGGGAACACCAGAGCGGGTTGCCACTGTGGTGAGGAAGACAAAGGAGACCGATGTGACAGTGACGATTGGTTTGGATGGCACCGGTATTTGCAAGTGTGACACAGGCATCCCTTTCCTTGACCACATGATGGATGTAAGTTTTTCATGTTCAAGTTATTTTTGTTTTCCATTCTTTCGTTTACTTTCCCGCATAATAGACTCAAGTTTTTCATGTTTAATTCTTTATTTTTTTTCTATTTTTTACGCTACTTTACTTTAGTTTATCACATGTAGATGTAAGTTTTCATGTTTAAATCTTACATATTTTCCGCTCTTTACTTTACTTTACCACATGATACATATAAGTTATTTATGTTCAAACTTTGTTTATGTTCCTTTCTTTCCTTGGATAGGCGTAAGTTTTTCCTGCTCATATAATTTCCTTGTTCAAAGCTTATTTTTTTTCCATTCTTTACTTTAGTTTTGAAGGACAAAAACTGCCTTTTCGGTTTTGGCTCAAAAATTGTTGCTTTGTGAAAGGTTTTTACAGCGTGGTCGTTCAATGCTTCTTCAAGTTTCTTATTTTTAAACAGTGGAGATTTAGTATATTTCTTCAACTCACATGTTCAGTATGCTAATGTTTACGGAACTCCCATCTTGTGGATTAGGATGTAGATGTTTTCTCACTTTTCTTCAATTTTCTAAGTTGTTTTTCTTTCGTTTTTTTAATGATATTGGCAGCAATTGGCTTCTCACGGTCTTTTCGATGTTGCTATCAGTGCAAAGGGAGACATTCACATAGATGACCATCACACTAATGAGGATATTGCCCTTGCTTTGGGAACGGTGAGACTTTCAAACTGGATTGGCCTAAAATCAAAACAGATTTATAAACTGATTAGTTGATTGCTGGTATTGTTTCCTCACTAAACTTTTAGTACTCGGTTTGCTAAACATGTCTTGTTATGCTTCTTTTTTCTGTTTTTTTTTTATGGTATTTTATTGTCCCAACATTGGTTTCTGATTAGACAATTGAGTGTTGGTATTTTCTGAGCTCAGTACTTTGTTGGAGTTTTTAATACAAACAAAAAGTGTATAATAAATCAAATGCATTAGAGTTTTACATTATCAGAAATGATTATTTGCATCATTTTTTTTCTTTTTTCCCTTGATAAGGCTTTCAAGTATCTCAAAGTTGTTGTTCTTGTTGAGGATTTTGCTACCCTTTGTGGTAAATGTTCGACTTTCTTAATCAACTACACCGTCAATCGCTATTAGAGTATATAACGCCAATTCGGTGCCCTTTTTTCAAAAGAAAAAACCCGAAATACAATCCATAATTCTATTTTTTCCATTATTCTAATTAGGGTTTTTTTTTCAATTAGCGTTAATAATGGAAGTACACTGCGATGGAAATAGTGTGGCGTACGGACAGGATATTTCCGTACGAAATGGTACTTTTTGAATTACAAAGGCATAAAAAGACACTTAACATTATTGCGCACATATGTGAATGTGCACTGGAAGAAAGAGATGCAAACTCGTCGACAAAAATCACGTTCTCATATGTTCGTCCGTCGACCGTGTGAACAGCGGGACGGCGTACGAATTGTCAGATTTTGTACGAATACACATATTACTGTAGACATTGAAAGGGCGGGTATTTATTATTCAGGACAACCCAAATTACAGTTAGGGATTAATTAGTATATATATTTTTTTTCAAAAAAAATAATTCCCGATTAGTGTTGATAACACTAATTTTTTTTTACGCTATTTATTCCTTTACTCTAATAGAGATTGACGGTGTACCATACAGTAAAAATAAAAAAATAGAATAGAGTTAGTTAAAAAAAATGAGTTTTTGTTCACAATTAAATTTTGCATAATTTAGGCCATTTTATGCATCAATTATAAATTGGACTTTGTGGAAGACATGTTGTCACGTCCTATTTGTATTCTTTTGGTATCATTGCTTGCCTTTCATAGAAAAGCTTAGTTTATGTCCTCCATCCTTTCTCCTCCATCCTCCCTCCTCCCTCCTCCCTCCTTCCTCCTCCCTCCTCCCTCCTGCATCTTTTCTCCTCCCTCCTCCCTCTTCCCTCTTCCCTCTTCCCTCTTCCCACTTCCCTCTTCCCTCTTCCCTCTTCCCTCTTTCCTCCTCCCTCCTCCCTCCTCCCTCTATGTGTGCATTATATATGATGGTTGTGGTTTTATAAACTGGTTGTGTTTGTTCGTAGTCCACTTGCTTAAGGCATTTTAAATTTAGTATTTTTGCTACTAGTTTATCGTAGGATGATGTTGTTTATTGTGGCCTATCTCTCTTAAATTGAATCATCAACACTATTTAATAAAATTTTGGTTAAAAAAAGCTCGCCATCGAATGAGAGTTATGAAGTCTATTAGCTCCAACATCGCTAGTAGTTGGTAACTCTATTAACGCGACTTGTTATTAACATTTTTCACGATGAGAAGTGTCGTGATTTCTAGTTTTTTTTGTTTGTTTGTTTGTCTGTTTGTTGACAAAATAAAATAATTTGTTTTTTTTTCTACTTTTAGGCTCTTGCTCAAGCTCTCGGAGACCGAAAAGGCATTCATCGTTTTGGGGATTTTAGTGCTCCTTTGGATGAAGCTCTCATTCATGTGGTTCTTGTAAGTATATTATTTGGTTTTTTGAATACCGATAAGGGAAGTAAAGTTACGGATTGAGAGAGAAAACCCTAAAACACCTTAAAGATAGATCAGTTTAGAAAAGGAAGAGGGGAGCACACTTATTCATGTGGTGCTTGTAAGTATACTTTTTCATTTCTAAATACTAATAAGGGAAGAAAAGTTACAGTTTGGGAGAGGAGTTATACATCCGTTTAGAAAGGGGGGACAGGATAGTTCTCATTCATGTGGTGCTTGTGGGTATAATTTGATTTTTTGCTTTTATCAAATACCAATAAAGGAAGAAAGGTTATGGATTGAGAAATACATATAAGTTATAGAATTGATTAGGAAGGAGGGAGAGGGTAGCACTCGTTCATCTGATGTTTGTATGTTTTCAAATTTTTGTTTTTCAACAACGGAAAATTGAAAAAAACGGAAAAAACGGAAGAAAGGTCATGGATTGAGAAATAAATGTTAGCCATAGATCTGTTTAGAACCGAGGGTTGGTTTTCCTTATCGTGAACATGTGGTCAATTTAGCATTGATGATTTTAGATTTCTTTAGTTTATTTTGAAATTGGTTCAAATTTACAGAAAGTGTTTGTGAATTTCGTGGTTTGTCCCGACCTTTTTCTTTTATTGTCATTATTATTTGTTCGCGGAGTTCATTTTTGCATTGTTGTTTCTTTTCCTTTTATTATTTTATTTTTTTTAGTTATGATATTATTATTATTATTATTATTTTTTTTGTTTTTTTGTGGGGGATGTAGGATTTGTCGGGGAGACCCCATTTGAGTTATGACTTAGTCATCCCGACAGAGAGAGTAGGGACTTACGACACTCAGGTAAAACCCCTTTTTTTATTTATATATGTATATATATATAATTTTTCTGGTTTTGAGATGTTGTTTGTTTCGTTTTTCATTACTTATTTGCTTTTGAGGTCTTATTTGTTACAATCTTTTTTGTTGTTGTTGTCGTTGTTGTTTTGTTACAAGTATAAATTATGAAAATTTTAAGGCAAAGATTTGTCTTTTTTTTTAGGGCTAGATTTTGTTGAAACAATACTATATCTTGTGGCCAGAAAGGATCCGACTTAAATTAGCATTGTGTTTTCTTTTTTGTATTGAGAAAAGTTCTCGATTGGAATTTAAAATAGTATTTTTTTTGTGTGTGTGTTTAGAAAGGTTCCGACTTGGATTGAAATTGTTTATTTATTATTTTTTTTCCGTGTTTGTGAAATTGTCAAAATTGTCGAAGTTGTTGAAACTGTTGTGAAGTTATTTGTGAAGTGACGTTATTGAAGTTGTTTTTGAAACCGTTTGTGAAATTGTTGAAATTTTTAAACTTGTTCGTAAAATTCTTAAAAATTGTTGAAATCGTCGACATTGTCGAAATCGTTTGTGAAATCGCTTGCCAATATCGTTGGTGAAAACTGTTCGTTGGCTGCTTTGTGATTTTTTTTGTCTTTTTCTCTCTTTTTTTTGTCAGCTAGTGGAGCACTTCTTCCAGTCTCTCGCTAACAGCTCTGGGATGACCTGCCACATACGCCAGGTGGCACTAAGGACGAAAGGGAGGGAGAGAGGGAGAGGAAGGGGAAGGGAGAGGGGGGGGGGGGGGGACAATTTTTTACGGCATATGGGTTTACTTGAGGAGTATGGGTATGTTACAGAGAGAGGCGCAGTATTCTAAAGATAGTTGCGGGAGAGAAAGTTTAGGAAAGCAAGAGCAGTGGGAGAGGGAGAGAGGGAGATGAAAGAAAAATAAAGGGGCGGGGGAGGACAAGGAAAAAATGGAAAATGTCTTTATTTTTAGTAAGCATATGAATGAACCATACCGTCTTTGTATCCATGTGATGCTTTTTAGGCTGCAACGATTTCTTTGACATACTTTACTATTGATAACTTTTGGACCCTACCATTTGGTATTTTTCTTGTAAATCTTCACTTCCCATCTCTATTAGTGTTAACCACACTAATTTGTTCAACTTTTTTTGGGCCGAAAATCATAAACATAGTGTTAACATCACTATTCACGGGAGTGGACTCTTCAATTCACCACGTCTCCCTACACTAAATTAGTGTTATACATTCTAATTCCGCATAGATTTTATTTACACTGATGACTCCTTTACACTAATACTAGTGACGGTAAAGTCAGTGTACTTTTCTTATATATTTTGTCCTGTTCTTTTGCAGTTGGCCGGAAGAAACTCTCATCACATAATAGAGGCCACTTTTAAAGCTTTTGCCCGAGCTCTTCGGAGAGCGACCGAACAAGATCCTCGGCGTAGTGGGAGTGTACCAAGGTCAGTTTTTTGGTTTTTTTTTTTAGGTTTTGGTTTTGGTTCTGTTTTGGTTTTTGTTTTGGTTTCGGTTTTTGTTTTTTTTTTTGGTTTTGGTTTTTGTTTTGGTTTTGGTTTTGGTTTTTGTTTTGTTTTTTTTTTTGGTTTTGGTTTTGGTTTTTTTTTGGTGTTGGTTTTGGTTTTTTTTTTTTTTTTTTTGTTTTTTTTTTTGTTTTTTTTTTTTTTTTGGTTTTGATTTTTGTTTTGGTTTTGGTTTTGGTTTTTGTTTTTGTTTTGGTCATTTTCTTTGTTTTTCTTTTTTTGGCAAAGGGTTATGTGATGTTTGTATTTGGAGATGGCAAATGCGACTTATCCAAATGTTTGTTTTTACAACGCTACTCATGGAATTAAAAACATATAAAAAACACACAAAAATATGATATACATACCGGATTGCATCAAACCCTAATCCAGTTGATTCATTCAGTAATGGGATGTACAGCCCATGGCATGATTTATTTGGGTATAATTATCATATCGCAATATCGATAGTATTTTTTATATGGGTATAAATAATCATATTGCGATATTATAATAGTGGTATTGTTTTATTGAAAGCTAAAAGAGTTCAGTGCATTGGTGTTTTGCATCAATATGCAATGGATTGATATGTAGTATATCGGGGAATTAAATATTGGAACCTACAGATACATGCTAATATTTTTTCTCCACACAAATTTAGATGCAGAAACTGTTATGTTTTATTTTTATTTTGCTTTTTGGTACTAATTATCGTACAGGTGGTATGACTTGTGCTAGTAGACGTAGGGTTTGATAAATATTTAAATAATTACATGTAAGGTTTTCCATTTAACTAGATTACAGTTTATAGGGCATAGAAACAATTGTACTTTAAGTACCGCAGGAAACAAATAGTATGGACATTTGTTTTGACGGTCTGTATTAAATGACGATAAATATCGGACGGCCAAGGTTAGCGTCGGCTTCGCGGAAAGGACAATTTGGCGGTTTGCAAACGTGTCGTGACCTACAAACACGTGGAGAGATAACATTTGGTCGCGGGAATTACGGGGAACATAAGGACGAGTGAAATGTGGACACGCGTCTTCTCAATGGCCTTGTCGTACATAGGTTGTATAGAACGTACATCGGTCGTAGAACCTTTTTGTACGATACAGTTATGTGATTTGTTCATACCTCAATACTAGGGGGCTTAGAGAGGGGTTTTAGGACTTAAAATATTTTGGCAGGTAACCGCCTCTCTCCTAGAGAGCACTCTTATTAAAAGGCTAACTTTGAGCAGCCATAACTATCAACTCAGTTGACCAAATTTAGTGATTCATTTTGCTGCAGACTCAGGGAGTCCATGCTACACAGGGGTGTAGTGGGTTAGAGTGTTTGCCTGCTAGGGTGGCTACATTTGGAACGGAAAGTCAAAGTGGGGAATGTTATCGAAAACTCATCTTCTAACTTTACATTTTATGGTGGAACTAAGCACACAAAAAGTCTTATTTCACAGGGGTGAAGTAGTAATGGGGTTCTGATTGTCAAGGGGTCAATCATTTAGGTTTATATAAACTTGGAGTCAGCACTACCTAGATTAACTTCTTTGGATCTTCGAATTTTGTGTGGCAATGGAGCCCATAGAATTCCAGGTTATGGGCCCACCATCTAAGGTGCCTATGTTTGATGGAACAGACTTCACTTATTGGGAGTTCACGATGGAGGGATTGCTTTTCGAAAAGCACTTATGGGGAATTATTTTAGGACAACTGAGGTGTCCGCCACTGAGCTTTGGAGGAACTCACTATGGAGAATTATCTGGGGCTTTCTAGAAAACCAACCAGAGTAAGGATGCAACGGAAGGTGAAGGGAAAATCATTTCTATGGAAGAGGAAAAAGGGGAGAAGGATATAGGGACATTGATGGTGAGGGGAGCTAGGCTCTCAGCTACGGTTCCACTTGTGGAGATTATAACTGAACCAAAAACTAAAGTAAATGACAAAAAAATTTGGGAATAAAAAAACACTGTAGCAAAACATCTCATACTTAGATATGTGTCTAAGTCCATATCTATCACTCTTTTAAATCTAATCAAGTCTTCGGAAATTTGGGAAACACTAATTCAGATTTATAAGAGTGAGACTAAACAAAGGCAACAGTTAGTAAACAAGAAATCGTGGCCTATGTTTATAAAGGCGGTAGCATGATAGAGTTTTGCAATGATATTGTTGCATTATATGTTGAGCTTGCTAGTGCAGGTTATGTAGAATCTGAGGTGAGAAAGATTAACACACTAATCATGAAACTTCCAGATGAGTACAAAGACATCATTTACCGTATACAGGCAATGGATTGCTCCTCGTGAACTTGGAGCATTACCATAGGGATGATTCTTGTGAGGGAAAGCACTTTGGAGCTTCGTAGGGGAAGTGACAGGGTGAATGCACTAACAGCTGGTGGTGCATGGCGGAAGCGTGATGAGAAGAACGGCGGTGACAAGCGGAAGCATGATGAGAGGAAGAAAAAGAGAAAGGTAAACCTTATCAAAACTTCAGTGGAATGAGAGGGAGAGGAAAAGAAAGGGGAGCTTTGAAAAAAAGGATTTGTTTCTCTTCTAGGAAACCGGGTCACTATATGGAGGAGTGTTCTTGTTTGGAAGAACTTAGAAGTTCGTATGTGAATAAAGAGGAAGAAGGGGAAGAGAAAAAAGAGGATGAAGAAATTTTGGAGCTTCTTCACATCGGTAGAATGGAGAAGAGAGAAAAACACATAGAAATTCCACGGAGGTAACACTGTGCTTTTAGAGGTATAAGGAAAGTAAAGAGAGAGGAGGTACTTGAGGATGTAGAGGAGTGTAGAGTGTATGACTTAGAGATGAGAAAGTCAGATCTAGGATTCATAAGTGAAAAAAGAAAAGAGAAAATCAATGAGGATAGTTTCATAGATATTTTGGAAACTGAAAACTGGTCAGAAAATGAGACTTCAACGGATTCCGAGGAAAGAGGAGAAGTAAATCTAGTGGGGGCTTTAAAAGATAGGGGAGAAGAAAGATATTTAATGAAAGGTTTAGGGGAGGAGAAATATTTATCGGGAATAAATATAGAAAGTGATAGTGGAAAGAATTCTATGGGAGAGAGTGAGGAAAGTTCATAAAATGGGGTAATTATCTTGGATAGAAAAATGAGTTCGCAAGATATAGATTTTATGAGGAACTTGGGGGCTCTTATTTAAGGATAAATTTCGGGGGTAATGGTTTTGACATCACTAATGGGAGTGATGTCATCTATGAAGGTGTACCCGTAAAAGGGTTAGCATCTGAGTGTGTGTTGCAGATTAGAGATGGGGCTGGCTGGTTGAATAGCAAGAGGGAAATCGGTTTTTGTGTGGATGGAAAAGAGATGAGGTGGATAATATCTTTGCTCGGATTTATGAAAAGTGGGATGCTAAATAAAATGTATGATCAGCTAGATGGAATGTTTACTTCAGCTCATTTAATACACCTTATTAAATATTAGGGTGTTGTCTTAAAGTTTTATGAAAGGAAAAGGAAAAGGGGAAGGGAATGTTTGTTTATTTGTTTGTAAGAATTGAAAGGAAATAGACTAGAAAATAAGGGGAGTGTTGATATTTGAGTATTTTCTAGGTCTTTATTTAGGATAGGAAAAGAGCAGAGACAGTCTGCCTCTGACTCCCGTCTCTAAGCCCCCACACTTGTTGTAGTCACTGAAGGCTGGAGAGGGAGCTAGAGCCATGGCTGCCTAAGCTCTCCAAAGAGACAGGAGTAGATAATGGTATGTTTACTAAAAAGGTATTTGACGGACCCAGGATTTGATCCTCGAGTTATTTCATTGCGTCAGTATTTCCCTCAAAAGTGAACAAAACTTCACTCCTGTCAACTGTTATTAATACCATCCAAAAAGTCCCTTACAATGACCTTAAAACCGCTTCAACAAATCTCATACAATGATAGTAATCACAGGCATAAAAATCAGAAGGCACCACAACAAAAGTTACTCTATGATTCGTTTCAGTCGACGCTATCAAGCTTTCAACGTTGCAAAGAAGTAAAGAATAGAGTCTCTCACCCATTGGCCTACAAGAGGACCGGCGTTCTTCAGATTTAAAACCTGAATGATCGTCCTTCCATCCAAAAGTGGCTTGATTTCCCATGCTCTATCCAGCCCTGTTTAAAAAAAGAAGAAGGAAAAAAAAAGAACAGACAACACGTTTAACCATAAGAATCTGTACTTCTGAAACACAAAGGTAATCACACTCACACGAGAGAAGTTTACCTTTCATGTTGACAGTGAAAGGTACAGTTTATGAGTAACCGTACATACCATTACTCAAAACCTTTACAAATAGTACCATTTACTCGCAAAACGAGGGTAAAACTTCGATAAAGAAAAAAACCCTAACAACATTCAATACCAATGGTGTGGAACATATAGACCCACTCTCATCATTAAGTTATAAAACAAATAGAGTGAGCACACAGCAGCAGAACAAAAAATTTAATAACAACAATTAGAGAAAAAAAGAGGCCATTTGGAAAGCTATCAATACCATATACAAAGGTTTATATGGATAGGAGGAGACACCATGATAGTCCACTGACAGTTCAAGGGTATCAACTCAAGACGCGCTATTCACATGCCAATATTATTAATCTTACATGCAACTCCACCATTTCCTTTAAAAAACAGAAAAAAAACACAAGCATTCTGTCCCAACAAGCTCTCATGTGACCTCTAAATATTCAAGCTCTCATGTGACCTCTAAATATTCATAGTAAAAAAATACATAAGGATCCTAAAAGAACACAGAGAGAGTGTGAGGTCATACCCAAGTTCATGACAAGTCTTTCAATTTCTTGCCATGTATTATTATCATTCCCAGAACGCATCCTCTTCAAAGAGGATTCTCCACTGTGACTGACATTGTCATTTTCTTTCGAATGCTTTTTCTCTTCATTTTCATTTAAAGGTTCCACAACCGGATGGTCAAGGACAGACGATATCAACAGAGCTGGCCTCCATAGTCGCTTCACTCTCCGTATCAAAAAACCTGGTCAATAACCGTATCTCACATTAATAGTTGCCTCCCAAAAACCCATTTCAGACACCTAAACCTACCACGATATGCCACAGCATTAGACAAATTATAAAAGGCAGCCAAAAAAGTTTTATGCACAAACCTTTTGCATGTACCCAAAATAGGTTTCAGCAAAAAAAAGTGAGCCAGACTATATACAGGTTGCTTTCAACCATGAATTATTCAACCACAACATGACAGGATAAACCAGAACAATGGAAAGGTACACGCGTCTGTTAACCCATACTTACCAACTAAAACTCTTTGCCCTTCCAAAGACAAGGCTTCGTCAGTTTCGTTGCCTTCACGAGCCTCACAACTTCCTTTACCATTTTTAGATACCTCGTCCATCTCTGCAGCTCCAACTGATAACAGTTTTTTCCCAAGAGACTGCCATTCTTCGGCTGCGGAATGCAATATTGCCACCTAAACATTCAATAAAAAAGGATAAAAACAAAAGGAAACAAAGACGTTCTTAGGATACAAATTGTAATTAAAAAAGAGAGTTATTGACAATATTCTAGGGTCTAAAACCTGCTTAGAAGTACTCTTGAGGTTATAAAACTAACATTACCTTCTCAGCATATGAGGTTTTTTGTTTCAATCCCTCACGAATAATCGCAGACGAAACAGGTTCCTGCCCAGCGGAAACTCCACAAAACATCATAGAATGTTAATAGATCGTACATAGTATTAAACTCAAGCTGCAATATAAGTCCAACTGAAAGAAGTGACCCCTTCAACTTATGGTCACATACTTCTTTAGGACATACAAGCTGACATATGGAAAAATAGTAACAGAAAAATTACATCAGAACACCATTTGTTTGTGGTTTATTTTGTCATAAATACATTATGACTTGCAGTAACAACAAAGAACCTTTGAGGACAGTACAAAGCCATAGTTGCAAGTGTTTGGGAGAGGATAAACTAAATTTATATGAAGGAGACTTCGGCCTCAATTTTACTTAAACAACATAGACGAGCCAGTTTTGCATTATACAACTACAGACCACTATGCCCAATGTCCTTTTAACCGGAAAAGTACACTGGATCATGTGCTCACCAAAGAACAAAAGAACAAAGCAACCCAAGCAGAGTCGGCTAAAAGGGGGATAATACGAGCCCTATAACTGGCCTAACTGGTGCATTTATCAGAGTATTCACACAGAAAACTGCACGTTCTGTTAAAAATTAAAATTTCATGTACAATTACGGTGAACACTGGTCAGTACCATCAGTAACAGCCTGTATCCTATTAAAGATCGACACATCCACAGAACTCATTGATTTCAATATACAACTACTTTCCAATTGGGGTTTGCAAAACTGTTTGGTTTTGCAGTTGCCTCTTCACACACAAAGTTCCGGGTTTGTGAAAGCCGTTCCAATCAGAGTCGAATTTCTATATCACTTTTGTGTTATACCTGTCTTTTCTTTTTATCAAGGAAAAACGTCTTCCGGAGGGGCAGAAGAAGACCCGCCAAAAGAGTGCAAATTTTTTCCTCCTCCTGCGTCACACCCCACAAAGCAAAAATACAACATGCACCAATTATTAAACATGTCACCTAGACATAATCAGCCAGCTATTTTTAACTCTACTGCAATATTGCAATTTCTAGTGTCCAACTCGCACTCAAGCATTTCTTACCAATTAATCCATTCCCTCGTAGGTTTTGATCATAACCCATTCAAGAAACAATGAACTTAGGGACGCCAGCCACTTGGAGCCAAATCATCTATCATACAGTAAGATTTACCTTCGTTTTTAAGTAAAATTTTACAACCATATTAACGATTACTCGTAAAATTGTACGAAGTGTATGATTACTCACATTTCACCCACAAAAAGAAGGCAGACTTTCATTAGTGTACTTTCTCTATCAGTCAAAAAGTAAATTAGTTGTATGAAGGTTGACTGGCGTCAACTCGATTTATTTTATGCAACAGAGGCCATTTATGCAAAGTCAGTGCTTCACAAGTGTGACGACAACCTTTGAAGCTCGCCAAAAGCCATCGATATGAACACAGTAACTGGACTGGGAAACCATTTAATTAAATGTGAGGATACTAAAACATCAACTTCAATAACAATTAAGTTAGTTGAAACAAAGATGATGCAAGACAGCTAAAACCCAAGGACCTCCAAAAGGTAAATTTTCTAGATCTCCGTAACCATTGTGTCAAACGTACATCCAAAAATGAGGCTTTTGTTCCTCCATTCCCTCCTCCAAGTTGAGCAGGTGCCCATCCCGAACTTTCAAGGACTTCAGAAACTTCAGCCATGGCTGCGACACAGCGTCTATTCAACATCCAGTCCCAACCCCATAGCAACAACCCAAAATTAAATAAACTAAAGAAAAAAATTAAACCAACATACTAACAACCAGACATCTAGTTTTCTTACTCAGAGAATGTCATAGAAAGTCGACATCACTAAGAAATTCTAGAACAAGCTCAGCAGAAACGAGCTGCTTGAAAACACTGTAATGAGATATGTTTTGACAATTCCGGTTTACACGTTCAAGTAAACATCATACTTGAGAATTTGCATCTCAGCTTACACATCTATATTTTGATATTGGTTCAATAGCAAAAAGTTCTGCAAGCCATCCAAACCGGCTGCTGAAACACCCATACTGACCAATAAATACAAGCATCAAATAATACCTTTAGAGTTCCAATTAAGGTGCGTCTAGGGTTCAAGAGATTTCACATCAGAGTGCTATACAATGTGGCTATAATGCACAACCAATCAACCCACAAACAGCGTGTTGACACAGCGTTGTTGAATCAACAATACATCGAACAAAACTCAAGCTGATATTTCCATGACTTAAATTTTCTGCTCGTCTATACGTTCAATAGTTTCACCAGCCTTTAAGGAGGTATTCCATGCTATGACGTCATACATACACAAATGTTTCATACACTTGTATTTTTTACTACTTTTCACTTGGAAAGCTGGGACAACTGATTAGACCACAAACTTTCTGCTTTGCAAGATTTTGTGTTGATCAAAATTTAACTATCTTCAAAATGGAAGCGCGACAACCTTCCAAAAAAAGGTGTTAGATCAATCCCCTTCACAACGGCTTCATGTTTTACTTTCTTTGGTTATGAAAATAAACTGCATAAAAGGTTTACTTTGGAGAAACAATTTTGCGGGTGAAATAACAAAGCGATTTTGCATACTGAGTCTTTGCTTGTACACTAACCAGTAAACAAAAATGCGATTGTATTAATTGTTTTAGTACGGAAAATATTATTAGCGGTACAAATTTTTATACAACGTCGCCTTCATATATTGCAGATATTAAGATGCCATCGAACAGCTCGAGCCAAAACCCGTCTCTTGGGCTAAGGCATTTCATCAAAAACAAGAAAGGACGGGCATAAATCTATAGAAAAAACGTGAGAGTGAAGGAGAGTCGTCCAAAAAAAACATCCACAGTCGGAGAGAACTTCTAGAAAAAAATTAAAAAAACGTTGATATCCATAAGTCAAGTACCATCATTGGCTGACTCTCACAGACGCACAGTTCCCTTGCATTCCTGTTTGAGTCGCAGCTATGCACAACAGTAAACCACAAAGAAGCCAAAAGTTTCTATTTTTCAAAAGTACGTACTTATTTTATTTTATTTTTCAAACAAAGCTATGTTTTTTTCTAGAGTTCATATGCTTCTGGTTTAAACATCTATACCTAGTCGATAAATAGTTGAAAAAGTGTATAGGGTTTCACTCAGTCAGTTTTAACTCACTGCTGGCAAAAGATTTCACTACCGTGAAGTCGAGCAACTCAGCAAAACACAATGCTCTAAAGTCACTGCTTGCATAACTCCGACGCATTTTTTCTCTCGCTGCTCCAAATTGCATACGCATGTACCTTCCTTGACACATTAATATGCGTAAACAGGGGATGGTGTGTCAAAAATATACCGATCCATACCTTCCAAAGTCGATATTCACTTGTGGTATAGTTCGTGCAGGTAACATAAAGATGGTCGGAAAAAGATGGAGTTCTGCCAAATGGTGCATCGCAAGGACAGGATCCCTCCCTCCTAGCATCTGTTCTACCTGATAGCATATTGCAATAGACAGATCCCTTCCCATTGAGTCAAATAATAAAACAACAATCAAAAGCACCAGATTCACAACGGCTTGGCATGAAGGACTTCAACAAAAACAGGGTGAGAGGGAGAACTGATGAACGAAGACGTTGGCTTCACGACAACAGGCGCAGATATTATGACAGGGCATTAAATGTCTAAATACATGTTCATAATTCAGGATGCAAAATCTGCAGACCTGTCTCGTTAGAAGGCCATGTCATACTCCTATTTCTAAGGCAAATTTCTGAGGATAGCTTCTGTGGAGAAAAATCCAAATGTAAATTTCCCTGAAAGTCAAAAAGTACAGAATACATCCAAGGGAAGCAGAAGACCTTGATCACCTTCATAAACCCACCTCCTTTCCGACTCTTTCTTTGCTCACTTTCATCGCCAGAGCCAAACGAACTTCCTCTAAGCGTGCTGCTGTAACCAGTTCCTCATCCATAGCAAATCCAAATCTCGCAGCTGAAATAGAAAGAAAGCCATACTCAATACACAGTCTAATCCATACATGTATGAAAAGCAATACTTGATACATACTGTGTGATTCAAAATGTAAAGAAAGACATACTTAATACACAAGCTAATCCATAGAAAGGCATACTTCATACACAGTCTAATCCATGCATTAACCAATTAGCCCAGACGTGCCATAATAAAATAAAACAAAATCACTTAGTGTTGAAAAGAAGTGCATACATGATGCAACCATGCTATGCTGCACTTGGACTTCAAAACATATGCTATGAAACAAGAGACCTTAATTCCTTAGTTCTTTGACATAGATACACCTGCTTAAGTTTATCATATCTCAACTTTCTCTTAAATTATCTCTATGTGGAGCCAAGATTTGGAAGCAAAGAAACATCCATATTCGATAATTTTGCATATTTCTGAAATGCTAAGCTTGTGATCACCCAACCAATGAGAAATCAGAGGAAGCATTACTAGGTCGACTAGAAAAAAACATCCTCTAGCAAATTAAGCAGCCAGAATCCTTCCTATACTTCCCAAAACATCATTTGAACACAACAAAAAAATAATGGTCAGGGTAGCATTAAACAAACACAGCAAACCTTGCATCCAAGCAGAGGCTTGACAAATTTAGTAAAAATAACTGTAACTTCCAATACTACAGTCAGGCTGTCAAAGAAATCAAAAACGCTTAAGCAACCATGCAGTGCAACTTACCATTACAAGAATATTCTAAAAACAGGAGAGACACGTCGAATGAAAAATGCAGAGGCAATAAAGAATGAGTGGATACCAAATCTAACAGACCGGAGAACACGCAATGGATCATCCAAAAACGTTTGTACCGGAGGCAACGGTGTACGAATGACTCCCGCCTTCAAATCAGAAATGCCTGAAAATAACAAGCAATATCATATTAGTCATGTTGAAATAAAAATCTCTGATATCCTTTAAACCCTAAGACTATCAGATAGCCAAAGTATCAGATCTTAAATGAGAGAACAGAATCAGGGAGAAACACGTCATTTTAGACCTAGGCATATATATGAGGTCATGGAAATGGTTACCCAATATCAAAACGGTAATCAGTTTCCTTTCTTACAACATCCATAACACAGAGAATCCCGAACAGTCACCCCCAAATTTTAGCAGTACAATGAACTTACAAATACCTGTGAAACATCGACGGATAGTTCACTAAGTTGATTCTTGATACAAAATGTCTCACCTCCTAAAATTATGGAAAGGCGAATCCACAAGAAGGAAAAAAAAAAAAAAAATTATGTATTTAAAATGATATTCCTTTCACAAAGAAAGCAGGTCCTACGTGGCACTTGCTTCTCACATAATATAAATGACAAGACAGAAAAACACCACGGAGGGAGGAGAGAGGAGAGAGGAGGGAGGAGGGAGGGAAGGGAGGGAAGGGAGGAGGGAAGAGAGGGGGAGAGGGGGAGAGGGGGAGGGGGGGAGGGGGGGAGGAGGGAGGGGGGGAGGGGGGGAGGGGGGGAGGGGGGGAGGGGGGGAGGGGGGGAGGGGGGGAGGGGAGGAGGGGGAGAGGGGGAGAGGGGGAGAGGGGGAGAGGGGGAGAGGGGGAGAGGGGGAGAGGGGGAGAGGGGGAGAGGGGGGGAGGGGGGAGGGGGGGAGGGGGGGAGGGGGGGAGAGGGGAGAGGGGGAGAGGGGGGAGAGGGGGAGAGGGGGGAGGGGGGGAGGGGGAGAGGGGGAGGAGGGGGAGAGGGGGAGAGGGGGAGAGGGGGAGAGGGGGGAGAGGGGGAGAGGGGGAGGGGGGAGAGGGGGAGAGGGGGAGAGGGGGAGAGGGGGAGGAGGGGGAGGAGGGGGAGAGGGGGAGGAGGGGAGAGGGAGGGGGAGAGGGAGAGGGAGAGGGAGAGGGAGAGGGAGAGGGAGAGGGAGAGGGAGAGGGAGAGGGAGAGGGAGAGGGAGAGGGAGAGGGAGAGGGAGAGGGAGAGGGAGAGGGAGAGGGAGAGGGAGAGGGAGAGGGAGAGGGAGAGGGAGAGGGAGAGGGAGAGGGAGAGGGAGAGGGAGAGGGAGAGGGAGAGGGAGAGGGAGAGGGAGAGGGAGAGGGAGAGGGAGAGGGAGAGGGAGAGGGAGAGGGAGAGGGAGAGGGAGAGGGAGAGGGAGAGGGAGAGGGAGAGGGAGAGGGAGAGGGAGAGGGAGAGGGAGAGGGAGAGGGAGAGGGAGAGGGAGAGGGAGAGGGAGAGGGAGAGGGAGAGGGAGAGGGAGAGGGAGAGGGAGAGGGAGAGGGAGAGGGAGAGGGAGAGGGAGAGGGAGAGGGAGAGGGAGAGGGAGAGGGAGAGGGAGAGGGAGAGGGAGAGGGAGAGGGAGAGGGAGAGGGAGAGGGAGAGGGAGAGGGAGAGGGAGAGGGAGAGGGAGAGGGAGAGGGAGAGGGAGAGGGAGAGGGAGAGGGAGAGGGAGAGGGAGAGGGAGAGGGAGAGGGAGAGGGAGAGGGAGAGGGAGAGGGAGAGGGAGAGGGAGAGGGAGAGGAGAGAGGGAGAGGGAGAGGGAGAGGGAGAGGGAGAGGGAGAGGGAGAGGGAGAGGGAGAGGGAGAGGGAGAGGGAGGGGGAGAGGGAGAGGGAGAGGGAGAGGGAGAGGGAGAGGGAGAGGGAGAGGGAGAGGGAGAGGGAGAGGGAGAGGGAGAGGGAGAGGGAGAGGGAGAGGGAGAGGGAGAGGGAGAGGGAGAGGGAGAGGGAGAGGATGAAGGAGAGGGTATAGGATGGGGAAAGGAAGAGGGCGAGGGAGAATGAAAGGGAAAGAGAGAGAGGTCACCTCTGCCAGTGAGATCCTCCACTTCGCCGGTGCTTATGTTGTAGAAAAGGCTGCCAGCCTCCAGTCCCATACAGAAGCGCCCCTTTTCTTATTATATCCAGAAACCCAATATTACAAACATCAAACCGGCTACGATAACAATAATTCCCTCCCTGCAATTTCTAACATAATAGAGGGAAAAAAACTCAATTCGTGTGACAGTAGAAATAGCTTGTGCTAAACAGCAAAGAAGTGCAAGAGGAGGACCTTACATTGGCTAAAGACAAGACCAATATATTGATAGAACAAAAAGACAGGTTAAACAAAATTTGTCAATGTGTAAGGTTCCACAATCTGCTACATGCCATTAAGTTAGAACTGCTTGTTTTGATAACAGCAGTTCAAAATTTTAAAACCGAGCTCTCAACGAAATTGTCCCCATAGGCTCCCACCTGTTAATAGTGAGGTCTCTTCTGAAAGAATCCTCCTCAGCGGTCCCAAATGCCTGCAGCACTTCTCATGATTCCATAAGATAATAATATAATGATATAATAATACAAGAATATCACAATATAACAATAAAACATAACAATCAGTAAACAAAGGTTCCTCTTTAGTGGTCCTATCCTCCGATGGCGATATCAACACGACGCACCTACTTACATGAAAAAAATAGCAATCCAACAGATCTTTAACGCCATAAAAAAATTTGTACTTCAGACTTTGAAAATTTAAAGCCAATCCTGAAGAAAATGAGAATCGTGCATACTTGCAGTAAGTCCAGTTCCCTCTCATATGAGAGAATTTCAAATAAAATTCGTATGGAGCTGAAAGACATAAAATTGACATATCTCACAATGTTAATGTGGTCAAACTAACGTACTAGCGCAAGACAAAATGTCATGTCTGAACCTTACTTTGGCATAGCGAAACTGACAAAAATAAGGTGAAAAATTACTCAAAACTGAACCGCTTCATAATTTGGAGAAATTGTAGGCCAGATCATAGAAAACGCACGGTTCAATGGCATAGTTCGGGTTTAGAAGGGTCCTACTGCGCAAACTCATGCGAAATTGGTGAGCATACGGATAACCATCACCACTGGTTAGTGGGAATCAGCCATGATCATCTTAACAGAGATCACATATGACTAATCTTTTCTGCAGCAGAAACTTAAGCCTGATTTCTACATTCCTACAAGTCGGTGGCAAATTGCCACGTTTTAAGACCTTGAATGTTTTAGGCTCATCAACTCCAGCAGACTAACCAGATTGAACATGCAGCTGACAGAATTACAGAATTTAGGTTCGGACAAAAATTGGCAATGGAGGACCTGTTAGATGTTGCCACTCGGAACGTGTACCCAGGCAGGTGAATGATTAGTTGTAAACATTGGTACTCGCTCACTATTTTCTGTTTGAAACACTTGCATTTTTTTACCATAAAATGACGAGTGAAGAGAGAGGTTCAGATTTTCTGACAGATAATTTGCACCATAGCTTCTTAAACTCAGAAAAAAATTGACCACTGTAGGAATCGATCTAAGTCCACATGAAGTCTTACCATTGCAGCTCCAAATATAAAGACTTTTGTTCGACTAACTTGCCTGCTCCAATGCTAAAATGGTACACCGTGACTCGCTATAGCATTAATAACACTAATTCCGTCCCCCTTTTTTGCCCTCTGAATACAAAATAACTTATTATTACTAATAGCTTTTTTCTCAACATTAACTATACTTGCGGTTCAAAATTGTCCTTGTCATTTGGACCAGAAATAAAATTATTAACGCTAAAACAGTCCTCATGCTAATCACTTCTTTACAGTATAGCGATTCACGGTGTACTCGTGAAATACAAACCCAAAACAAACATTGGACGGATCAATCAGAACAGACTATAATTTTTGACTTCAAAAGTGTGACAGCCTCCTTACATTAGCAAATTCGACGAGTGAGATAAGAAACTTACCATGTCAGGAATGCGTGAGTTGTCCGCATAAGTTTCAGCGCGCAAGTTTACAAAATCAATCCACTGTCCATGAACCTGCATGGTTGCCGTCTCCAAATGCTTTGATTGATCCGGATTGCTGAATGAGACGACCCCTTCCCCCAAAAACAGAACAATCACATGTTAGTTACCTCTTTATTTTGCAAACGCAATCCTGGTTGTCTGGTCGCAATTTCTGGAGTGCACATACATTCTGTGTTTCTAATATGGTGCAAGACATTTTTCTGGCAGCTAGTGCCACATTCGACTCCACAGCAAAAAATATTTTAGCTTGTTCCAATAATGTTACAAGAAAATTCCACTCAAGGCAGCTTATGCTATAACATAGCGGACAATGTAGACATTACATACACATGTGGATACACATACACTACTTTTAGCGATCAACTATTTAAGAAACGTTTCACATAACAATGGACCTAGATTCCTAAAAACAAACTAGCAAAGACTCCCACTCTTTGCAGATTTTTTTGTGAAACATAACAAAAACAAAAGTCAAATCAAAGCATGCTATGCGCACATGATCCACCAAATCTTGGCATACGTGTACAGCCTAAAAAACTTGTGCTAACTCGGGGTGGAAGTGTACCTTTTGATGACTCCAATGTTGCGTGTTTCCACATGATGAAGCTTTAAGTACTCGTTGACCTTCTTGGCAAATTCTTCGCCCATCATGTTGTCAAGGGCAATATCAATGTCATGGCTGTCTTTTCCAATCAACTGCAAAAAAAAGAAGCGGCTTAAAAGCGCAATAAATTAAAAAAAACTTTAAAAGGAGATGCATCTTACAGTCCTCTATGAGCATTTTGAAGCCATTAACTTCACAGGAGCTATATAACACAATAATCTGGCCATGTACCATCAAGTCAATGCCACTTATCGATTGTCATACCATATGGATCTTTGAAATGAAATGTCCATGTGCATGTATATGGGTTCCCGCGTGTGTAAGTGTGTATGACATATGTAAACGCACAGAAAAAGACAGTGAATAACTAATCGACTTGCTACAACTCTACAAGGCTTTCCAGGCTTCGTTACAAAAAGCACAGCACTCGTTCAACGAACAGAATTAACCTAAATGCACATAGGCATGTACTAATAAGCATACACATGACATGCACACCATAGTTTTCATGTCTGGAAAGGTATGGACATACTCGACGGTACTATACGTGTACTTAAGCGAGCATTTGATAATACAGGGTAATCACTTGTGATGTTTCCATACTTTTCGCACATTAAAACGAGGATGCACAAAACATATACATGCATGAAACACTATGGGTGCCATCATTTTTCCATTTTACACATAGAGTGTGAGTTGTGCGCACATTGCAATTTTGCAATAAAGCCTTCCGTTCTTTCTTCCACACGTTTTATTGCATACATACCTTATCACGAACCCAGCCTCCTGCAACTCTCAGCTGTAAAGTCAACCCAAAGTGTCGCACAACTTCTCTCAAAGTAGAAAATAATCATTCCTCCTCAGCTGTTAGCTTCACGTCTTCTCTCACGTCTTCTACATAACGACGCTGGGGAATGGAAGTCATATTTGCAACAGAAGCACGAAATGGTTGAGGATAGCCTAGCGACAATACACTGTGAGCAGTAGCAGGTATCTGGAAAAACCGCACTGAAGGCTGGAGCCAGGAATTGTCTGTTTGGAATTTATAAACAGCACATTTTAACAGGAAAAAGGAACTGTTGACAGGAAACAAACAGATGTACGGAGGCTTCTTGCGAAAAAGACGTTTATTTGTACGGATAAAGTAAAATGATTGACAGAAAGACTGCTGAAAATCCGGTATGATCACTCTCCCGTGGCCTAAACCGGAGGAGAAGACTGTACGAGACACGTGCCGCAAGCAGCAGCCATGGCTCATGGCAAAGCTTGCACAAGTTTCAAATCAAATTCACATTCAATTCCATGGGGATGACCAGCCTAGAGCACGGGAATTGCAGTTGAACTGTACTCACATGCGTGATTTTGGTTGCGAAAAGCGCTGACGTGAATTCGTACAGAATCTCTAAAATTTCAAACTGTTCCGGTGAAGCGTAACAATCCTAATGAAATCGCGATACTTTACTGCAGGTACTCAAGTCGTACGTGCGGCCGCATTGGGGCACGCCTATGCACATATGTCGAGTGTAACGGGCATGTCTTTGTCAGCAAAAAAAAGTGGGGTAATCTACACCGTGAATCACTATTAGCCGTTAACGCTAATAGCGATTCACGGTTGTAGTTTACGGGCACGACCTGATTGCAACTCCCAGAAAACAACTGCCAGTAAATATGTCTGTACATATACTGGTACCTTTGAACCTCCATCCACCATCAGAATAAAAGTGGCGTACCGTAATTTACTGGAAATCATACGTTTTTGTACCATTTTATACTATTTTTTTTGTTTTTTTATAAAACATGTTCACTGCGAATCGAATAAGATCTCCAAAAATCCAATCGTCAACATCGATAGTTTTTGTTTCTCCATGCGCGAAGCAATCGAGTGCGTGACGGAACCGCCGTCCTCAAGGAGGACAGTACACCGCGAATCGTAATTACTAATTAGAGTAAATTACTCTAATTCGGTCGATCAAAATTTCGACTCTATCACATGAAATAGAGTAAATGATTCTAATTTTTTCATTATTCTATTTAAAGTAAAGTGTAATTAGCGTTTTTAATTATAATATAGGTTCGTTTTAAATAGTGTGGAGTGCGGACGACCTCCGACCGTGCAAAATTGTACTTATTAAGTAAAAAAGTACAAATAATGATTTAATACAGGCCGTTATCATGTAGCTACGTTTTAACAAACCGCGTAGTGCAAACGTCATAGTGACGATAAACTGTACGTTTTGCCAAATTCTGTACGGATACCTTATTTACAGTAGAGAATATTAGCGCGCCAAATTATAATACTTAAATAAATTAGAGTAAACTTCATAGTTGAAACAACTCTATCACACAAATTAGCATTCAATACTCTAATTTTTTATTTTAGTTTTTATACTCTAATTACGATTCACAGTGTACTGTAGTCACTAGTCAGATATTGGCCGTAAACTCTCGCTACACGTGGATAATTTAATAAAGTGCCAATGGCGGCCAACGCTAACAACGTATAGGCCATAGTTCAAAAGTAGGTGAAAGTAGGCCCATACAATATGCCTCATGTATGCAAAACATACAATATGACCTTAAGACCCATATTGTATTCGGACCAATTCGGACCAATTAAAACATTCGGACCGAACAATTTTATTTACACCGTCAGTGTCTGACGATCGAACGGTCCCTGATAAAAGTAGCGATCTAAAAAGATCACATGAAAAGCCCATAACACAACTTACGATAAAGGCGCTGACCAAATGCCTACCATAAAAACCATAGTTCAAAAGTGGGTGAAAGTAGGCCCATACAATATGCCTATTGTACGCAGAACATACAATATGACCTTAAGATCCATATTGTATTGGGGTATGTCCCCATGTACTTGTAACTTAGCGAACTTACTTTGTATTTTAGCGCGGATCCGCCAGACCCGATTATCAAGTGTCCCTATGTGTGTAAGGACGAAATCGTAACTTACGCTTGTGACGATTGTATACGTCGACAATAACTGTGACGGTTGTCAATATCTACAATCTGTGGTTGCACGTTATTTTTTGGAGTTGCTTGTGACGTCGCATGTCTTAATGTGACATTGTAGACGTACTGCCTTCCAGCCTGTGTCGTTTCACGATTGAAGACGAGGCGCTTTGCCTTTGCGACTCCTATCCGGTCGACGTGAAATGGCATCGGAATTTGAAGACCCCTGCAAAAAAGAAATCCATACTGGACGAAAACGGACAAAACCAAACAAATTATGTACTTTTCTTTGTCGTATTCGAACGCAAATGGACAAAACATAGCGAATTATGTCCTTTTCTTTGTCCTTGGAAATCGTATAAAAATTTTCGAAAATTACGGCACGTGCGAATATATGTTCCTATTTGTTTATCGAAAATACCTAGTTTTGAAACACATCGCGCATGTGTTTTAAACGTAATGTTGAAGATGACGTTTTTTTGTCGTGGAAGTGAGTCGAAAAACACAAGACGACAAATTTTCATACATCTTAAATTTGAGGATGACGTAAATTGTACTCTACAAATTTGCGATTCCTTCGTATGGTTGCAACTTAGGCAGTACGGCGCTAAGTTTTACAAGAAAACGACAGAAAAAAACCCTTACTTATGCACACGGGGACATACCCTTGGTCGCAAAATGAAAAAAAATAGCATAGTTGTCCTATTCGTACAGATTTCGACTTTTTTCCGAAAACTACATAGTATTCGTTACTTTCATACCGTTCGTTAGTTTTCGCTGTACGAAAACGTACGGAAACCGTCCCCTTAACCCTAAAAAATCCTTAAAAAATCCTAAAAACGTACGAAAACACACGGAAATGTACGTAGTTGTACGACATGTGTACCCTAAAAACCTAGGGGTACGGATAATGTAAGGCAGCTGTACTGTAATTTACCGGAATGTACGAAATGCACGTGAAGTACCCTAAACACCCTAAAACCCCCCCATCACTAACCCTCAAAGTATTGAAATATACGGACGCCGTACGTAGATGTACGAAAATTGTAAGTCCGTATAACTGAAATATACGGAAAAGTACAAAAATATACCCTAAAAATCTCAAAATAGTTATTGTCAAAAGTACGAAAAAATACGGACACCGTACGTAAATGTACGAATAATAGTTGGTTGTTTAACATAAATATTTGAGAACGCACGAGAATGTACCCTAAAACTCCTCAAACCCCCTAAAAGTACTGAAATGTACAAATATAGTACGCAAATGTATGAAAATGTACGGTTACATAGTCAAGTACGCATTTAATAACATTTTTTTCATCGTTAAATGCGTATCGTGCGTAGTATTCGCGCGTTCGTTTCGTGCGTATTATGCGCACGGGACAACAATGAAAAATATCCATAGAGGTTTCATTCGTTAAAATTTTGAAATTTTTACGATTATGCATTATTTTTAGGGTTTTTTGAACTTTTCGTAAATTTCGTATACTATTCGTGTACGGATGGGATGTACGAATATGATGTACGGAATTCCTAAAAAAAGGTTGAAAGTACACCGTGACCCGTTGTTAGAGTTAAGAAATCGATACAGTTTCCCATGCTTTTAGGGTAGCCGCGAAAGTCAGTGTTCACATATTCGATGCATGAATTATGTGAGAACACGTTCTCGCGATTTTCTCTCGTCTTTTATGACTTGTAATCAAATTGAGTACTCTTTTCCGTGCGACGCACTCAATTTCCCCTGTCGACGCCATTATCTGACAGTATATAATGTATGGATCTTAACCGATGGTCAAGATGTTGCCGTCAGATTAGAATGGACGTTAAAAAATTATGTCAAAAAATTTCAAGATTTTCCAAATCAGAATTGACTGTGAAGTTGAGGAAAAATGTTCTCGTTCCACGTGTCAGGCACACATATGTCACGTGAACGGAAATCGGACGGACCTGCTAATTTCTAGCGTGTTTTTTGCAGGAAGAAAAAAAAAACAGGAGATACCGAAGGTGCTCGGTAATCATTTGAAAAAACTCATTGGCGGTCGATACAGTACATCGTCAATCGTTATTATAGTATATAACGCCAATTCGATGCCCTTTAAAAAAAAAAAAAAAACCCGAAATACAATCCATAATTCTATTTTTTTCCATTATTCTAATTAGGTTTCTCTTTCAATTAGCGTTAGAAATGAAAGTACACTTCGATGGAAATAGTGTGGCGTACGGACATAATATTTTCGTACAAAATGGTACCTTTTGAATTACAAAGGCATAAAAAGACACTTAACATTATTCACACACATGTGAATGTGCACCGAAAGAATAGACGCAAACTCGTCGACAAAAATCACGTTCTCATATGTTCGTCCGTCGACCGTGTGAACAGCGCGACGGCGTACGAATTGTCAGATTTTGTACGAATACACATATTACTGTAGACATTGAAAGTGCGGGTATTTATTATTTAGTACAACCCAAATTATAGTTTGGGATTAATTAGTATATATATTTAAAAAAAAATAAAAAAAAATCTCGATTAGTGTTAATAACATTAATTGTTTTTTTACGCTATTTATCCCTTTACTCTAATAGCGATTGACGGTGTACCGTACCGTAGAGGAGCCTGACCGTATATTTATATGTGCGGTCCGTACATATATCGCAGATAGTTATCGATATCGGTGTTATCGCCGATAAATATCGATAAATATCGGTTAATTATCGGCGATTACACCGATAACGATATATCGTACCAATATATCGATTATCGGGTACCCGAAAAAAGGTCCATATCGGCTATCGTAAAATCCTTACCGACACAACACTACAAATTGGCCTTGAAAAGTGCTGCCACTAAATGTCTCCGTAAAATTACTGGTAGCTCTTGATGGAGGAACGGAACTATTCTATTCGAACTATTATTACATAAGGGTCTCCATTAAAATGGACATTTGCCTTATGCGATGACCTGTACAGTACTTTGGCATTTTTTGATTTATTGGTAAACTGACCGTCGAAGCAAGCCACGTTATACTGGTGTGCTGCGTCCACTCTGGCAGTTGTGTGTACCTGTCTTATGTACAAAAGACAAAGAAAATGCGTCCACATTTACAGTTAAATCAAGTTCTTCCACGTTAAATCAGGAGTTTTTAGAAAGGCGTTTCTATTCGCTACAGTACAGTAGCGATGTGTACTTCTCAGATGCAGTACGCCAGTACAGCAGATGAAAACCTGAGCCCGCAAAATGTCTATCCATATTGCATGGATTCCTCCACTGGGAAGAAAACTGTAAACCGTTTCTATTCAATGTCCATGTCATTGTCGGTGCGCAGCGTAGCGTAAAAAGGGTGCAGATTACTAGATCAGATGTGCACACTGTCGGAGCGGACAATAGTCCTGAAGCATTGCGCGTGCGTCACATGTATTTCCGACGTGTCCTCTCATTCATCTGCAAACAGATTATTTTCTGCGCTGCCATTCTTTCCTTTTCCTTTTTAAACCTTGATCAGTTTATCTGCACATAATATAAGAAGCAAGCATATAATTACAACGCACACGCACACGCACACCGACTTACATATGAGCACACAAATCGAAGAGAGGATCAAATAAAACGAAGAGATTAAAAGAATAAAAGGATAAATCAAATGGAGTTAAGAAAGAAAAGAAAGGGTTGAAGGCCATGACTACTTTGAACACTCGTCCTGTCTTTGCCCGTTACTGCAAAAACAGTACCTTGCAGAAACCCGATTGTTGTTTAACGATAGGAGGAATAATCTGACTTTGTGTAACATGCATTGTGAGGAGGTTGCAACCTAGGGTTAAGGGTTCATGTTATGGCTGGAAAGCGGCTTGTCCTGTAAAGCGATTCTGGAAGGGTCTGTAAGGACAATGATGGAGAGCAGCAGCTTTGAAAGAGAGTTTGGTGATGGCCGTCAGCTGACAGAGAGAGTTTCTTGGGAACTACAGAAGCAGGTAGGCAGAGAGCAAGCAAGAGAAAGAGACAATACGACTGATAGCAACAATCATATCCCGAGGGAAAATTAGGGACAGAATATTCATCTATCTTCTTCCGAGCACTTTAGACTTTCAGAAGAGAACATCCAACATAAAGCTTGGATTTTATTCTCTTTGTTGGAATTCACTCTGTGAAGTGCTTCAAATATTTTTGGCAAAATTGAATCAAAGAACAAGTTACCATTTCTTCTGAAAGGTTATCATTAGTAACTGCTCTCGCTAAGCTGAAGCTTTTTTACCCTTGTCATTACTGTAAAATGTCAAAGTCTAAGCTGAGCTGTCTACTGGCAACCGAGTATTGATCACATTGATTTGAGTGGAAAATCTAATTTGCGGTTTAGGTTACTATTGTGAAGCGCTTTAAATCAGAACATCTGTCAACTGGATGACACCTCACCAGCAAACGCTGCACTCGAATCTACGTTTCTGAACTTTCTGACAAATTACACGCTGATGGTGGTGGGGAGTGTAGCTGGTGGATTCAGATGTCTCAGGGTTAGGAAGATGGAGTCATGAAAGTTGAAAGGGAAAAGCTCAACTTTTTTGCTGATGTCAACACAAAAACTGGCAAATTATTCAGGGTTGGGAAAGATCCATCGTCAATATTTGCACATGAAGCTATCATTGTGCCGGAACAATTAGTGGAATGCAAAATGAAACGTGTTGCATGAACTCTAAAAGTTTTTGCCCTCCACCATGTGTTACAAGCCCGGCTTGAAGCCTGATTGTAGCCTTCCTGATTTTTGTATTGCTAAGAAGATCGTGGCAAAGTTTACTTTTCTTCTTTTTGATATCCTTTGGTCTACTGCAAAGACCATCCAGTAACCTTGCCTGCGTGATCTTATTTTCTTTTCAAATAGATAAGCTACACCACCCATTGCTATGAGCGTTAACACTTTATTAAAATTAGCCAGAATAATTGTGTTTCAATCCGTGGCTCATTATGGGCCACTTAACTAAATAGTGTTATTAACACTGGTTTATGATTTTGAGTCAGAAAGCACTCACTTGAATAGAGTGGTTAACTCCAATAGCGATGGGCAGCGTAGCCTATCAGGAAATCTCTGCCACCTCAAGCTGGTGTTTTCTCTTCACAATCTACGAACAAGTAGGAAATGACAAAAAAGTTCAGCAAATAGGACGAAGAAACGCCCTTCCACTCTATAATTGTGCAGTTGTGCAAGCCTGTTGTTAGCTCATTTTTGTATCTTGCTGATAACTTGAAAGAGCAGCTATCCAAACTCCTGGGAAGTTTGTGCCTTACTATATATCACAAGGTAGATTAGACGTTCGATTATGTCAAACATCACGAAAACTGTATGGCCATATGGCTAGAGGTGGCGATTGCAGGCATTATTTTGTGCAGGTCCACTGCGATGATATATTTTGATATAACACAGTTACATGTGTGCAAATGTTTGAATCACTTCGGCGATAGGAGCATACTTTTGTTTTGGAAATTAATGCAGCTTTAAAGCTTGCACCTAACTGCACTAATTTGCCATAGTTGTTAGTGTAAAAATCTTTGCACAAACTGCATTTTATGAAAGCCCTTTGAAATGTTCTAAAGCTGCAATTTTTCAGGCAAACAGGTAGTACTACCTGTTGTTATTGCACGTGACACCAATTTCTTTGGTGTCAATTTTGACTTCCTTCCCCCGATTTAATTGCATATAGTAGTATGTTTATGCCATTTTGTGTCAGATAGGCTAGAGGTGTTTATCGCAAGGGCTGAGAACTAGTATATATGGCTGTCTTTGGGCTTTTTATTGCTGTAATTTCTCTGCAACCATACAAAGAGATCTGGCAACAGGGAAGTTAATGGTTTCTGCCGTTCTTCTTCACAGTTTTTTCCTTGTAGGGATGAACTTGATGACTTTCGACTGATTCTTATCTCTCTATAACACTGAGCCAATGGGACAAAGCACTAAGCTGCCTCATTGTTCATCTGTTTTTTAGAAAGGAATATAGACCATATGCTGTTACTATTGCCGTTGGCATCCTCAATTCTCTTCAAACTTTGCCCTTTGTAAATATTCGTGCTGTATATTACTTGCCCAACGATTATTCTTTCCAATTGGGCTCTCAAAGGTGCTGCAAAACTTTTCTGTATACTAACTTCTCCCTGTTATGTAGAATGTGCAGACGATTGGCCGGGGATTATCGGAGCTTCATCCAGCAAGCGGATACTCTCATCCTGATCAGCCACCTCCCAAACGAGCCCGTCTGAAGCGAGTAACATGGGCATCGGACGACAAACTTCGACAGGTAGAATCAATCACGAGCCCTCTCGCTTTTGGAAAGTGACGCCAGCTTTGTGGCTGCTGAGTAAAAAGCTCCAGGATTATTCACGTCATTACTCTTAAATAAAGCTTCAATGAGCAGTGACTTCATACAGGTCACCGAATTGTCAACTGGTAAATGTCATTCACAAATTATTGTTCAGCAGGTTTCAACAGACGAATTGTAGCCCAGTAGAATATTATTTGAAAGAATGTGGAGAGCTATTTTTGCTGGAGACTTTGTGATCTGTGTTTGAAGCTGTTAGTATCAATCTTTCTTATCAATCATCTTTGTTAGACATTTTTTAGAATCTATGCAGCCCTTTTTCAGAAGAGGAAGACAATCTAATTTGACACTTGCACTGATGAGAGTGCCTCTTAACTTTGAGGCGACATTTTTGTTTCCTTTTCTTTCTTTTCTGATGGCTTGAGATTTATCTACCTTGGAACACTAATGATTGTAGCAATTAGAAACGCAGAAGGGCTTGGGCTTGATAGGGGAACAACCATTCTTCTTAAATTAAGTCAATCTCGGGTGCTTCATATTGAACTCAAGCAAACAGCAGTCAATTGGGTTCACAAGGTCCATCAGAAAATGAAAGCAATCAGTGTATAGGAATCTCTGGTGGAAAGGCAGTTTTTAACTCGTTTCAGCTCAACTCATTTCCACATGTAATGTTGCCGGGGAAACTCTGTTCGTATTTTGCATACACAAGATATAACTAATTGGAATGTTATTTTACAACTTTGTTCACTTTGACCTATAACTCCTTTTGCTCTGCAATGGTTCTTTTGCCATAATGGGCCTGCAGGTTCGGCTTTTCAGTGCGGAAGATGCTCCTTGTATGGCAGGAGAACAACAGCAGCAGTCACTCCTCAATGACTCAAAAAAAGGACCTGTACCGGGCTTACCGCCTGGATTTGGACAGCCAGGTCCAGTCGGAGTCCGAAGAGTAAGGACAGATTCGGCAGCTGTTGCAGCAGTGGTGGCACAGGTTCCATGGCGCACACCCCAACCGGTAAGCTCTAGAGCATGATATCATTGATTTTTTACGTGTATTTTTTTGCTTGATTATTGCCATTGCATATTGTCTGCAGTTTGCAGGCTATATTGAGGCTGGCCTGGTTGCTATTTTGCATCTTATGTGGATTTGTCTTGCAAACTATATTTGTTAATATATTGCGAATCTGTACATTTTTGTTTCCAATCAAAGCTTCTGCAATGTGCTTCTAAATGCTGGCTCGTGCGTGGTTTTATGTGTGAGCAATGGCTGGCTCGATGTCCTTCGTGTTGGCAATGTTCTATTCTTCTGATGCCTCAGGCAGTTTACTGTTTACTCTTTATTTCATGTTAGATGGTAATGCTCATAAGTTTTTCATACATTTAGATGAGGATGCAGCTTGACTTGTTATTCTATGGTTGGTCATAAATTATGTAGCACTTAAAAGTTTAACAAACCGTCTTGTTTCTTGTTTAGACGTGTGAAAATTGATGGATTTCAGCAGTGCTTGGAGCAAACTAGTGTTGCGAATGTTTACTGTGTCCTATTTCTGTTAACCAGCTGAAGTTGCTGCTTATTCTCTAAATGCTATTCTTGTTCAACATGGCTTTGAGGAACACTTGTTGCGTTCAATTGGACCTAAAAAAATAGCTTTTTATTTTGACTCTCTGGACTATTCGGGCCTCAGAAGCACATGGAAAACTGCTTTTTCCGCTTTTTCCTATGATCACAAAAGGTCAATGGTCTTGTTTTTCTAATTATTCATCTCAGTTGAAGGTGGTGCGAACTTCATTGTAACACAGATGATGGGTGATGATTATGTTGGTGTAGGGACATAGTTTGAGGTTTTTATGTGTGTCGCAAAAGTTGAAAGAAAAAATGCGTAAACTTTACAACAAAACATGTTGTTTAAAATTCTTGGAAACATGGGGCTCCAAAAAACCCTGTATTGGTTACAGTGAAAAGCCATTGGGTGAATCATTATTATTCAGTTGGTCATGGAGTGATTATGATTACATGATTGGGAGGACTTGGCAGGTTGAGTTGAATTCAGAATGGCAGGTTGTGGCTGGAGGAGGCAGTATGGAAGTAGCCGTTCAACAGGAACGAGAAAAACGAACACTTGAGGCAATTTATCCTCGTCTTTTAGCCGTTCCAGACAAGTGAGTTGAATATCATTTACCAAGTTGAAGTGGGACTGTAACACGCTAATACTTTTCACACCTACTATGACTTTGGTATTTATTTACAATCTGTGCTGGAGAATCATAAATGTTCTGGTTGCCGGGTTGGAGGATTCTCCTAGTGGGCAAGGTTCACTGTACGTTTGGACAGATAGTGTAGACTGCATGGTTATTTTCACTTAAATTATTTGTTGAAAGACTACAATGGCCCATAGTAATTTATGTTTGCAAAATTAAACGTTCCATGTCTCGGGGGAGCCAATTACTGACCGTTGACTTACTCTGTTCTGATTCTTTGCCTTCCGGCCCGTTGATTCTCGAATCATTGAAGAGGTATCGCTTCAATGGTAAATCTGCCCTGCCAAGATATTTAGTGGACGGCCGATAGTTAAGTGTCAGATTTTTGGAAGGTTATGCTGGCTGAAAATGGACGTGAAATACTTATGCTGTCCATGGGCCGCAATTTTTTTGTGACGTGACCAAACTTATCTGAACAACTTGGAACTAGACGATATTGAAAATAGTGTTTATGTTTTTCCAAAGTCACAACTGCATTTTCTGAGAGAGATTGCCTGTGAGAAACCAGTCTCCTGTTTCAGTGTTTCTTAAAGCTGATGCCTTTTGTCTGTGACAAACTCAACAAGAGATATCGACACATTATCTTTTGAACTCGTGTGACTAGAAAATCAAGATGTTGGGATCTGGGAGAACTAGAGACTCCCACTCTTACAAGGTCTAAGACGTACATTTGCAAGAATGGATAAGGTCATTCAGTAAAGATTTGGGAAGGTTTTTTAGGAGCTGGCTCTGGAAGCCACACTGCTATAGTGGTCATAACACTAATTTGGTCCTGAAGTTTTTCAGCTGAAAATCATAAAATAGTGTTAATAACATTTTCTTGCTTTAATAACACTCTTTAAGAAGTGGACTATAATCAACCACATCTCCTAGACTAAATGAGTATTATACATCCTAATTTCGCAGTTACGCTAATAATTCCTTCACTCTAATTGCGGTGCGGAGTGTAGCCCTGTGGTTTATGTTTATGCCGGAGGATGTACGATATAGAAAGCTACAATTCAGTGCATGGTCTTTCACAATTCTTGTGTATTGAAAGCGAGGGGTCAAACAAGAGGTGACTGACTTTTCTTTATTCTCATCATTGGACGAGCTTCAGCTTTGCAGAGGTCCATAGTCCCTCATTGCAGCTTGGCCTGTCTGACTCCGATTTATATCTTGCATTGCAGACAATTCCATGTTGTTCACTTTTGCTTTTGATGGCAACTTTTTTTTATCTGGTTTTATAGATGTTTTTTTCAGTTTCTTAGGCTAATTTCTGTAGGACAGCCTTCTACCTGTGATTGTAGATCTTAAACAGGATGATGTCTGTGCTCCTAGTGCTTTCCCCTTGTTGAGTGTCACTTAGAAATAACTATTCCTGAGCTTTAAGAGAGGGTAATTAAGCGAGCGCAGAGAGGGCAGTCAAACGCCTTACAGTGTCAGAGGCTGATGGATTTTGTGTTGGCATAGTTGCAGCCCACAAGAACCTCTTGAGCCACAAGAAGAGTACAATGATGCCCTGACTCCCATCATTCCTTTAGTGGCGGTTGAGGACGAAGACTCGGGAGACGACGAAGGTCCAAACAGTATGGCAGGGGGAGTAGAGTATGCAGCTTTGGAAGAAGCCGGTTAGTAACAGATCTATTTGCTGCTCCGAAATTTTATGTGATTACTGCATTTCATCTTTTCTGTATCTCTACGCTGTTCTTTTTTTGTTTAGGTCCCTGTTGACTATCACAGCCTGTTTTTGAGAAAATAAGAGAGAGAGTGAGCGAGAGGTGGAGAGAGAGGGGGAGAGAGAGAGAAAGAGAGAAAGAGCGAAAGAGGCTTTCATGCACATCATGTCGGCGCTTAGGCGTACATGTATGTGAGCTACTGCGCCATATTATTTCGGCCAGGAGTAAATAATTTTTTGGGATGCAGTCTGTCGTTGAGGCTGCAGTGTCTTAATCGTAGGTACTTCTGACCAGTGTCATTTTATTCGTTTTTTGTTGTTCGTCCTGTTTGTTTGCAGGTAGAAATCAGGGCCCGTTAGAGGCCCATTTGAAAGCCGGAAACCATAATACATTATGGGACCAGGATCCCAATAGTCTTCCTAAAACCTCGTCTCAAGAAACCAATTGGTCAGCATTACCACAAACAATTTCTGGTCACCCTACAGGATCTACGGAACCCTCCACACTCGGTTCAACCCTTATTGGAAATCCTTTGCCAGATACACAGTCATTCTCCAAAAATCCTTCTCTTAATAACTCGCAAACCGTTTCTTTTTCTCCTCCCTTATCCTCAATGCCCTCTTCCACTCCTAATTCTTTGTTTTTGATTCCGTCAGTCATTGGGACTGGAGGAGGAGGAGGAGGAGGAGGTGGTCCAGATGTTACTGCAGCAGCAGCTGCCGCTATAGCATCTATGAGTGACTCGGGACTAATAGACAAAGACCTTCTACTTCACATTCTCGCTGATCCCAGTATGATCGCCGCCGCATTAGCAATGCAGCCGCAGTTACTAACACAAGGGGGAGGACTGTCACTGAATAATTCTGAAAATGGCCTTCGAGGAAATCCCCTCTTAGGCTCCGGTTCGCAGTCAGTTGAATTGGGAGGGACGAATTCTTCAGGGAGTCTAAGCCGATCTGATACCTCGCCAAATCCGCCTCTTCCAAATATGCCCAGAGGGCATCCAGGACCCTCGGAGTATCCTACTGACAATGAGCGAAAGGAGGGAATCCATTCGCATTCAAACAACAGTCATCTTCCCACACATCCTCCTCCTCCTCCTCCTCCTCCTCCTCCTTCTTCAAAAAATGATAGTCAACGAGAGGCTGGACCTCCTCCTCCCTCCTTCCACCATCAAGAGTCCGGTGGTTCGGAGCAACCATCTTTCATGTCCAACCACGATATGGGAGGTAGTTCTTTGTCAGGTTTCAGTATGGGTAGATCCTTTATCTCAAATCCCCAACTGAACCTCTCTCTTCCTAGGTCTTACACCAGTCAGCAAAGTGATCTAATTGTTAGGGATCGTGGAGTCGTACCATGGGTGATGGAGTTTCAATTTTCAGTACAACCCTAAAACGGGCGTCTAATCTCTATTATAGTCTAATCTCAGTCTAGTTCAGTTTCAGTCCGTCTCAGCCAGTTTCACCTCAGGTCTGTCTATGGGACAGGTCGGGCAGCTTCGGATAGGTAATATGGGACCTCCACCACGGGGTTCTCAATTTTTGAGAAATGTAAGTGAAAGCCAATCTTCGATCAACCATCGCCGAACTCCCCATCCACTTGACATAATCCTCGCAGCAGGGTGGGGCGGGGGAGAGGGAGAGGGAAAATCCCTAAGTAGCAGGTTCCGTGGGTCTCCTTGTGAGGTTCTCTTCCGTGGGCCAATCTGATTTTGATCGACTGAGTGAGAGACATAATGTCAGTGCTGCGGGGCGAAGAGGGAGAGGGAGAGGGAGAGTGTGTGTCTACTTTCCTACGGTGAGAGGATGTAGAAATGGGGTGAATTGCCCATTTGCACATGAGGGAGGCCCGGGAGACGGTGGAGGAGCTGTGAGCCGAGGACGGGGACGGGGAGAGGGTACAGAGAGAGACAGAGGTAGTAAACGCCCACCTCCCCCTTTGGAAGAAGGAGAGCTTGTAGGTTAGGTCTACGGGATAGATAGGTCTAACCTAATCTTGGGAGGGTTTTTCAATTTTTATTCTTAATGGGATGGTAGTGGGTGTATGTTTCATGCGGGTCAAAGGTAGTAGGTTTTTTTTTTTGTTGTTCATAGGGAAGGTTTTGGAATGCATTTAAAGGTTTTAGGGATTTTAGGGTTTGTTAGGGTTTTACATGACATCCCCATTTCCCCGTTATGGGCGGAAATGGTCTCCAATGGCATACTGGCAAAAAAATGGTGGAAAAAAAATAATGCTGCCAAAATGATGTCTGAAAGGAACCAATTCTTCGGGAATGCCTAAGAAAAAATGTGAAGGATGTTAATTTAAAAAGGTGAAGGATGTTCATTCAAAAAGGTGAAGGATGTTCATTCAAAAAGGTGAAGGATGTTAAAAAAGGTGAAAGTTCAATTCTACAGGAATTCCTAGGGAAAATAAGTTAAGAATTTCTTGAGACAAGGCTTCAGCAGTTAATGACTATGACTGGCAAGGGTTGTCAGGCGTAATCAACAATCTTGTGGGATAATCATGACATCATACATAAGTCAAGACGATCGAAGAAGAAACCTCGACGAAGAAACCCTCCTTTGTACGCCTCTTCACATTCTTTGAAAAGGATGATGTAATCGACATTTGCACTCAGATGTGCACCCGATTTCTTACGGCTTTTGTGACGGAAAAGTCTGTTAGAGTATATTTTTTTAACTGAGTTCATCTAGTTGACAGTGAGATTCCGTGATCGGCAAAAGTTTTTATTAGAGTAGGAGCTGCATTGAAAAGAACGCAATAATCCACAATGATGAGTGTATTGAGCCCTTTAAAAGGTTTTATCTTCCTTTTTTGTTTTTCCGTTGTTTCCGTTGTTTAGATTTTGTGTGATTCACAACCGTCGGTTACAGTGGGAGCTTTTCATCTTAATAACAAGAAAGTGATTTCCAAACAGATCTAACTTCGCCCATCAGTGTTCATGGTTCCACAATTTATAAGCTTTACTAAAAAAATAATAACTGTAAACCATCTGAGTACTTGGAACAGTAAATATGCTGTCGGTCTATATTGCAAGCCTGTTGACTATTTCAAATGGACAACATTTTTTTACCATAAAACTTTGGAAGGCCGAAAGGAAGTCGTGACTTTAGCTCTTGGGCATGGATTCAATGTGTCAAAACAGTCGAAAACGCTGTAAGTTGTTATGTTATAGGGTACATATGTAGCATGCAAAATTTGTGCATTCTTGTATAATGCGATACCATATGGAGTAACAATATGAAATGTTTTCAATTGTTTCGCACTCCAAACTTCTTGGGTTTGGGTTGTTGAATACGATTATCTAATGCAAAGTTTAACAAATTATTGTCAAATACATTCAATCGCATATTATTACGAAAGTTCTCCTCCCGATTGGTAAGGCATTCATGTCTCTTTCAGGCAATATGGCTCCCTGGGTAAAACAAAAGCGGCATCGTTTGTCTTAACAATTAAAACCAAGGGAACTTGTCAATGGAGGAGTACACAATCATATTGTTCCCGCTGATTAAGTAATACTATATATTCGATATATCAACTATCGAATTTATCGAGCTAAAAAATTTCTCAATGCAAAATACTATTATTTTCATTGTAGCCATTCTAGCTATATGTTTTTTGTTAGAAGTAACCGACTAGCGTTATACAACATTTCAAGTTTGTTTCGGCCATAGTTTTATGTATGTGTGTACATATAAGACATTAGACAGCATGCAATCTATACACACTATATGAACACTATATAACATGCTTTCTCTATACACACTATATGTAATTTTCATGCGTGAGTTATGGTTAAACAACAAGTTGTTGGTTGCCGTTTGTTTCAAGTTTATTGGCACAACAATACAATGCCCATGGTTATTAATAGTGTTATGTATCGTTGGCAACCGACCGATAATACGATATATCGGTAAGGAAATTATCACAATATGTTACTGATATATAGGTCCGGTATGCCGAACTCGCGAACGTTAGCTTGGGTTTTAGTGATTTTTGCAAGGTTTCATTGATATTAGCTTTTTGCATGTAAGTAATGCGCTGTCAATACTGGAGTTCCGTACTTTCTCTCTACAAAGTAAATTGTGAATCGCTATGTGTAAATAAATTGTTAGAATAAAGAAAGAAACAATGTTACCAACTCACTTTTGGATTCAAGGGCCTCGCGCCAACAAAAAATAACGTTAATTTATACATATAACACTAATTTATACATGTGACACTAATCTATATATATAACACTAATTTGGATACTAATTCCCATATTGTAGCTGATAAAGTCTATGTTCACATAGTCAACGTTTGTGAGAACAGGTTCGTGCGATCTTCCTCGTTCTTTACTTCTTTATTACCAGGATTCAAATCTGAGTGCGCTTTCCCGCGTCGGTATACTCACTTTCACGTGTCGGCGCCGTTAATCTGACACCCTTTTTATAGGTTTTGTAGGAAGTATCGAGTTGTTTTACTACACACGCATTTCCCACACGGCACTATTTAGAAACATCCCCCATCGCCCCTCCTACCTTACTAGTACTTCCCCTCCCACTCCTACTTTTGTGTCGCCCCTTTCTGCATTTGACGATCGCCTCATGGACGTCTTTCATACTTTGTCAGGTCGTGGGGCTTTTGATCTTGAGTCTGGGCAGCCCGTATCCAGGCCTCTCTTCCAGTCTTTGCGGGTGGTTTGGGTTTACTGCCATGTTGCTCCCGTTGCCTATTTGGGAAGTTGGTGCCTTGTTGCCTCCACTATTGTCTCTCGTTTTTTGGCTGGGGACACTCCTATTCTTGCTACCGTTGTACCCCGAATTTCGGAAAATGTGCTCGCCTTCCGGCGGTACCTTCTCGATGCATCTCGTTCTCTTACTCCTGCTGCTATTGCGGATATGCCAGTTCTTTCCACTCTAATTTCGACATCAGTTGCACGTGTTCAGGAATCTATTTTTGATAAGATTGTCGCCGCTATTACGTTCGAGCTTCTCGAGGCGCTTCCTTCTGATACTTTGCGTGCACGCTTTCTTTCCTGTGGCGGACCTGGTTCGGAGCTTAGCTATTGGCTATCCCTATCTTATCTACCCTCTGATTCACCCAGGCTCAATTCACCACGGCCCTTAGGTATCGGCTTGGCCTCCTTCACCCACCTTTGTTTGGCTCTCTTGTTTGCTCATGTGACCACGTTCTAGAGCCCGACAGAGTTCATTTGCTTCGTTGCTCCCACGGAAGATAGTTGATTCAGGCGCATGACACAATTCGGGACACCATTGCTACTATCGCTTTCGAGGGGGGATATTTTGTTTGTCGGGAAGTTTCCAACATTATTTCTTCCCGTCGGATTGACACTGTATTACTTGATGGTGCGCGCCGTACATTTGGTGACGTTGTTTTGGCGAACCCTACCTCTGATACATTTGTCAGTCACGCAGCTTGACATGTGGGTGTGGCCGCACGCGACGCGGCTAAGAGGAAGAAGCGTGATTATGCCCATCTCGATGCTATGGATGGTTTCTTTTCCGATGGCGGTCGAGATATTTGGTTGTTTGGGTGTGGCTTTGGACGAGTTCCTCCGTGCTTGTGGTCGACGTTCGTTCGAGCAGCGGGGACCCGGGAGCCCGACGGTTTCAGTACTTACTTCATTTTTCCGTCAACGTTTATCGGTGGCCCTTCAGCGAGGGCTTCTATCCTCCTTGGATTGTCTATTGCGGCTATGGATCGTCGATGTGTTCGGAACTCCCTCCTCGTGCTCCTCCGGGGTTCTGGGACTTACGTGGTTGCTTTGCGTAGATTTTTAGTTATATTGGGGTTTTGTTGATAGGTGTTTGCTCTTTCTTTTGATGTTTCGTTTGTTGTTTTTTGCTTCTTTGGGTGTTTTCTGTCTACTAGCCAACTTTTCGTGTTTTCATTGGTTTTGCCTTGCTTTCATTGTTTTTGTTTCTTCCCCCGATATGTAGTTTTTCAGTTTTTGTTGTGCGACTTCTTTTTGTTTCCATGGACTCAGATCGTTTACCATCGCGCTTTTTAATAAAGTCAGCCATATTTATATTTAGAACCAATCCAAATTAACGTAATTGACACTAATTTAATTGTACCTACATTAAAGTAAAAAACAAAGTATAATTATATTTTAGGTTGAGGTTCAAAATTTAGGGGACCCAAACCCCCAATTTAATGTTATTGACACTACAGTACTAGCGATTCACGTTGTACAGACCGGAATGTGACACGTGAATACTGTATATATTATAACAATACATATTAAATAGTACACCGTGAATTGCTTTTAGTGTGAATTACACTATATTCAAACCCCTAATTTTTGACCCTCAAATTTAATATAGAAATAGTAATACTATTTTTTTCTTTACGTTAATATAAGCACGGTGCAATTTGCGTTAATGACTCCAATTTGGTTGATTTGTAAATAGTTAGTGTACTAAATGTGCCATTCTGTACTAAAACTGCTAGTTTTTTCGTTCAGTTGTACAAATAAAAATAAAAATAACGGTGTTCATACGGGAAAGTGAGTGGCATTAACACGAGAAAGCGCACTCACGCTTGATTCTTAGTAACAAAGATCAGAAAAAGTCACGTGAACTTGTTCTCATATATTCAGACGTCGACAGTGTCAACGCAAGCAATAGCAACTACACTATGAGATGTGTGTCCAAGTTAGTATTAGGTGTATAAAATAACGTTAATGTTTTGTTGGTGTTAAGAACTTTAATCACATATGGTTTTTCTTTTTTTTACACTAATAATTTATTTACACTGTGAGCGATTCACAGTGTAGTGTTGTGTATCGGGTAAAAACTTATTGCAATAAAACAAATACTGATATTAATCGAGTATCGAAAGGTGAGGGGTCATGATATATCGCCCTGAAACCAACAAAATCTCATTGTCGATGATTACCATTCGGGGGATTTGTCCGTACAATCATTACAGAATGTATGGTACGGAGGTAATGTACGAAATGAGTACGAAGATGTCACGAAGTAGGGAGGGAGGGAGGAGGGGGGCGCCTTTTAAAGTTTTGTTCACAATCCATTCCGTACTACAGTACGGAGCTATCGCCGATAGTTATTGACCCGAAAATTATCCAGATATTATCAATAAATATATATGTTGGTTTTTTATCACGATAACACAAGTACCGTTATATTGAGCCAATAGATCGATTTTCGGTAGGTTACAAAAAGTTACATATCTGTTATTGGCAAATGACTAGTGAAACAAAACACAAATAAATACAACTTGTGAAAATTAATACTACATATTTACATAGAGAGAGAGAGAGAGAGAGAGA
>JBBHKE010003238.1:134041-151541 GCA_037447655.1 Zygnema cylindricum
ACAGGTATGTTAGGTTGTAATAACATGAAACATGAGAAACCATAGCACCTTCATGCACTGTAGTACTAATCGCAGCGTTTAGACTGTGCCATCATTGTGATAAGTAAAGCGTTTAGAATCCCTTGCGCTGTTTTAGCATTAATAACCGAACAAGTTGCGAAATGAATAGTGTTACTACCGTGTCAGATTTGCGACGCTAATCATGATGTCACGTACTTCCACGATACCAAAGAGTACAAAGTACAATAATGTTGGATTGTATGGACAGTACAAAATTTTCATTTTTTTTGGTTTTTTGGTTAACCGACCGTAACCGACTTTTTTTTTTTTTTGTGAATCAACCGACCGCAAGCGCCCGGCCCCCAAAATTTGGCAACCAAATCCGTTCCGGATCCGGCGCGAGCGGTCGGTTAACGGTTGGTCACGGTTTCGGTTGACCGTTTGCGACCTCTGCCCAACAAGGCAACAAATCAGCAATCCCCCTTGACCCTTTCAGGCTCTCATTGGCAGAATCGCCAAACTCCTGGAAAACAACCCTAACTGTTGGCAAAAGTCGAGAAGGCGAGAACTCCAAGAAATTGTTGCACGTCTAAAAACAAACAAGCTCCACGCGATTTTAGACGAATCGCCAATTCGCACAATAACGTTAACAAGGAAAACAATACGGTGCATGAAAATTTCGTATACGGCCTATTGTAAATTCAAAGTTGTTCAAATCGCGCGATTTTTTAATTTTTCCGATTTTTACGTATTATTCGTGACTTTTGAAAAAATCGCAAAAAAACGCGATGTACTTTCCTATCCGGTAAACTGAACGGGCAATTTACGAAAACCGTTACGGTATTTTTACGGTAACTATACGGTTTTTTTACAGAATCTACGGGATTTGACGAAAAGATACGTTACACTTCGTAATACTCTGTCCGGTAAACTGAACAGTAATTTTGCGGGAAATGTACGGAGTAGTACTGAAATGTACGGACTATTACGAAAAGATACGGAAATTGTACGGAAAATATACAAACTGTGGTAACATGTAAAATTCAATTTTTTACATGTACGGAATAGTACGGATTCACAATCACTAACGATTTTTTCAAATCGACCTCTCCGATTTTTATGTATTATTCACGCGTTTGAATCGTGAGTAAAATATGATTTGAACAACTATGTGTAAATTCAAGCAGGTGACAAGGAGTGAGGGAAACTACAGTACTACACCGTGAATCGTTATTAGTGTTGATGTTTTTTTCATCTCTTTAAACATATTTTATCCGTACATGCATGTCGATTTTCCAATCTGACGGTTGTGATTGAAAGGTAAGATTCTCAGCTTCCGATTGACTCTCTAAAATTGAAAATTGGACAAGAATGTAAAGAGAAAAGATGTTTTAAGTGGCGAAAAAAATATTAACACTAATAGCGATACACGGTGTAGTGACATGAAACGGGGAAATAAGAAGGAAATCATCTTGCAAGCTGGAAGATAAGCTTGTATCTTTAGTCAGATAAATTTCACGTTTAGGTAGGCTTTCTCTTCTTATTATTTGAAATAAGTTTGTACTGTTGCACGTACAGAATAATAGCAGGAGACTACAGTATCTTTTCGCGTTTGAAATAAAGTTCGCACTGTTGAAGTTACAGAACATAGTTCAAAAGTAGGTGAAAGTAGGCCCATACAATATTCCTATTGTATGCAAAACATACTATATGACCTTAAGACCCATATTGTATTTGGACCTATTTGGACCGATTAAAACATTCAGACCAAAAATTGGACCAATTATAACATTCGGACCAAAAAAATTTATTTACACCGTCAGATTCGGACGATCGGACGGTCGCTGAACAAAGTAACGATCTAAGAAGATCACATGAAAAGCCCATAACACAACTTACGATAAAGGCGCAGACCAAAGACCTACCATAAAAACGCCTACTTTTGAACTATGTCACAGAATAATAGCAGGAGACTACAATATCTTTTCGTATTTGAAATAAAGTTCGCACTGTTGAAGTTATAGAATAATAGCAGGAGTCTACAGTACAGTATCTTTTCGTGTTTGAAATAAAGTTCGCACTGTTGAAGTTACAGAATAATAGCAGGAGACTACAGTAGTACAGTATCTTTTCGTGTTTGAAATAAAGTTCGCACTGTTGAAGTTACAGAATAATAACAGAATTATTTTTTGGAGTAACAATAGTCTCTAAGTACCAGAGACAGTTTTTGAGCAGATACTGGTTTCTACCTTTCAATGGATAATGATAAAGGTAAAGGTGTTTGTGACGAGACAGGTCAGCAGCCAATCAGCGACGAGGAATTTGCAAGAAAATTGCAGGTAATGTCTGATTAATGAATTGTTGATGTCTAATTATCAATTATGGATAGTTTGTTTGTTTGACCTAAAAAAAAACTTGTGACTGGAAAAAATGAGAAAGCATTTTTCTATGGCCTCAGAAGTAAACAATTTTGTCTAAAGAAAAAGTTGTTTCAGAAATAGACCATTTTTTTTGAGGAAAAAATTCGTACTTAAAACTTTCTTTTCAAGTTTTTCCTTCGACAAAATTGTTTATTTCCGAGGGTATGAAATACCTTTTTTCTCATTTTTTTGTCATTGGTATTAAAATGAAAATTTGCATTTGAATTTAATGTTTTGGTCAAGATGGCAATTGGTTTTGCACATTTGCCTGGTGAAAACAGGAACATCAATTCTATGGTTGATTGTACGGATTGTGTACGGTTTTTGTACTTCTGTAATTGGTGCTATACTGTATAATTTAATTGCTGAACAGTGTTTAGAGCTTGTTGAGTTATCATCAGATTACTCGAGGTGAATTTTTTCTTGTCTTATTATTTTTCTGGTCTCATTTATTTTCCGGTCTTATTACTTTTCTGCTCTTATTTTTTTCTGGTCCTACTGTTTTTTTATCTTTTGTTTGACTGTCGTTTTCCTTAATTATCTAGCTGCATTTTATTTGATCAAGTGACATCCTATGTTTCCTCACTTTGACATTACAACAGCTGAATATGTAAGCATGTGGTGAAGCGGTTTGTCTATTTATGTATTCTTTGTATCATCACAATATCAATTTAAGTCATTTTTTTTTTTTTTTTTATCAATCTGATAGAGTAAAACTTCACCAAAATGGCGGTATTCTTGTGGGTGTCCGTTTCTGCCTCATTTTTGTGTTTAATTTACTTTTGTCAACTTTTGTGCGGTTTTGAATCGTAGTATTTTGAATGGCCATCTGTTACATTCATACTCTTTACGATAATATGCTTTACCGTATCTAGATTATTTTATTCTATTGAGTTTTCTTTACATTGTCAAGAATCGAGCTTTCTGGAATCGTTCCTTGTTTCTTAATTGAAAGAGGGAAAAGTAGAGGGAGAGGGAGAGGTAGATTGGTTTCAATTGGTTTCGTACAACCTGTTTGCTGTAACGACTATGTTCGATTACATAAAGAAACCGTCCTCCAAACAAGAAAACTTTGAACCAAAAAACATGTCTTTGTAAAACCGCCTTCTAAAACTGTTTTTCTTAAAAAGTATGGTTATTTTCCACACAGGAGGGAGGAGAATCGGAAATAGGGGGAGCCTGGATAGAACCTCTCTCGACATGTCCTCATGTGACCCATTGTCCCCCATTTGGAGGGGATTTGGCAAGTTTTGATGCCCCTTGTGAAAGGTACCTTGACTATCATATTTTCTTTTTCTTTGCATAAAGCTTATGGATAAAAAGGTTGAATATCTTTCCTAAGGCTTTTTGTAGAATTACATGATACTGAGCTAGGAGATGAAAAAGGTTTATAAAAGTTTCATTAGTTAGACTACAAATGCTTTTGGAGGCGAGAAAGTTTCAGAGGTACATGATTCAACTTTTTTTTTCGATCTGGTTTTTTTTTTTTTTTTGGAAATGCACAATTATTGAGACCACGTATCTTGTAAAATGTTATCTGTTGAGATTTTTTTGACGCTCAAATAATAACATACCATTCGACACAAGGCTCTAAGTAATCAACATCTTTTATAGTTTGAGATTTTACTAGACAGTCGAGGAGAATTTAAATGCATACTGAACCCACCCTATATGCTAGATTAAGTGATAAACTAAATGCAGGAACCGATCATAGTATAGTTTTAAAAAATGCCTTCTATGTGAATTAAAAAGTATTTCGAAGGCATTTACAAAAATAATTTCTATTAGCTATAGGTTCTGGAAAGTTGACATGTTCAGATGCAGTTCATGTATAAAGATGTTCGTTTTTTTCCATTCAATTCTCATCTTTTGAAATTTCATTTTTAGTTAGTTAGAGAGGTTGAATTGACAAGGGACTTCGTTTTCTACTTGTTTCTTCTTTCAAAAGAAAGACACATTTCTTTGCTCTCCTTTCTTCTCGTTTCTCTCTACTTTCTTCTCTCATCTCTCTTCTCTTCTCACCAGTGCATTTATTACCTACCACGTTTCTTCTAGCATCTCTCCTCTCTTCTCTTTTCTAATCAATCTGCATTTCTTTTTCTCAGCTGTGGGGATGGAAAGGAGAATTGGGTATGTCTTTCTTGCAACAAAGTACTATGTGGACGATATCGAGGGGCACATATGTTGGAACACATCAACTCTTCGGGACATCATTTCGCAATGGGATTTAGGTTTGTTTTTTGACCAATTTATTGATTTTTAATGGATTACTGTTTCTCAACTTGGATCAGTACCCCGCGAATTGTTGTTAGCGTTAATACCACTACTTGGGTGCCGGTCTTTTTTGTCCACTAACCACAAAATAGCGTTACCAATAACTAATACTTAATCGTTTTCTTTTTAATGCTGATTCTTTGCACGGTTCAAAAACAACCACGCCATTCCGAACTGAATTAGAATCAATGACACATATAAAACTGACGCTAATAATTTATTTACTCAAAAACGATTTGCAGTGAGGGTCAGTCTATAGATCTGTTGAAGTTTCATTCATAACCTGTTTGACAAGGTCCATTTGACAAAGTTATTCTTTATCATAAGGGAAGGTGTTTATAATGCTTTCTGTTGTTTATTTTACCGCCATCACTATTAAATTTAGTGAATTTTAGCGTCAACACTCTATTGGAATTAACTACACTAAATTATATTTTGCCACGTGGCTCATTGTGGGCCACTTTACTGAATCCTTAATAGTCTCACTATTTTACGATTTTGGGTCAATAAAACACTTGTGCAAATTAGAGTGATTAACTCTAATAGTGATGGGCAGTGTAGTTGACTAGTTAAAGGCGAGCATGAAAGGAAATCGCTGGTGTTTATGAATTTTTGACCATTTCTATCCGTTGCAAATACTCCAACTTTTATTGTTATTTGTTATAATGCTAAAAATAAGGGTTGGGGGATTGGTCCAGTCTTTTTTTTTTGTTGACCTCACATATCTGGAGAAACTGGAAAGCTGTGATAAACCGATAAGGAGAGAGAGAGAGGGGAGAGAGACTGGAGGTCTGTGGAGAGGGAGAGAGAGGGGAGAGGGAGGAAGTCTGTGATAACTGATAAGAGAGAGAGAGAGAGGAAGAGAGAGAGGAGAGGGAGAGAGAGAGAGGAGAGGGAGAGGGAGAGTTGTAACGGACAAGTGCTCAGGGTCAGCTACGTTCCTGGGAAGGATGTCGATGAGTTTCTGAACTATTTTTGGTATTATTTCTTTGGTATCGGAGGAAAAAATTGTAAAGAAATTGCGACTTTAAAATTCCAGAAGATTCTTGTAGAATATTTGTATGTACGTTATTACCGGTGGTACTAAACAAAGAAAAAGGTTTTTGCAAATCCGTACATTTGTCTATGATTAATAACATTGGTTACATTGTATGTATAATTCCCCTATAATGAGACCTTGTTCTTGTAGGGATTTAATGGTTTTTGTGCTTCTTTCTTCTTCTTCTTTTGCTGAATCGAATGCAGAGATCTTTCTATATGGTGCTTTCCTTGTTCGTCTTATCTGGACGCCGAAAGTATTCCAAAACTGAAACCCTATCATGAAGCATTGCATTTGATGAAATTTGGGGAGCCTCCCCCTCGGGCCGTTCCCAGCTTGAAAGAGATGTATGTATAGAGGTCGTTAAGTCTAAAAGTCGTTAAGGAAAAAAGGTTGTTAAAGTCTAAAAGTTGTTAAGGAAAAAAGGTCGTTTATATCTAAAGATCGGTAAGTCTTTTTCATATAAGAAAATGTTTCAATTCTTGTCAAATTCCCTGTAAATCAAGTTAGAAAAGAGTGTGCTTTTTTTTTTTTCTAAAATGACATGAAATAGTTACAGAAGATAGGTAGTTTACACTTAAAAAGATGAAGCTTGTACATTCGTACGTTGTTTTCTGTTTTTAGGTTTAGCTTTATTGTTTTTTTTGTGAAAGTTTTTTGGTGGTTGTAAACCGGCTTGTCTAAGTTGTTTTTTGAAATATATTTTTTGGAAATATATGTTTTGAAATGTGTTTTTTGAAAGATATATGTGTGCATGTATCAAGAGTTTTGACTGTAGTTGTTGATACCCATTGGGATTTAAATTTCTCAAAGTAAAGTAAATGAGCCATGACTGATACAAGAATTACACTATCGAAAGTCTTACTCTCGTTTTGAGGGTAAATCATGTATTTTCTTGTTTTTGTATATTGTCTTTCATTTTTTTTTGGGTGGTTCTACTTACGGTTTACCCTTATATTGTTCAAGTCACCGACAAGTTTTGTCAATGTTATTACCTTTTTTAGAAGACTATTGGTTACCATTTAATTGACACTGTTAGTTTGTGCAATAATAATAGTTTTTAAATTTTAGCGTGATTTTGTGCATTTTTTTGTGATTTTCGCGTGTTGTTATGGTTGAAATTTTTCATGTTTGTTTCCTTCTCTCTCTCCTTTTTCTTTTTTTTCTTGTTATTCTGTGATTAGGGTGGAGGGGGGACGGGGGAGGGGGGAGGGGGGAGGGAGAGGGGGAGGTGGAGGGGGAGGGGGAGGGGGAGAGGGTGGTTTATGGCTCATTCTACTCATAAAACAAAAATATGACCGCTTCTATGAAACGGAGTTTAGTGTGCACTTCTTTACACGTAAAGTCTAGTGAACTGTGCACACCATACTCTTCAAATGGATAAAATGAGTTGCCATGAGAATTGCGATATCCAAAGGCTTTTGAGAAACCGTTTCTATGTAGTTTTTATCCGTTTCATCAGTCCAGGTCACCTCTCACATTATTGTCTCAAAAAAAAGGGATGAGCATGATTCTACATTCTGCAAGTACTAACGACATAGACGCTTTTTCTGAGTTTTGCAACTCGCTTTAAATGAAAAATGGTTGACTTTATTAAAAAGCGCAATGGTAAACCATCTGAGTCCATGGGAACAAAAAGAAGTAGCATTGCAAAAACTGAAAAACTACATGTGGGGGGAAGAAACAAAAAGTATAAGCTAGGCAAAATCAACAAAAATACGAAAAGATGGTTGGTAAACCGAAAACACCCATTTTACGTATATGTTTTAGGGTTTTTTATACATATTTTATAAATACTTTATAGATATTTTATATATATATTCACTTCGATTGATTGGATAATTCACCGTTGGACCGCCTTTCCCCATGGAAAAACCTAGTTACAGAAAATTATAAAAAGTTGGTGGGGCGTCCATTCCACGTTGTGGAATTTGAAGGACAACAATAAATATATGCTTTTTTGACTCACCCAATCATCGAACATTTTGGTCCAGCATTGGAAGGTGATGTGGTTTGGACCGAGGATGATTTGGATACTCATTAAAAAATATTAGACAAAAAAGGTTGGTCATACTTGGCTCTCAAGAAAAACAAGTAGAGTAACTTCGGCACACAAAGTTCGTCTTTTCACCGAAGACAAATCTAACCGAGCTTGTATTATGCTTTTTAATTATTATTGTATCACATCCTTTTTCACTTTCTGGATTCTCCGGTACACCGAGTCAACCGAGGAAGCTACAGCGGTGATCGTTAGTAACGTTAACGATTTATTAGTGTTAATGCAAAATTAGAATGAATAATACTAACTTAGTACAAGGAGACGTGGACGATTGTAGTCCACGTCCTTAAACAATGTTGTTAACTCTATTTTGTGATTTTTGGCCAAAAAAAGTTGCTCGACCGAATTAGTGTTATCAACACTAATAACGTTGTGTGGTGTAGTGATCAATTCCCCCCTTTTGTTTCAACTTGCCACATGGCTTCTTTCTTCATACATCACCTTATTTTTAGTGCTTTTTTGGAGTTGCCTTATCACGCGACAAGTTGTGTGATTTGCTTTTCAAAGATGGTAGTAAATAATACATTCTTTTGGTGAGGCCAATCTATGAAACAAAGAAGGGACCAAAGCGGCTCCCAAAAGTTGCGTTGCCTAGCCCCGAGTGCATTGCATTTTATTCAAACCTTTTTAACTAAGGTACGAAATACTAAAATCTCGGCTCCACCAAAGTGCTTCATGTTATTCGCCATTGGTGAATCTTTTGCTGTGAAAGTTATGTCTACCAGGTAGGACACAGTAAATCTACTAAATCGTCCACACTGGTATTAATCCTTTTATGCTTTGGGGGCTATCAGTTTAAACCCAACACTGTTATCAATCCACACGCCCATTCTACTTAAATCCTTAAGACTACATTGACCATCACCATTCTCATCACAAATTAAATTGAGTATTTTTTTACCCGAAATCATAAATTGATATCAATGACCTTGTTTGACTAGTAACTTATAATGCTCTACACCGGTGTAGTAGGTGTGACGTATGACAAAGACCCGATTGATAAAAAATTGGGTTGTGAAGTGCAAATAATGGAGCATCTTATTAGTACAAAAAAATGAGATGATAAAGCAGTAAGTCATTCAACAATAGTTAGAGATGAAGTGCCCCAAAGCTTTCAACAATAGTTATAGACGAAGTGCTCCAAAGTTTTCAACAATAGTTAGAGACGAAGTGCTCCAAAGCTGTCAACAATGCTTAAAGACGAAGTGCTCCAACGCTTTCAACAATAGTTAGAGACGAAGAGCTCCAAAGCGTTCGACAATAGTTAGAGAGGGAGTGCTCTAAAGCTTTCAACAATAGTTAGAGACGAAGTGCTCCAAAGCTTTAAACAATAGTTAGGGACGAAGTGCCCCAAAACTTTTAACAATAGTTAGAGACGAAGTGCCCCAAAGCTTTCAACAGTCGTTAGAGACGAAGTGCTCCAAAGCTTTCAACTGCACATTGCCTGCTCAAACCAAAGCGGAAAATGTTGTTGGCGCTTGCACAAGCACGTTATGCATTTGGTGAAGCAACAATTTCCAAATGTTAGCTTATTTTTTTTGTTTTTTGACGTTTTCAAATAGGTGATCATAAGTGTATGTGACTATTTGGGAAGGTCTACATTTTTTTGTTTTTTGTTTTTGTTTTTGTTTAATGGTTAATGTTACTTTGTCACACAAAATAGACAAAATTATTAGAAAATTTGTGCTTAAAACATAAATTTTGACTTTTCTAAGCCACGTAACACATTATTTAGTGATATCTTGGCGATTAAAAGTTACACTCTAGTTTTTTTTATTTAATATCTAATCCTGATGTTTTTGCCTCAATAATTATGGATTTTATTTCGGGTGGACATGTACGTCATTTGATCAGCACCGCCATACAAGCACGACCTTTCTGTACTTTGAAAGTACATAAATTTCTGGTACTTCCCGGTTCATGGCAACGCTTCAACCAGAGTCAAAACTACACCGCGAATCGTAATTAGAGTAATGAAAAAATTAGAGTACAAAAACTAAAAAAAACAATTAGAGTAATGAACGCTAATTTATGTCATAGAGCTGTTTCAACTATGAAGTTTACTCTAATTTATTTAATTACTCTAATTTGGCACGCTAATATCCTCTACTGTAAATAAGGTATTCGTACATAATTTGGAAATTGTACAGTTTATCGTCACTATGACGTTTGCACTACGCGGTTTGTTAAAACGCAGTTACATGATAACGACCTGTATTAAATCATTATTTGTACTTTTTTATTTAATAAAGTACAATTTTGCACCGTCGGAGGTCGTCCGTACGCCACACTATTTAAAACGAACCTATATTAGAATTGAAAACGCTAATTAAACCTTACCTTAAATAGAATAATAAAAAAATTAGAATCATTTACTCTATTTCATGTGATTGAGTCGAAATTTCGAGCGACCGAATTAGAGTAATTTACTCTAATTACGATCCGCGGTATGAAATAGAGTAAATGATTCTAATTTTTTCATTATTCTATTTAAGGTAAAGTTTAATTAGCGTTTTCAATTCTAATATAGGTTCGTTTTAAATAGTGTGGAGTAAGGTGCAAAATTGTACTTTATTAAGTAAAAAAGTACAAATAATGATTTAATACAGGCCGTTTGCGTTTTAACGAACCGCGTAGTGCAAACGTCATAGTGACGATAAACTATACGTTTTGCCAAATTCTGTACGAATACCTTATTTACAGTAAAGTATATTAGCGTGCCATATTAGAATACTTAAATAAATTAGAGTAAACTTCATAGTTGAAAAAGCTCTATGACATAAATTAGCGTTCATTACTCTAATTTGTTTTTTATTTTTTGTACTCTACACCGCAATCGTAATTAGAGTAAATTACTCTAATTGGGTCGCTCGAATTTTCGACTCTATCACTTCAAATAGAGTAAGTGATTCTAATTTTTTCATTATGCTATTTAAGGTAAGGTTTAATTAGCGTTTTTAATTCTAATATATGTTCGCTTTAAATAGTGTGGAGGACGGACGACGTCCGACCGTGCAAAATTGTACTTTTATAAGTAAAAAAGTACAAATAATGATTTAATACAGGCCATTATCATGTAACTGCGTTTTAACAAACGTAATGCAAACGTCATAGTGACGATAAACTGTACGTTTTGTCAAATTCTGTACGAATACCTTATTTATAGTAGATGATATTAGCTTGCCAAATTAGAGTACACCGCATAAATTAGAGTAAATTCCTTTTTGAAACAATTCTATCACATAAGTTAGAGTAAATTACTCTAATTATTTTTTTCTCTTTTTTTACTCTAATTTTTTCATTACTCTAATTACGATGCGCGGTGTAGTTTTTTCATTACTCTAATTACGATTCGCGGTGTACTGTAGTAGTGTTGTGTATCGGTAAGGATTTGCCGATAACCGATATGGGCCTTTTTTCAGGGATCTGATAATCGATATATTGGTACGATATATCGATATCGGTCTTATCGCCGATAAGTAGCCGATAATATCGGGTACTTATCGGCGATAATGCCGATAACGATAACTATCGGCGATAACTGTACTGGCCGTACAGATAATTGTACGGCATGTACACTCAACTGTACGTCTTATTCCCTGGACGTGTACAAGCACAGAAAGTACAGTAGCCGCCATGAGATCTGTACGGTTTTGATACGAATCCAGTAAAAACGATGTATCTTTCACATCCGACGCCATGGCTTTGTCCTTTTATTCATGAGATCCACTGGGACATGCCACGTGTCAACCTGTCGACTTTTTTGGCATAAGCTGCCGAAAGAGCCATTCCGGGATGCGGGCGCTCACGCTGGCCCGTCCGCTCGTGTTTTCTCATTCTAAGTCGTCCGTTCGATTCCGGCGGAGCGCAGAATGTTATTTTGCGTCCGTTGTACTTTTGTGTCCGCCGTCCTTTTCCAGTTCCATGTTCACCAGTTTTTTAGTAAAATTACGTACGTCGCCGTAAAAGTTTTGTTCAGTTAACCGGCCAAAGTTTATATGCTGCGCTATCCGTAATAAATTGCAGTTAAGCGGTAACGGAACAGATTTTTATACGTGGCATGCCACGCTATTTAAAATCAATAAAATAATACAGTATGTTATAAAGTACTAATGTATGCATACTATATATTTTTTAAATTATCGCCGATATGGAATTTGTTGGTCCCAGACCGATATATCGGAATCTCTGACCGTTCGATAACCGATAACTATCGGTATCGCTGTTATCGCGATAAGTTTTTTACCGATACACAACACTAACTGTAGTTTTACCGTTAAAGTTCAAACGGCAAAAACGTTTGCGCGCAACACTGTCGATATGGGTATGCATCCAAAAAATCAAACTTCAAATCCGTACATGACTACATGTAGATCGGCAGAGCATTATATGAGGCTCATACGAGTCAGAGGCTTCATGCAATCAGGAGCTTTCGTCACGCTGACACCTGGAATCATTTGCTTCCCGGTACAGAAGCAATAAACGACAAATCACTTGGCCTGCCGAGAGGTGCGCAGTTTTGGATGTTACGAAACCAGAAAAGGACAATACTGACGCCTAGAGCATTGGAGATCCGATATGTCACGGAATAGAGTCCTTGCCGACAGATTTCTGTGTTGTCGACTTGCTGATAGGCTTCATTAGGACAGATCCGCACAATCTTAGATTGCGGGATTGTACACAGCTGGACTTCCAGTCCGCCGCCTCCAATAAAGTCAGATGGAAATCGCGGTCCATTCGGAGGAAGACATTTGTTTTTTTTGGGCGCGCTCGCTGACGTGTTGATGAATTCATTCGCCAGTATGATTTCAACGTTCTTGCGCGGTAGAATCAATACTTTTCTCATTCAAAGTCTCAAACTCCTTTGATTGCTCAAAAATAGGAGGGTGTTGGTTGATGCAGTGTTCTTTACAAGAAGCTTTGTCCAGACCGGTTTTACTATGAGAACGTACGGTCACAATGCAGATGATCTGCGGCGTAGTTCAAAAGTACACTATCGAGAGCCACAAATCCACCGTAAAATTAGATAGCTTACATTGACCGTCCGATCTACCAATCGAATTATCCTAAACCGTTTATAAACACACTTAAACGTGTGTACAGGGAGTGCATCATAAATGCTTTTGTCCTAGACATGATCCGTACAACCTATAATGTTTTTCTGTACCATATATCTGTAGAAATGTTATGGACACACCCTCTTCTAGGGTTTTGAGGGGCGGTGTCTCCACGCGCGTTTGTGTTAGGCTGTTAGCAGCCGTCAGTAGCGAGGCAAAACATTTTCGTACGAATTTCTTTTCATGGGATGTCCAAATAGTAATTCCTTGATTTTATCTACACATGTACCTTAGATATCGTCACTCTTTTGAATCGCTTAAGTGTACCGTACCTTTACTTCCAATGTTTTTCGTACCCTCGTACGATTTCTTCAACTTTCCAGTATAACTCTGTTGATTCTCTTTTTTCTCCGTATATCCCGCGCTCTCTTGATTCCTCTCTTTCCAAAAGATTCACCTTTTTTCTTTTTTTTGAATCGAGCACACATTCTCTCTCGCTTTCTCTCTCTCTTTTTCTTGTTTTTACATTGTCAGCCTGTCCTTTTGTCTCGTCTCTCGAAAAGTTTTTTTTTTAACTCTCTTACACCTCTCTCTCTCTCCTTGTTTTTCCTCTCTCCTTTTTTTTGGAATGGGCAATCCTCAAGAGGACACGTGGAAAACGAGACTGACTGCAGAACAGGACACGAGAGCATAACCAAGAAGTAGAAACTGAATCGGATTTAACAAAAATAGAACAGTAGGAGAATGAACATTGAGGTAAAAATGATATTAACGAAAGGAGAGAAAGGGGAAGGCAAGGAGAGAGAGAGAGGGAGAGAGAGAGAGAGAGAGGGGGGGGAGAGAAAGGGAGGGAGAGAGAGGGGAAGAGAGAGAGAGAGAGAGAGAGAGAGAGAAGAGAAGAGGAGAGGTGACGGCCCGAGAGGAATCTACAGAGTGAGGTTGGAGACATGACATAAACAGAAGCTCCCTTTTTTTTTTCCCCTTAAGAAACCCTATGAAACTCTTAAAAACCCTTAATAAACCTAAAAACTCTATAGAAATCCAAAAAACACACAAAAAACGCTTAAACACCATAAAAAAACCGCAGGAATCAATCTTACATTGTACGATTTTAATAGTTTTTGATTCTGTGGACGGATTGTTTGCGAGATCCAAAACCGCTCCTTTATTTACTTTAATTTCTGCAATTTTTCCTGACTGAAGTTTGAAATCGAGTCCAAAAATTCCTCCGAATCCCGTTGCTGACGTTCCGTAACTGAATCCAAAAAGTTAAATTTCCAGATATTTATTAAAAAATAATAACGATAAAAAAAAATAATAATAACAATACAAAAAAAAACAAAACGATGAAGGTATGGAATGCGAGGTGTTTCAATAGCATTAGCTTGATATATTGTCAAATAAAGTTTTAAAGTTAAGGAAAAATTAATAGCACAATCTTGCAAATTGAAATTATGCCTCCTTTTTTTTTTTTTTTTTTAAGTCTTAGCTGAAATAGATAATGTGGACTCCACACTATTAGCACTTTTCAGGTCTTTTAGAAGGCTCCATGGGTTTAGTTTTTTTCTTAATAGGTTCGTAATTTTTTTAGGGTTTACGCAATCTAGGTCTTGCTCACACTGTCAAACTGCAGTAAACATCAAGAGCTTAAATTACTTTAAATTTTCTATATTTTGAGTTTTAAACAGCTTTCTTTATGGCAGTGTTTTTACCTTCACTTTTTGTGTGGTTTCCAGAATTTCTCTAATTTTTTTTATTTATTTTTTCTTTTTTTCTAGTTTTTTTTTAAGGTTTCTACTTTCTGGAGTTAAAGATTTTTGCTCACCCCAGCAGAGCGCAATTAGTGAGGCTAAGGTCAAATTCCGGATCGAATCCGTACACCGCTTCTCGAAAATTCAATACCAGTGTGAACACCAAACTGCTGGTTTGAGATTTTTGGCCATTCGGAACCACGAATTGCGGAACTGGCGGACTTCGATCTGCATAGAACACACGTGCGAAATGTTAAGGTTATTGGTCATGACTCCGGTCAGCGTGCAAACCACTTGCAAAAGTTTTAACGCTTTTGTCTTTTTGAGAATCAGACTGCGGCTTCCATGAAACACACGTGCGAATGAAAGTCAAAGGGTCCAGAGAATTAAACTTTCGTCTACATGGATCACAAGTGCCAAATAAATTGGTATAATTTTTTTTTTTTTTTTTTTTTTGGTATAAAATTTGACTTCTCTATGCTTAGAAAACATTTGGAAGGTTCAAATGACTGGTACAGAGAATCGGACAATGATTATTTTAGGACTTGTGAGGACATTCGAAGGCTTTTATGAGGTTTTTGTTTGTTTTTCGTAATGTTTTTTTCGTTTTTTGAAGCAATAAGGATTTTTCTCGGGGAGAACTAGCTTACACTAAAGCTTACCTATTAGGACAAGCCCTTGTGAAGTAAAGGTTGACATGTTTTGTCCAGCAAACGTTTTTAATGAAACCAAAACGAGACTCGGAGTGCTATCGTCCTTTGTATTATCGAAAGGTTGCACCTGAAAGAAAAAAACGAACAAAGTAAGGAGGAAACAAAGTAAACAACAACAGAATGATCCGATGACAAATGTCTTTGTCAGCAGATTACAGCAAAAGTTGGAAAGTAGTTAATAATACAATAACATTTGTATTTCAAACATTACATCATCAACACATTTTTACAACTATCTCATCTTTTGCGTTTAAACTTATTGCAGTGTTAACACCAACAGTTCGTAACCAAAACGTTTGTCTCTAGTAAACAACAAAGTTGTCTTTATAATAACATCAATATCTAATGAATATCCTGAAACAATTCTCACCATAAGTTTGTAGCTCACAGCAGTCGAATTTGTTGTATTGTCCGACTGCAAAGTCTCACACACAAACATAAACACAAAAAAAACTATCAGCAGTTATGACATGTTTGCATTATTAGTGTGACATTTGACACGCAACCAAACACTTCAAATTTACTTACAACAGCAACGACTTAAAATTCTCTGAGAATTAACAAAATTGTGTCATTTAGAAACACAGTTTGAAGTCCTTCCATTCACAACTTAATGACAAGCGCGAAGAGGAGGAGGAGAAGGAGAAAAACAAAAAAAAATCTCACCGATTGTGTCGAGCATTTTGGAGATAAGGTCTTATCTTCTGTGATGTTCGACAAGGATCCTCCCTTAACACTAATATTTTCAGGAGTAAGAGCAGTGGAAGGTTTATAATCCAAACATAATTGGTATGGAATTGGCGAATCATCACTCCAATAATTTAATTTCGTTTCTTGTCCACTAATATTCACAAGGGTCGAAGGAGCTTCAACAGGAACTGCGACAGCGACTTGTGAAGATTGATCTGCACTCGTAATCATGATTTATAATTATTCAATTTCTCATGGACTAGGCAAAAAATCAAATTTGGCTTTCTTGGCATATTTAAGCATCAAACTAAATAGTTGTTGCATCAAATGAATTGAATTCAGAATTTACGAAATAAACGTCTCAAGTCTTTTCAGGAAAGGGCTTGTGTAAGAAGCAAAGTAGATTATAGGTTAAATCGAGCAGGAAATTGGAGAAAAGGCATTTACGCATTATAGCAAACGGACACTGATGGCAATGATGGATTAACTACCAGAAACCTGGAGATTCAAAATTAAGAACAGAAAAAGAACAGAAGAACAAGGATGTCGAGAAAAAAAAAATAGAGACTTTACAGAACTGAACAGGAAAGGTTTCAAAGATTCGAGGAATTGAAAATATTATAACATTATCACTTACCGACGATGAAAGCGATAGTATGAATATCGGACCATGGATACAAGTTGGAGTAAGTTCTGAGACGAAATAAATGACTTCCGTACAAAAGATTTTCGTACAATTGATCCAAAATCGCTTTGTCTCCAAATGTAGAGTCACCGCAATCAGTTGGAGTTTGCTGGTCAAGCTGTTTCGAGTTTCAAAAAAAAACCACACACACATAAAAAACAAAAAACAAGAAACAATTTGAGTTAAGAAAACAATTAACTGCTTTTCAATTTAGAACGAAATTTAAGGTCAACCCCATCCTCGAGTCAAAAAACCATGAAGTAATAAAAACAACAACAACAGGTTTGGATTGTTTTTGCAATGAACAGAGAGAGAGGTGGGAGGGGAGGGGGAAAGGGAAGGGGAGGAAAGGGGGAGGGGAGGAAAGGGGGAGGGGAAGGTGGAGGGGGCGAGAGAGGAGAGGCGAAGGGGGCGAGAGGGAGAGAGGGAGGGAAGGGGGAGCAAGAGCGAGAGAGGAGAGAGAGAAGGCGAGAGAGAAGGCGAGAGAGAGAGAGAGAGCAAGAGAGAGGGAGAGGAAGCGAGAGAGAGGGAGAGAAAGCGAGAGGACTCGTTTAATTGTGTCGTATTTTCTAACGAGCAAATATGGTTAACAAAGGAATGCGTTTAAATGAAGTTGAAATCATGGAGACAGGTGAAGTATATAGAAGAGGGAGAGGAGGAGAGGCGAATGGTTTGGAAGGAGGGGAAGAGCTTGGGGAATTGGTTCAGCAAGGGAGAAATGTGGAAGAGAAAAGAGACATTTCTGGTGCTGCAGAAAAAAAAAAGGACGCCCGGCGTGACCTTCGAAAAGAAATTGCTTTTGTAAGTGATAA
>JBBHKE010003238.1:156541-157968 GCA_037447655.1 Zygnema cylindricum
CTGTGGTTTTTTCTATTGGAGTTATTGTCGCCAACGTTCCAGAAGGACTTATGGCAACTGTCACGGTAAGATACCAAATCACATTTATTATTGGAACATGTGATTGGTTGTTGACTTAATCATGGAAGTTTTATTTACAGAAGCTACATTTATTGATATTGTATTGAAGTTTTTGGGGCACTCAATGTCGTTGTTTCATTGCATGAATATGCATTTTTTTATTACAGTGAAGTCTTTCGATTATTCACCTCCGAATGGACTTCCGACCATTGGATAGAGAGATGAACATATTTGGGTGCCTCATAAAAAACTTATCTCTTACAGCGATGAATAATGTAGTTTTTGAGATGAGAAAGAATTTAGATTACTTAGTTCGTATCCTGGTTGAATCTTCTTTTTCCAATTGCATTTTTCCACTACAATTTCTCTTCTCTCCTTCTTTGCCGATTTTCTTATCTTAATATTTAGTGTTCGCATATTGGTTTTGTATATTGGCCGAAGTCCTGGAATAGGATAGTCTCCAGGTTTTAGTTCTAGAAATGTGAACACTGTTTATTGGTCTTTCTTTCTTAGACGAGCTCTACTCTTCCATTACAGGTCTCTCTCTCTCTTGCTGCGAGGCGAATGTATACCAAGAATGTTCTTGTGAAGCAACTGGAATCAGTAGAGACTCTCGGTTCCACAACAGTGATTGCTTCTGACAAGACAGGAACTCTCACACAAAATCGTATGACAGTTCGTAAGTGATTCTGCCTCTGCCTCTGACTCTACTCTCTCTGAGTGACTCTCTCTCTCTCTCTCTGTTCGTTCTCTCTCTCTCTCTCTTTTCGCTGTACCCCGTTTTTGTTGAATTGAGGTGACTCATGCTTAATGATGGCAAGTCTGATGACATAACAAAAGGAACCTTTGTTGACAACATTTTTTTCGCTCTTTTACAATGGTTTTTTCATCTCTCGGTTATTTTACGACGTTTTCATCTTACTTTTATGGTGGTTTTTTCACCCCTTCATCTTTGTTTTACAATGGTAATTTCATCTCTTCATTATTTTACGGCGGTTTTTCTATCTCTTCACCTGTCTTACGACGGTTTTTCGTCTCTTCTTCTCTGCTTTATGATGGTTTTTCAGAACACATGTGGTATGATTGCCAGACATATGCCACAGCTGCCCCAAGAAATCGAATTGAATGGGAAGCTATGTTCAAGGAACCGACATTTGATATTTACGATCCGGAAAACCCAACTTTTCAAAAGCTCCAACTCATTTGCACTTTGTGCAACAATGCTTCGTTTGTTAGTAAGTTCGCTACTTTCTCTCTTTCCCTGGAACTCAGTTCGCCTCTCTCTCTCTCTCTCTCTCTCTCTCTCTCTCTCTCTCTCTCTCTCTCTCTCTCTCTCTCTCTCTCTCTTTCTCTCTCTCTCTCCCTCT
>JBBHKE010003238.1:157978-171859 GCA_037447655.1 Zygnema cylindricum
GCTAAATCGTCGTTAATTTATGTTTTTGTTGACTTTGAGCTCGTAAGCTCCGGCTTCACTTTCACACATTTCAGTTGTTTTTGTATTTAATTGCTGCTAAATCGTTAACACTCCCGTCCTTTATGGTACATTTTTATTGGCACAAATTTGTGCAAAGAAGAAAAAGAATCACAACAGCGTCTAATTAGTTGTTAAACTTTTGTTTTGTTGTCCCTTACCTTCCCTTCCCTTCCCCTCTCCGTTTTGTTTTCTTTCTGCAGCTGGAGCTGGTAGTATGGATATGGAGGCTGAAATGCAGAAACCAGGATTCAATCTTTTGGCCCTTAACTGCACAGGAGATGCGTCAGAACAAGGTCTTTTAAAATTTATTGAACCGATTCGGTCGGCTCGGACTGTGAGAATGGTTTGGCCGAAACTTTTCGAAATTAAGTTTAATTCACTCAACAAATGGCAACTTTCAATTCACAAGTAAGCCGGTGTTAAGGGGAGTTTCTATATAAAAATATTTGGGTGTTATGGAATCTTTCTGAATACAAAAGGCGTCACTCTCGGTTTTGAATTGTTAGTCGCTTGTATGTATGGTAGTGCAAAACAAGCGTGAAAAGGAACGTTCGTTTGAGTATTTTTGACAAAACCCTTATCTTTTAGACTCTTATGGAAACGTTTTTTTTTTTCCTCAGTAGTAAATTTTAAACTCGGCATTTTTTTTTTGCAGACATGACGGAGGATATCCTCCAGTTTTGGTCCTCAAAGGAGCTCCAGAACGAGTTCTCGCAAAATGCGATAAGATTTTAATGCATGGGAGACCACAGCCTCTTACCCCCGAAATTCGTCAGGCTTACCAAAAATCTTATGAACAGTTGGGAGGATATGGAGAACGTGTTCTCGGTTTTGCCTATAATGATATGACTGGCTATTCTAATGACTATCCTGTAAGTCTATTCAAAAGGAGATAGTTTTTGACGTCCTATACTTCTGTGTTAGTTTTTCAACGGGTGAAATTGTCTCATCTCTCCGTGTTTGCCGAAAGTAATATGCTTTTAGGGCGTTTATATTTATATAGGTGCCAGACCGAAGTTCTCTTGGTTTTCATATTTTTTGTCAATTTTTGTCCGTTTTGAAAGGAGAATCGGAGGGATTTGCGGTTTAGAGCCTCACGTTCCATTTACTTATTTCCTTCCTTGTGGCTCAACTACTCTGAGATTAAAGTCTTTTTTTTTTTGGGTTTGAATCATGCAGTTTTCCACAAAACCTGAGACCAATTTCCCTGTCGATAATCTTACATTTGTGGGACTTGTGAGTCTTATCGACCCACCTCGAGAAGGTGTAAAAGAAGCTGTGGCAAAATGTAAAACAGGAGGAATTAAAGTATATATGGTTACCGGGGATCATCCTATAACCGCTCAAGCCATCGCTAAAGACGTAAGTTCCCGTGGAAAACATTAGTTTTCCATTCATTTAAGTAATGAACCAGAGAAGGGAAACTACAACAACATCCCTGTTCGGTTTCATATTAATTTTTTATTTATCTGGAACAAAGAACTATGAACCTTCTTTTTTCCTTTGTTGGGTTCTGTCCTGTTTTTCTTTTGAGTTGGAATTTATGATCACGTTATCTTGGAAGTTCCATACTTGGTTTGTCTTTTTTCTTTTTCTCTTTCCTTTTGTTTGGTTTTCCCCGTTCTGATTTCTTCCATATGTGTTTCGTCTTTCTTTTTCTATTTTCTTTGTTTTGGTTTTATATAATTTCAGGTGGGAATTATAGATGAAGATAAGCTTCGTTCTGGTAAAGCTACAGTGGTTACCGGAGATGATATTCGGCACTGGATGGAACTGGATAACAAAGCTTTACAAGAAGCGAAATGGGATGAAGCTTTGAACCATGAACAGGTACAAATAACCTTTCTATTAGCAACTGGACTTCCTCTCAAGCCTAATTAGTCTGAATCGTACCAAAGTTTAGGTGCCATTTGTTGAGATTTATCTGAATTTGTCTCAATCATGATAATTTTCACTGGAAAAAGTTTACAGGTTTCAGTATCCGTCGGTTTGTTTTCGTGTATTTTCATATTTTTTCGCATTTTTCCGTGGGTTTTTTATGCGTGTCTCCACTTTTTTTTGTTATTTTTTTGTGTGTGTTTTTTGTGCGTTTTATTTTGTGCCATCTCCATGTTAAGTTCCACTTTTTCAGTACATGATGTAATGTAGGCTGTGCTACACTGTTCACCATTATTAGAGTAAAAATAGTCAGAAATAATGTAGAATTAGAATCAAGACTTCAATATCTGGAGTGGAATTTCTTATATCACTGGGACGCATGTTCAATCGAACCTTGCGAGGTTTTTTTAAATTCATTCTCTTGGAAAGTTCTTGGTTATTAGTACTCATTATATTGCCATTCTTATCCATCCCATTTGTCCATTTTCTTCTTGTCTTTCCGTGTGTATCCACTCTTATAAGAGAATTTCATGAGGTGACTAGGTGCTAAAGTGAAATCCCCGGCTTTCCCTTAGCCATGGGTTCAGGGTAAGTTCCATGTACTGTGTCACATGGATGTCAGGACCACATCAGGTTTTCTTCTCCCCCCTCTTTTCTCTCTCTCTCTCTCTCTCTCTCTCTCTCTCTCTCTCTCTCTCTCTCTCTCTCTCCCTCTCTCTCTCCTCCTCCCTCTCCCTCCTCCTCCTCCCTCCTCCCTCCTCCTCCCTCCTCCCTCCCTCCCTTCTCCATCCACTCCCTCTCCCTCTCCCTCTCCTCTCCCTCTCTTCTTCCCTCTTCCTCTCCTCTCTCCTCTCCTCTCTCTCCCCTCTCTCTCTCTCTCTCTCTCTCTCTCTCTCTCTCTCACACTCTCACACTCATTTGTTGTGTAGTCAAATATGAAGTGACTGTTGCATGAACATTGATGTTTGGTTTCTACATCTATCAGAAAGGCAACAACAAAAAGTTATCCATCAGTCCGTTATCCGCCTTTCTAGTTCTTCAACTTTTATATTTGTATTTTTCATTTGAGTTGAACAACAGTATTTAACATTGCACCGAACAGGCAGTCTTTTGAAAATCAATGTGAATGTTTTTGATGTTTACTCTGCATTGCAAAAGGTCCAAGATGACGTTTTACATTTCTCATTGCATTTTCTTCGTCAAAGAAACGTTTAAGTTTCATCATTAGAATTTTGTTTTGTTTCATTATTAGAATTTTGTTTTGCTTCATCATTTGAATTTTGTTTTGTTTATTGATTTTTCAGGAAGGACGTGACAAAGGAGGCAGCAGACATGGTTCTAATGGACGATAACTTTGCCTCCATAGTTTTGGGTGTTGAAGAAGGTCGTTTGATTTTTGATAATTTAAAAAAAACCATTTGTTACGCTCTTACAGTGAACATTCCAGAACTCATTCCTTTTCTATGCAACGTTGTCCTCGGAATTCCTCTTCCCCTTTCGACTGTCCTCATGCTCGCTATTTGTCTCGGAACAGACATGTTTCCTGCAATTTCATTGGCCTATGAAGAGAAGGTCAGTTTGGCTCCAGATTGTTCCTTTTTTCTCAATAACTAGAATATTATATTGCCAAGACTTGGTTTTAGTCTGTTAATTGTCAAATTCTGGTCTTCACCTTCAAAATGCCGTAATGTCATTACGGCACTTTGCTCACCGATATTAGTGCGAATGTATTAGCAAATTAACTTTATTAATCCGTTGTTGTTACAATCTCCCTAAAGTATGTGCAAAACATGTGCCAAAAAATTCCATGCAAACTCATGTTTTGTATACATTACTGAAACAGGAAGCTGATATCATGGAAAGACCTCCCCGGAATGCAAAAGTTGATCGACTTGTGACAGGACGACTTATTTTCCACGCATACCTTATCATTGGAATTGTGCAAACATTTGCCGGTTTCCTTGCCTATATGTCGGTGCTCAACGACTACGGCTATGTTCCAGGAGTAAGTTTACAACTGACCTAAAAACATTGAGATAATCCTCTAAAACCTCCCTCTGCTTCCCCCCCCTTTCCTCCCTCATCTTTCTCTTTTTTCGGCGACACTGGGCACTCTGAAGGAATGCATCTTTCTCTTTCTTATCCCTTTCTCTCAGGTTACAGCAGACATAAACATTCTGTGTGTGAGAGAGAGAGGGAGCAAGGGAGAGGGAGAGGAAGAGGGAGAGGGAGTCTCTTTGTCTGCTTTTTAAGTACCAAAACCTGAGTCATTTTTCCATTTTTGTCCTGTTGCAGATTCTAGTGGGTCTCGACACCAGTCTGGACTTTGAAGGCAATTCCGTTATTTGTACCATAAGTACCGACGATGTCCCAACTCAGTGTGGATACGGTTGCGATACACCTGATTATACCGTAGGATTTCCAAATATCAACAATTATTGCATAGATGGGTGCAGTATTCCCTTGGATGCGGCAATTCAAGACCCCTTTAGCGAATTTGACATTAACGGGTTTAAAGGACCAGAATATTGCAATCTCACATGTTCCTCTCCTCCTTCGATGTTTCCCGGGGGAGTTTTGCCTGACCAATGCAGTGACCCGTCATTGGTAAACATTGTAAGAGGCTTCTGAAACCCTTCTCGTTTAGGATAATGGAAAAGACTGAGAAAGGTCAAAATGACCCTTTCCTCTTGCTTCTCCTTCTTTATAACCTACATGTATGATGTTCTTCGACTGAGGACAAGAGCTGCAGTGTTTCGAGTTGCCATCTCCCATCCTCTCTCTCCTCCTCTCTCCCTCTCACCGCCCCTCCCCCTCCCCCTCCCGCCTCTCGCTCTCCTTCCCTCTCTCTCTCTCCCTCTCCCTCTCGTTTTGTCTTTTATATATCTCCATAGCCTGTTCAGAACAAAATCGGTAAAGGATGTATATCTTCTTCATGTATTTGTTTATCCATGCTGTTTTTAGTTAAGAAGGGAAATGTCGCTCACTACACCTAAAATCGCTATTAGCATTAACAACACTAATTTTGTCCCGGTTTTTTTTGCCCTCTGAACACAAAATAGCGTTATTAATACTAACTGTTTATATCTTTACACTGTTTCATTTCGCGGTTCACAATCATCCACGCCATTGGATGAATAGAATCATTAACACCAAAACAGTCTTCGCGCTGATTATTCACGCTAAAAGCGATTCACAGTGTAACTCGTGGGTTTGTTCATTTACCGTGTTTTTTTCAGATTGGATTTCCAAATAGGGCGACTTTGGGAGCTCCATATGCTCCTGTGGGAGGCTGGTATTGGTGGGCCGGAAGGAAACAGCCCATGCCCAACTGGTATTACCAGAGTCAGGTGGTTTATTTCGCCCAATCGGCTTACTTCTTCGCGTGTGTGGTCACACAGTGGGCAAATCTTATCGTCTGTAAAACACGGAAACTATCAGTCTTTCAACAGGTGGGATCCTCGACATTTTTCTGTATTTTCAGGCTTCAGATCTTGTTCCCTTCCTCTCTCTTTCCTTCTATTTCCTTCTCTTTTTCATTCCATCGCTCTCTCTACTGCCAATATCGCAAACATTATTTTGGAGAGTATTTTAATCTCCTTTTGCTCTTGGATGTAGTCAATTCCCTTGTTCTAGTCTCTGAGACTTCGTGACCAGACATACTTTCCTTTGGTACAATGTGTGAGGAAGACCCTCTTGAATACCAACCATTGTTAAAAGCTTTTACTGAATGTAAAGAAGGCATAGTTGATAGAACCGTAACCCGTAATGCATCTGTTTTACGCCTTGGTTCATCATTTGACTCTTATTTTGAGCCGTTATTTGCGCAAGTTCACATCTTTGTTATTGTTGGACACAGGGATTGAACAATTATGTGTTGAACTTCAGTTTGCTTTTTGAGCTGGGTATCGCATTTTTCCTTCTTTATACTCCGGGAGTACAAACCATATTTTCGACTCGACCTATTTTAGTGGTCTATTGGCTTTGTGGAACGCCATTTTTGCTTGGAATCTTTGCGCTCGGAGAACTTCGAAAACAAATTATTAGATCTTACCCAGGTGAGTTGTTAGTTGTGTGTTCCTTTTATGTGTATGTACATCTTTTCAGTTCAACTCTATATCCTTTTTTTATTTGTGCTGAATTTAGAAAGTCCAGAGGTTTTTGTGCATCATTTGTTTCTTGTTTTTCTTTTAATTTGTAATGCTTGCCGAGAAGGATTTCTGGATATTTGGTAATCCGCATTTTTTGGGCTCTCGACATTCGTTACGTCAACCACGATACTAAATTGTGATGTTGTCTATCACAAAATGTTTGAACCGTGGTTTCAGGGTAGCTCATAATGAAACCAATTATTTGTAGGCGAAGTACACCTCCATCGCTATTATAATTAGTTCTTAGTCTTAACACCACATTAAAATTAACTACACGAAATTACGTTTTGCAACTTGGCTCATTATGGGCCACTTAGTAATTTATCACTTGGGTAAAAAAACACTCGAATTAGAGTGGTTAACTCTTGTAGCAATGGACAGTATAGTGATGGGCAGAATATGGTTTGTTTGCTGTAAATATTGTTGGCACCCATAGTGCATGTAATCGACTTGGTGTGAGCCAAAATATTCGTGTCTTAAGGGAAATGACAGAGATGTAAGGTATATCTCGTACATATACAAACAGTACATTTACTAATACAAAAGATTTTTGCAACATGGTACATTGAAGTACATATGTTGGTATCATATCAACTTTATTGCCAGTTATTGCAGTGACGTTAATAATCTACTTTTATGATAATCATCATTTTCGACCCTTTGAGGATATCGTTTAACTGGATATCTTGATTCCTTAAACTAGTATTCACTTCATTAGTATATCCTAGTTGTTATCATTTCGGATTTGTTAACCCTTGTGTGTTCTGCCGTAAGGGAAGGACACGGTTTATAATACAGTGTGTCGTTATTGCAGAAAATAATACTATATCGGTGCCCCTAAATTCTAGCCCCGGAACCTAAAATAGTATTAATGTCACTAATAGTTTTTTTTCCTAACGCTAATTTCTTAAACAGTTTATAATCAGCCACTTCATTCACAACTGCTTTTGAATTAATAACACATATAAACCCCACGCTAATAATTTCTTTACCCTAATAATGATTTACGGTGTAGCTTTATCTTCGGTTACACTAATTTTACGCCTATTTCAAAGGTACTTGCCAACTATTGTCGTTGTTATCTTCTCTCAATGCAATATTATATATTATATTATTTTAGATTATTTTTATATTATAATTTTTGTAATGCCCCTGTTTTTCGGAGCTTTGTTGTCAAATTTTCGATCTTAGTTTCTTCAACAAAATACAAACTCTAACGAGTTTAATTCAATTTTGTTCCTCGTGTCAAATTTTCTGCAGGTGGATGGATGGACCGTTGGACTTTTTGGTGAAAATAATTTATTCTCATTCTTTTGTTTTGAGAACAAAAAAAAGGTTTTACTTTAAAGCTTTATACTAGACTAGGTAGGAGAATTTAAGGTTTTATTTCAGCCCTTGGATGAGCTCGTGTACATAGGTTTCGGCTGTACCATTTGTATCTGTTTATTGTTTTAGAGTAAATTGAAGATTAGGGCACACTTGTTATTTATTTTTTTCTATTGAATTTTGACTTAAGAGAGCATAGCTGAAGCTGAAAAAAACATGGAAACGGGCAGCTTCGTGATTAATTTTGGAGTAGGAAATAGGTGGTCAATAGTCTCCCACTCCGTCTCTCTCTCCCTCTCCCTCTGCCTCTCCCTAGCCCTCTCCCTCTCCTCCCTCACCCTCGCCCTCGCCATCTCCCTCGCCCTCTCCTATGTCAATAGTTTTTCTCTCCCTTAGGGCCCGCCTTTTAAGGGCTTCTTTTGTCTCTATCCTTCCAACAAATGCAGTTTTGGCACAAAGTTTCAGAACTACGTGATTGGAACCGTGTTTATTTTTGTGATAATTTTGGTTCTTTACTGTTTAGGCTTATTAAAGGTAAAGAATGGGCCATGAGACTTTTTCAAATGTGAACCGTGAAAGTAAATTTGAAAGGGCATTTTTGCACCTCGTGAGCAATTTATGGTTTTTAGGTCGTTTTAGGGCTTTTTAGGGTTTTAAGCTTTGTTACTGTGGAATAATATTGACGTGAGCTTTCAATGTTTTTCATATTGTCCGTTTGGCAATTGTTTTCTAGATTATGGATGTGGAGTTGAATGAAGATTTTTTTTTTTTTGTTTTTTTTTTTTTTTGCTCTATGTACCTGTTTTGAAATGCGGCCAGCCGGCCACATTTGCGAATGACAATTCTGAATGAATGCATGTCAACTGTGAGAAGTTGTCCATTTTTTGTGAGAAGTTGTCCATTTTTTTTTATTTCCATTTAATTAGATGCTTACCTCCGCCTGTTTTTAACGAAGCTTGTTATTATTCAGTATAACTTAGGTTTTGAGTACAATAAACTACACAGTCATTTGTAACACTAATTTGGTGTTTTGTTATTTTGGCTTCTGACTACAAAATAGCGTTAAATACAGTGATTGGTTCTTTCTGGAATACGCTAATTCATGAATCAGTTTAAGACATGCCATACATTTGAAACTGAATCGAGATTTGTAGCACTAACATAGACTCCACATATTGTTTTGTTTACTCAAAACAGATGCATGTAAAATAGAATTTTGGTGGAACGGTGAAAAGCACTTTATAATCGATGCCCATTTTGACATTTTCCAACTCACAACTCCTACAACTCCTTTTACCATTTACAAGATGACAAAAAAAAAATGTAGACAAAGACCGAGGCAATCAACTAAAGTTGAAGCCTCGTTTTCCATTACGTATTGTGTATTGATTGTGTGTCTAACACAAGCTTTGTTTCTTTTCATGACGTTTTTGATTATTGCCTCATGCGCATGAAGTATTGATTCTAAATTTCTAATAGAGATGGAATGTGTAATTATTTTCTGAACCAGCTTCGGGTGTTCACACTATTGAAGTTAAATTTTTACATGATCAATCGGTTAACTGCAGAATAGTTACTGTATCTAAGCATATGTATCTATGAAATAGTTACAGTAAACGAATCAGTCAATTTGCACAGATGAAAAAAACGACAAAAAAAAAATCATGACTTTTTTGTCAAAGAAATTTCTTATTCACACTTGGTAGAGAGTTAAATCTTTTGGTCGAGAGTTTCTTAACCTGTGACGTGACAAAGTACATTAAGGGGACTACACCGCGTTTCGCTATTACCTGGTAGCGTTACTGTTTTTTCGCCACTTGAAACATATTTCCTCCGTGCACACGCGCGCCCGATTATACATTGGAGAGACCGTCAATCGGAAGGTGAGATTTACGCCTTTCAATCTGAGTCGTCGGAAAAGCAGCGCGACAAAAAAAAAGTTTGCACCGGAAAATTTTGATTTGAATAATATTCGGGTTTGGGAAACGTTTGGCAAGAATATTTGGCAAGGTGAAACCCTATCCGTTTCCTATAATCGGCGGTAGGATCATATAGTTTTTTAGGTCAAGGAAGGTCAAGAAAATGTAAATATTAAAAACAAATAATAGAAATATATTGAATGTCTATTTTTAGTATTTTATCTCATACCAGAAAGCTAATTAATTAATTGATTATGTATTTAACAACAAAAAGAATTATAGGTTTTTCACTAAAGAAAAGAAAATTCTAAAACTTGGTACATTTCATAGTTCAAAAGTAGGTGAAAGTAGGCCCATACAATATGCCTATTGTATGCGAAACATACAATATGACCTTAAGACCCATATTGCATTCGGAACTATTCGGACCAATTCAAACATTCGGACCAAAAATTGGACCAATTAAAACATTCGGACCAAAAAATTTTGTTTACACCGTCAGATTCGGACGATCGGACGGTCGCTGATAAAAGTAGCGATCTAAGAAGATCACATGAAAAGCCCATAACACAACTTACAATAAAGGCGCCGACCAAAGGCCTACCATAAAAACGCCTACTTTTGAACTATGCATTAACCGTTTATTTTAGCGGCTATCGTTTTCGTTCGTTTCTATTAAATGCGCCTCATTGGTCCATACCTACGCTCGACTTTTTGAGGTACGGATTGCCTACCCGTCGGATCTCGGTTCGCCAAACCAAAACTACGCGCAGGCCGCCACAGCGGAGGACTGTAGGGTTATTAACTTACTATGCACGCGAAAATTATTGGAGTTTATATAACAGTACACAGTGAATCGTAATTAGTAGTGTTGTGTATCGGTAAGGATTTACCGATAACCGATATGGACCTTTTTTCGGGTTCCCGATAATCGATATATTGGTACGATATATCGACATCGGTCTTATCGCCGATAAGTAGCCGATAATATCGGGTACTTATCGGCGATAATGCCGATAACGATAACTATCGGCGATAACTGTACGGACCGTACAGATAAATGTACGGCCTGTACACGCAACTGTACGTCGTATTCCCCGGACGCGCAGCGGACCCCCTTACTCCCGATTCCGGTAAAAAATCGCGAATTTTCCATCATTATTCCTAGTTTAAGGGGGTTTTCAAAATTCCTGCTGCCAGAATTTTCAAAATATGGCGTCTGGAAATGGCGGCAGTCTGACAGGTGTGTTCGTCTGCTTCTTTCAGTCTGTTCGTCTTTTTTTGGAAAAAGTTTGATTCAGAAATTTTACAATGTATTTTATTTTTTTCGTTTCGATAGTATAGTTTTATAACAATAAAGTATTAACTTGTATTTGTCGACGTTTATGTGCAGCGCTGTCCGTAAAGATTTTCAGTTAAATAGATACGCGGAACAGATTCTTATACGTGGCATTCCACGCTATATAATGAAAATTATATAATACAGTATGTTATATAGTACTATTGTATGCATACTATATTTTTAAAAAGTTATCGCCGATATGGAATTTGTTGGTCCCAGACCGATATATCGGGACCTCTGACCGTTCGATAACCGATAACTATCGGTATCGGTGTTATCGCGATAAGTTTTTTACCGATACACAACACTAGTAATTAGTGTTAATGTTTTTTCGTCTCTTAAAACATCTTTTCTCCGTACACACATGTAAGATTGTGGATCTGACGGTTGCGATTGAAAGGTAACATTCTCATCTTACGAATGGCGGTCTTAAACTGAAAATTGGACAAATGTGTACGGAGAAAATATGTTTTCAGTGGCTAAAAAATTATTAACGCTAATTACTATTCACGGTTGTAAATACGATTAGGGGTTAGTAACTCTAGTAATGTACGGTTTTACAGTGTAGGTGTACCATTGGTGTACCGTTAATTGGAAGCTGAGAATCTTCTTTTTCTATAGCAAACAAACGTCTGGTTGAGAATCCAGCACGTGTGAACCAGGTGTTTTAAGCGGCGCAAAAAACATTGACATTAATAGAGATAGTTGAAAATTTATTTAAAGAGTGTAATGAACGTAAAGTGTTGGTCCGTACTAAAACTGCTCGCAATTTCGTACAGAAGTACAAAAAAAAGTGTCAAGTGGCAGCGTCGACACGGGAAACTGGGAAAGTGATAGCTTGTTCCCACCGGAAAAAAATTCACTTCCGCAACAGACGGGCGTTCGAATAATGTACGGCTTTCCGAGCACCGACTTTGTTGTTTTCGGAAGTTCCCGGAAAACCGTACAAACGAACTTCCTCAAAATATTTGAGGATATTGAAGTCGGGTTAAAGTTGCGTCTTTCTTTGAAACAGGCCAACGGTAAACCAAAAAGCTGACGAAGCAAAAACAACATCTGAACATCTATTTCATTGTTTTCGCGCGAAGAAACCGCAAAACTTTGAACGAAGTTTGAAAAACTGCAGATTTTTTTTCGCACGTGTGTTTGATGACCTCGAAGTGTGTGACGTGTCACAGGACACCTTTAATCGGAGTTACGTGCCAAAATTTTGGTGTGAACAAGACTCGTTTTCCGATGATTTGTGGGAAAATCATCGGAATGGGCAAAAAGTACAAATGCTCCGGTGGGAATAGGCTATCAAGCTGTCCTTTTTTCCCAAAGCAAAAAGAGCAGAAATCGGATGTACAAAAGTATCGCCGACTCAAAAACTCAAAATGTTACAAACGGACGCGAAATGTAGTTACGCTCTGAGAACCGAATCACGACCTATTCTCCACAATGGCGCAACGTATCCGAGAAGTCCCAAAAGTAACAACTAAACCAGTTCAAAAGTAGGTGAAAGTTGGCCCATATAATATTCCTATTATATGCAAAACATATAATATGTCCTTAAGACCCATATTGTATTCAGACCTATTCGGACCAATTAAAACACTCGGACCAAAAATTTGACAGATTAAAACATTCTGATCAAAAGTTTTTATTTACGCTGTCAGATTCGGACGATCGGACGGTCGTTGATTAAAGTAGCCATCCTAGAAGATCACATGAAAAGCCAACACAACTTACGATAAAGGCGCCGACCAAAGGCTTACCATAAAAACGCCTACTTTTGAACTATGAACTAAACCTTACACAACAATTAAGGACGCAAACCGAAACTAAACCCAAACCGTGTACAAGGAACAAAATGTACACGTGGGAAAGTAGGAACGTATCAAAATGCGCCACGTGACTCGTGACTAATTGGAACCACACTATCAACGAACAAACGTTACTAAATTGACAGCAAATTTGACATTTATTCACACATTGCAAAAACCTAGCCTTACCTGTACAGTACACCGTGAATCGTTATTAGTGTTGATGTTTTTTTGCCACTTAAAACCTTTTTTATCATTGCACACTTATAGGACTTCGAATCTGACGGTTGCGATTGAAAGGTAACATTCTCAGCTTCCGATTGGCGGTTTCAAATTGAAAATCCGACAATTGTGTAAGAAAAAAAACTGTTTTAAGTGGTGTAAATAGTCTTATCACTAATAGCGATACACGGTGTATACTGTACGTTACCAGGAAGGGAATATCTAGAAGAGGTAGATCCCGACTGGAGTACGAGTTGCGGTGTCGGTTAAACAGGACGCGCGAGAGTTTTACTGTGGACTGCGGAGCCCACTATCCGTGCGATGTTTCAGATAAATTAATTTCGTGCGAATATCTCTGCGTAATCGCACGGAATTTGAAAACTGGGAATTTTAGCACGTTTTGCGACTTTGAGAAATCTCTCAAAGCTCCATCGTCGATTGTATTAGGATCGTACGATCCAGGAAGGATTGTGGTCGTTCGTTTGGACACAGTCGAGCAGCAAGTCAACAGTAAAAATTTACGTCACTATCAAACTGTCGGGCAGTCGAAATTTTGGGACAGTATTGCCGGCCGTCAAACTTGACAACGACTTTTAGTGTTGATCCAGGCTGGAAGACGAGTTGGAAACGAGATTTAGTGCGAACAGCAGTCCAGAAACCGTGGCAGACGTCCCATTATTTAATACGTGCGCTGATCAGTGCGGAACTATACTATTTTTAGAAAACTGGGAATTCTTCGCACGGTATACTAACTCCCAAAACCCCAAACCTCTCAAGAATTTAGCTTGCGATCCTATATTGGTGACGTGGACGATTCTGGCTCGTTCATTCGGACACAGTAGAGCACCAACGGTAAAAAAACATCCCACCAACATGTTGACCGGTTGTCGGGCAATACAATTTTGGGACAGACTTGCCGGCCGTCATCTTGAAAATGACTTTCAAGTGCGAGACAGACGGTCGGACGTTCCGCCAGACGGACGGTCAGGTCGCAAAAACTGTCGCAAAGACTTTGCAAAAAAAATGTCGCATGCGTTATGAATTTTGGCGCGCAATTCGACATTCGAACTATTTTTGGGATTTTTTCTTTAGATTTCTTAACTTAACAATAAATTCACAAAAAAAAGCTAAAGAAGAAAGTAGCACCTTTTAAGAAAAATCATACATTGGCATAAAAA